>ML787784.1:337496-348632 GCA_009831015.1 Picea engelmannii
TCACTCACCCTCACTTTAATCATAAAGTTATCTTTTAATTTGCATCTCACAAATTAATTTGACTAAGACCCATATTCGGCAATTTCTCCCCCTTAGGGCCTAGGGAAGAGAAACACTTGCCTTGGTACATAATTTAACAAGTTCAGGGATAGGAAAAATAAAAAAGAACGAGGACTCATAGGGCATGACAGAAAATAATCTCAATCCCACACAAGTTTGTTTATTGACTCTTGAACTTCCTTTCAAACATTTTTTATTCTTATTTTATTTTTCTTCTTATTTCATTTTTTACTTCATTTAGAGAAGGCTTCAGAACTAAGATGTAATTTTGTACTCCTCTGACCCTTGATCAGGTGACAATATTTTCATGAGTGAAACTCCTTTTACATTCGGTAATATCTCCTTAAAATTTTAGTTTGAATTAGCGGGGTAGGAGTTCATAGCTCATATTTCCTTTGTATTTTCAATAAAGTAGATCATTAATTTATCACCTATTTTGAGAGAAAATGAATGTTTTGAAAAATGAGTGTTGGATTATGATGCATCCTTATATCTCATCTGACAATAAATATTCTCCACAGGAACAAAATGGGAAATGTCAGGTAATTCTGCCGAATAGAGAGGGTATGTGATATAGAATATTTTATATTCTTCTTTGATGATATCAAGTAAACATGGTTTATTTACAACGAACTATAAAATGACTTGGATAATTTACAACAGAAAGGAAAAATTACAATTTGGAAAACGAAAAAAAACATCGATCCAAATTGATATATACAATAGGAATCTAAAATATGACTACGAAATAAAATGTTTTAGGTAACACCCATTGATAGGAGCGTCTAGAATTTTTCCATCGAGATTTTCCAGTAAGAAAGAATTTTTCCCCTCAACATCTGCAATTCAAAATGGTTTGAACCAGAGATGGTCGAACTTTCCATGTTTCCCTGCATCTTATTTCCTAGCATCCCACTTCAAATCTAGATCTCTAGGGGGAAACTCGTTGTCTTTGGATTTTTTATCGAAAAGGGACTTCATATTATCTTGGTACTTTTGAAGTTTATCTTCTACTTCGTCCCTATTTTGCTGAACTTCGATTATTTGATTTATCCTTCTTGTAACGTCATTTGGCACTTCATTTTCATCTTGCCAGAGCTTCATCACAGGAAGAGAAAGATTGATAGGAAGGACAATGCCAATACCATAAACCAATTGAAAAGGGGACGTACCTATTGATTTATTGGTGTCGATTCGGTTCTCCCATAATGCGTATTTCAGGTGGATGTGCCAAGCCTTTTTAGTTTTTATCAACACCTTTTTTATTATAGTCATTAGGCTCTTGTTAGACGATTCGACCAACCCATTCCCCTGAGGATTATAGGTTGTAGAATTTCCTAACACAATGTTGCACTTCTGGCAGAAATTGATCATTTCCATAGATTGAAAAGCTTGGGCGTTGTGAGTGACTATTTTCCGAGGACAACCAAATCTTGATAGGATGTTCTCTTCCAATAACTTTATTACTATCAAATCCGTAGCATTCCGAGTTGGAATGGATTCTACCCATTTCGTGAAGTAATCGATAACGGTTAGAATCCATCTATGTTGAGTGCTTGATCATGGATGGATTTATCTAATGAATTCCATCCCCCATTGTTGAAAAGGGGATTCAACTTTTACTACGATTAAAGGTAGGGAGGGGATATTCGTCTTACCAGTGAAAAGTTGGCACAAATTACAGGCTCTGACTTTCGTGTTCACATCAGTGAATAATTTTGGCCAGTAATATCTATCCCTTAAAATCTTGTAGGCCATTTCTCTCCAAGCATGGTGTCCTCCACACACTCCTTTATGGAATTCTTCGATGATGCCTTCGGTTTCATATTATGTTAGGAAACATAACAAGAAACCTAGAGGGTCTTTCCAATATAGTTGGCCATCAATAATATAGTATTTAATTGCATGCAACTTCAAATTCCTAGCTTTATATGTAGTCACGTGATTTGGGCACTAAAAAGTAAGGAGGTATGTAACAATGTCATGATACCAGGTAGAGGCAGAAAAATTATCTTCAATTCGAACAACAAACACCTGATCATCATTTTATTCTATATCCAGGAGGGATTTGTGTGATTTGAGATTATTTATCCCGAGCGCCCTAAAATTCGATTCGGCTAACAGCTTCACCAGGCCTTGACCTTTGACTAGCTTGGTCGACTTCACTTCTAGATCAAACTCTTGAATTTTAGCCAGCCATCGACCTCTTCTTCCATCACTATCTGGTTGAACCAAGATGTCTTTGATAGCATTTGTTGGCAGGTAAGCGATTATTTTGGAATGAAATACATATGTTATGAAGGATTTGAGAGCCTTCACCATTGTGTATGCTTGCGTCTCAAGTATATCATATCTTGATTCTACATCCCTAAGGATTTTTCTGAAGAATTATATTGGTTTCTCGAATCCTTCCTCATTCTTTTGTAGGAGTATCGCTGCAAGAATATGTTTAGAAGTGAATGAGAAGATCAAGAATTCCTTTGTATAGTCTAGACTTGCTCAGCACATGTGCTTCCCCTTTATCTTTCTTGACTCTCTCGAATGATGCTTTATCTTCAATAATACATTTCACTTTGTTGTCTTTCTTCAACATATCTATAATCATTTTAATTATTTCATCAAAATTGGGAATGAATCTTCTCAAAAAGTTGATCTTTCCTATAAAAGATTGAATTTTTTTTTTGTTCCTAGGAATATTAATCGTGTCTATAGCCTCAACTTGTTTAGGGTCGACCTTGATTCCTTCTTTTGACACTATATGACCCAAGAGCTTACCTTATTTCATAGTGAAATGTGATTTCTAGGGATTAAGAGACAAACCAAACTTTCTTCCTTTTTTGAAGGCCTTCCTAAGGTGTAGTAGATGTTCTGCATCAAAGTTAAAAACAATGGTAAAATCATCAAGATAAATAACAATGAATTTGTCTCTCTCACCGATGAATTTGATGTCCACTGGTCTCTGGAAAGTATCCCCTTCATTCATCAAACCAAATGACATTTTATTGTACATAAAATTTCCCCACGAAGTGGTAACCATGGTCCTTTCTCTGTCGTCTTCATGGACAACGATTTGATTGTATCTAGAAAAGCCATCAATCATGGACATCATGTTATATCCAAGTACCTTTTCTAGAACATGATCCATTTTTCAGGAGTGGGTAGTTGTCTTTGAGGGACAACCATATTAAGTTTCATAAATCTACACATAACCTTATTTCACCATTTTTCTTTCTGACGAGGACTAAATTCCCTACCCATTCAGAGTACCTGAGTGGGATGATGATTTTTTCATCGAGGAGTTTCTTGACTTCACTTTCTATCACTGGAAGGAGGATCAAGTTTATCTGTCTAAAATGTTTATTACCATGTTTTAAAGGAATCTTATGTTCGATAACAGAGGTATCGTAAGTTTTCATATCAACATAATACTAGGAAAAAACATCCTTGTACTTCCTAAGAAACTCGGCATACTTACTTTTCATTTGGGTCGAAAGGTACTTTGATATCTTGACCATTTCTGGGTCTTTGTTAGTTCCTACATTACAATATTCAACTTCTTTGGGTTGAGGTTGTAAGGTAAAATTTAAATGTATCTCATCCTGGCCAAACAACCTTTCTAAAGGGATCATGTTGATTAAGGTAAGTTGTCATTGATGTCAACCCTTGAAGAAAACATGGTAGCACAAAGGTTTGGGTAATGGACCCAAGTTTGTTTGATGTAAAGATGACTCATTATTTTCTTGTCATGGTTGATAAGAAGTACTTATGGATGAACTCCAAAGTGGTTCCCTTATTGTGAAATCCCTCACGAGAAGACGCTTTGCGGATTGAGTTATCCTAGAAGTATGGTTAGAGAAACCATGCTCGTTTGTGGAAAAATGAGATGTAGGTCAGTGAATTTGTCAGTGAAACTATCCTATATGGATAGTGATTTTCATGCCATTTACGGTGTTATGTGGAACGTCACATAACTCCTCACGGTTAGAGAGTTATGGCCATAAGAAGTTGGAGAACCCAGGTTTGGGTAATGGACCCAAGTTTGATTGACGGATAATGGTATGTGTTTTGATATATTTGTAGGTAATACTATCATATATGGATATTACATGTCATTCCATTTCTGGTGGTATGTGGAATGTCACATAACTCCTCACAGTATGAGAGTTATGGCCTTACGAAGTTGGAGGACCCTCATATGTCATCTAGAAGCCCAAAAAGGTCAAAGTAGTCAAAGTGGTTTAAGATATTTTAAAAGGTAAATAATAAAGTGAAGTGATGAGTGTACTATAATTCAAATTGAATACAAAACAAATTATTTCAATAATAAATTTAATGGAGAAATTAGAAGTGGGTTAACCCTAAAATAAGGAAAGTGGGCAAAGTGACCTAGAAGATGTTTTTAAGGAAGATACTTGGAGAGTATAAATAAGAGGCAAAGCTCTCTCATTTGAGAAAAAAAATGATTATATTGAATACCTATAGGTGTCTGAGGTAACCAAAGGATATATAAGCTTAATTTCCAAGGGAAGGTGAAGAAAAGAAGGATGGAGTTCAAGGAAGGATAAATTCTTTTGATGATTCTTTCTAAGGTATGTTATTTACAGGTCATCTCACCACTTTCACAATAACTATCTTTATATAATGATTTAGACCATGAAATTGCTATGAAATTGAGGAAACATATCCAATTATCCATGGTAGACAATTCAACTTTTGGGTCATTGTATTTTTGGATTTACACTCTGTAGAAAATAGGGTTTGTGGCTAGTTGCGAAACTAGTGAAAAACAAGTGTTTCGAGTAAAAACGCCATAAATTCTTCATAAAATATCAAAATTCAGTGAGATGAAATGTGTTGGTTATCGTACAATATGTAGTATTCTTTGTAACAATTTTAGATTGATTCAACAAATATTTCATGTGGGGAAGGCTCTACAAGGTCGCTCTCTAGAATTACAAGTAGTGAAACCTGGAGGAATTGCATAAAACTCACTTAGGAGAATTGTGTATCAGTTTCAGATCTTTATTCATTTCAAGTAAAAAGTTATGATTATTTCAAGTTAGGGATGTTGACTAATTCGAAACTAGTCATGTGAGACTAAAGAAAAGTTTGATGAAAATGATAGTCTCTTGTTGTTTAAAGTTAAGGAAGGTTTGCAGGTATATGATCATATACACCAGGTCTATTACAGAGTTACAAATCATACTTGTATGATGAAATTGATGAGTGATTTTGGTTGAGGTACAAGTTGGGTACATGGTTGAGACAAGTAGTTGATGAGTTGGAACATACATGAGGTGTATAGTTGATGATGTTGGTACAGATTTACGAGTCATAGTTGATGAGTACTTGAAACATGATTGGTATAAGTTGGTTCATGGTTGATGCACTTGTTTATGGTACAGGTTGATTATAGGTTGAGGTACAATTTGATGCATGGTTCAGGTTTATTGGTACAGGTTTATAGCGATATATCTCACAATGATAGTGTGATAGTGGTTCCATCATTATACTTCTACTTCAGGGCAGTTGGACGAGGCAAGGATAGGTGGTTGTAGCCACCTTCCAGTTGTAGCCAAAGAACATAGGGGTTTGTAGACAAAGAATTGGGGAGTTGGAGCTTCCCTCAGGCTGTAGCCTAAGAAACTAGGGGGTTGGAGCCTCCTTCCAGGTGCAGCTGGAAAGCAAAGAAAGTTGGTGCTTCCAATGAATGTAATTCTTCAATACATATAAGAAAAATCATTTTGTGGTTTTCTCCCGATTTGGTTTTCCACGTAAAACACAGGTGTACTGTGTATGTGTGTGATTTTTCATTTCTTATTGCTAATTATTCGATAATAATTCTACATTTACATAAAACTGGGATTATTTGGAGAAAAAGGATTATAATTACGCTATTACTAGGTCACCCCCCTCTCATTAATCCAACAATTGGTATCATAGCAGGTTCCTTCAAAAATTAGTTTAACCACTGAAAGGTAGATCATGGAGAGTACCAACATGTATAAAAATGGAATACCACAGTTTGATGTACATAAGTATGCTTTTTGGAGCATAAGTATGAAGACATATATATATAGGCACATGGATTTAAAGTTTGGCAATCAATTGTAGATGGATACTTATAACCAACAGTTCCACCAACAAATGAAAAAGAAGTGAAACTCGATGAGATTAATTCCAAAGACACAAATGCACTTTTGAATGGTCTTAGTGATACAATATTCACCAAAGTTGCACATTGTAGATACACTAAAGATATTTGGGGTAAGCTTCAAAATATTTATGAAGGAGATACAAAAGTCAAAGAAGAAAAGATTCAAACTTACAGAGGACAGTTCGAAAAACTAAAAATGAAGGAAGATGAGAATATTGCATCCTACTTCTTACGAGTTGATGAAACAATGAATTAAATAATAGGATTAGGAGAAGAAATCAAAGAATCTGTAATTGTTCAAAAGGTACTAAGATATCTTTCTATGAGATTTAACCCTAAGATATCAACAATAGGAGAAAGATTGGATCTAAACTCAATAAGAATGGACGAACTGCATGGAATCTTTAGAGCATATGAAATGAGAACTGAACATGAAAATACAGATGTAAAAGAAGCAGCCTTCAAAGCATCCAAAATATCAAAGAAAAAGAAAAAGAAACAAGAAGAATATAGCAACAACAGTGACGTCTCGAAATATGATGAAGAAGTGGCCAACTTCGTCAAAATACTGAAAAAGAGAACCAACGGTAGGTATAGAGTTAAGATTCCTTTAATTTGTTTTAATGGTGATGGTATTGGTAATTTTTATAATATATGTCCTCATAAAAAAAGGAGAAACGATGCAGGTTACTCAAAAGGGAAACACACATATAAAGGCAAAATAACTACAAAGAAAGTTTTCAAGAAAAACTTATGCACCAAAAAAGACATATCATCATCAGATGAAGATGAATTCAGTGAAAATGATACATGAGAAGTTCTATTCATGGAAGTAAAAGACTCTGACAAAGAATACTCCTAAGAAGAATATGAAGAAGACGAAGAATAATGTGAAGAAGTCGAAGAAGAAATTGAAGAGGCAGAAGTTGACTTTCAAGAAGAATTAATGTGTGCCATATAAGTTATTAGAATAGAAAAGAAGAAGAACAAGAAACTACAAGAAAAACTAGACAAGAAATAAGACACTCAAGAACTAGAACAAATGATCACAAAATTGAAGGTTCAAAAAGAAGAAGATAAAATAATTGAAGAAGAACTCAAAGAACAACTAGAAGAAAAGGACAGGATCATTGGAAAATTGGAAGCAGATATTGTCACATTAAGAAAATATATTCAAAAGAAAAATATGCAGAATAGATCAAAAGGTTTGGATGACATTATCAGCAGTCAAAATATCATTTTGACAAGATCGGGCTTGGATACAATCAGACAGAAAATGGATCAATATCCAAAACAACATATCAAGAAACATATCCAAAAAGCTATGCATAAACAATCAAATGGGATAGGAAGGTATACAAGGAAGATTACAGGGGCACTCCTCCAACGAGAAGATTTAGATTTCAAAATCAACAAATGATAGATAGGCCTCAAGAAGAAGAAAGATTCACAAGAGCACCTCCTTTCAGAAGATCCTCAACTCCTAGTATCAAACTATATTTTTCAGTTTATGTTATGCATGTAATAATTTTGAACATAAAACTAGGAATTGCAGAGCTAACAACATGAACAATAAGTAATTTGAAAGTAATACACAAAGGGGTTATCCAAGAAGGCCTAGTGAAACACAGAGAATAAGTTACAACAGGTTTAAATATTTGAGCATTGAAGTGGAATGTAAAAATTTTAGACATATGGCCAAAGATTTCAGAATGATATTCCCTCCTAAAAAACCGCAACAGAATAACAACAATAATAGACAGGAACCTCAAAAAAGAACATGTATAAGAAAGCAGTCTTAGTATAGCAATGATGACTGAACACTCACGCTACAAGCTAAGAAGATGTTAAGAACCAAATATCAATATAGCATAGAAAAACCTCAGAAAAAGTACTCAACGCCTTGAAAAAGAGATAATTTCATATAATAAGCCTCTTCGAGGGGGAAACCTCCTTTTACCCCACTTAAATGTTCAAGTACAAGATGATTCCAAATGAAAATGTCTCCTTGGTATATATAGGAGACCACGAGGTATAATTACAACTAATGGAATAAATCCGACATAAATAAAATACCATTACTAATGTAATATGCCCCAATTAAGGGGTAATGAGCCAATATTGGGGCTTAACATGACCCTCCCCTTGAGACAAGTGTTGTCCACAACACTTGAGTAACTTTGGATTCTTCTATATAAAAGACGCATATTCCCAAGTGGAATCTTCAGCCGGTAGTTTCCTCCATTTAATGAGATACTCTGAAATGGATCTATTCCTCAGCTGGCGAATTCTTGTGTTAGTGATGTCTTCAGGCTCCAATATGATTTTTCCTTCCTCATCAAGTTCTGGAAATATAGCTTGAACTGGGATCTTGTCACCTATAACCTTCTTTAAGCATGAAACATGGAAAATTGGGTGTACTCATGAAGATGCAGGAAACTCCAATTTGTATGCCATAGTACCAATATTTTGCAACACCTTATAAGGGCCATAGTACTTTGGTGATAATTTATTATCCTTCTTGGATTGCTTGAGGGATTTTTGTTTGTATGTTTGTAGTCTTAAAAACACCCAATCTCCTACTTCAAAACTTCTTTCACTACGATGTTGATCTTTTTGTTGTTTCATGCGATTATCTTCCATGGTCAGGTTGTCCTTTAATATTTGGAGAACTTGTTTTCGATTCTCGATGTGATCTTCCACTGCTTGAACCTTAGATTTTTCTTTTAGAGAAGAAGTTATGGAAGGAGGGTGGTATCCATAAAGTGCCATAAATGGTGTCATTTTTTTTGCAGTATGAAAGGAAGTGGTATACCACCATTCTGCGAAGGGTAACCATTTGAACCATTGTGTTTGTTTATCAGAGACAAAGCAATGAAGGTAGCCTTCTAGACAATTTTTCATTATCTCGGTTTGTCCATTAGATTGAGGATGATAGGATGAGCTATGAGCCAATTGAGCACCCAAACAAGAAAATAATTATGTCCAAAAATTTCTAGTGAAGATGGGATCTCTGTCACTTACAATAATCTTTGTGCTGCCATGTAGATTTTGAACTGTCTCCATGAATGCGGTGGCAACTGTACTAGCTTTGAATGGATGGGAGAGTGCACAAAAGTGTGCATACTTGGTCAGTCTATCAACAATCACCATGACGACACTCTTTCCTTCAGACTTCCGTAACCCTATTATGAAATCCAAGGAAACCTCCTCCCAACGCTGAGTTGGGATGGCTAATGGTTGTAAAAGACCTGGCTTCTTAATTGTTTCCACCTTATTTTGTTGGCAAACCAAACATTCTGCCATAAACCTTTGAACATTAGTTTTAAGGCCATCCCAAAAAAAATCCTTCTTGACTCTATGGTAGGTTTTCAAAAATACCGAATGCCCGCCTACTAGAGAGGTGTGCAATTCCAATAGTACCTTTTGTTTGAGTTGGGAGTTCTTACATAAATATAAGTGATCTTTGTACCATAGTGAATCATTTTTCTATGTAAATGTATCTGATGCACTGGAATCCTGTTGCAACCTTTGAATGAGGGTCCACACTTTTTCGTCATTCTTCCATTCATCCCTTGCTTCTATTATCCAATCAGGTTGGATGATTGAGATAACACAGAGAAAGGCCTCAACATCTTCATCCTTTCTTGAGAGTGCATCTGCCACAACATTTTTCTTCCCCTTTTTATAGACGATTTCAAAATCATAACCCAATATTTTGGTTACCAATTTTTGTTGTTCTTCTAAAGATAGTCTTTGTTCCAAGAAGTATTTAAGACTATCATGATCTATTTTAACCTTGAAGTGCCTACCTATTAGGTAAGGACATCATTTCTTTAATGCATGTAGTATTTCCATCATTTCCTTCTCATAAATGGGTTTGTGTAAGTCCTTTCCCTTGAGTGGTCAACTTTCAAAATCCAGGGGCCTTCCTTCTTGCATTAGGAAAGCACCAATTCCATTTCCCGAGGCATCACATTCCACAATAAAGGTTTTTGTGAAGTCTTGAGTGGTCAAGACAGGAGCTTTTCACATCACCTCTTTAAGTTGTTCAAAATCTTTAGTTTCTTCTGGAGTCCATGAAAATGCATCCTTCTTAGTTAGTGTCGTTAAAGGTGCTACTATTCTTCCATAGTGTTGAACAAACTTGCGGTAGTAACCTGTCAAACCCAAAAATCCTCTAAGATTCTTCAATGTTTTTGGAATCAGCCAGTCCATCATGGCCTTAATATTATTAGGGTCTACCTTGACACCTTCATGAGATACAATATAACCCAAATAATCTACCTCCTTCACTCCAAAGAAACATTTGGATTGTTTGGCATATAGTTGTTGCTCCTTTAGTAGTTGTAGCACCTTGTCAACATGTCGCACATGATCCTCCCAAGACTTGCTATCGATTAATATATCATCAAAAAATACCAACACAAATTTTCGAAGGAAGGGATTGAAAATGGAATTCATCAACCCTTGGAATGTGGAAGGTGCATTTGTAAGGCCAAAAGGCACAACCAAAAATTCATAATGGCCTTCATGAGTTCAGAATGTTCTTTTTGGGATATCTTATTCCTTCATTCTGATTTGATGATGTGAAATAGATTGCTCCATGTAGTTCATTTAAAAATTCATCAATGACGGGAATAGGAAACTAATCTTTAATAGTGATTGAGCTCTCAATAATCTAGACACATACGCCATGAGCTATATTTCTTGAATACCATTACCACTGGTGCAAAGTAAGAACTTTGTCTAGGTCTAATAATGCCAGCCTCTAATATTTCTTCAACCATGCACTCAATTTCACTCTTCTGGGCGTAAGGGTATCTGTATGGCCTGATGTTAGGAGGAACACTCCCAGGAATTAGGTGAATTTCATGATCATGATTTCAAGTGGGTGGAAGACCTTTGGGAATATCTTC
>ML787784.1:348682-374341 GCA_009831015.1 Picea engelmannii
AGATGTTTGAACATCTAGTGAGCATATTTGTGCAATAATGCCTTGATGCCTTTTTTTCAATAATTTTGTCATTCCATTAGAGCTTATCACCTTACCGGGTTTCCCTGTGATACCTCTTAACTCAATTTCTTTTCCTTCCAATTAAAATTTCATGAAAATTTCTTAAAAATTAAAAGCCACTGTTCCTAATGATTGTAACCATTCGATTCCTAGTACAACATCTGAACCACCCATGGGTATAGAAATCATTGGACTATTCATTACATATTCCCCCATAGTAAGATTGATCTTATTTCATTTTCCTGAGCAATTGATAGTTCCTCCATTTGCAATCATTACTTGAAACTCTGGCACTAGATATACAAAGCAATTGAGAGCTTTGGCTAATTTATAGTGAATGAAATTATGAGTACTACCAGAATTAATTACTACTACTACCTTTTTCTTTTTGATGTATCCTTCGATCTTGAGGGTTTGAGGAGTGCTAATTCCAGCCAATTCATTACACGATATCATGGGAGTCAACTCTTCAGACAAAATTTCTTCTACGTTTTCATCTTGAGATGGTTCTTGTTATTGTTCTTATTCCTCTTCACAATCTATGTAGAATAATTTCTTCTCACCACACTTATGTCCCCGTTGGCAGCCAATTCACATTTTTCTACTATCCTTATAAGCTACCTACACCAGTGTTTTGCAAACCTTGATTTTCGTTGCAATCCTTGAATAAAACGACACTATTATTTTTTGCGCTATTTTCACACTAACCTTTGTTCTTGATTTCACAACTGCAAGCGTGAAAACTTGCTTTTCGAAGTCACATTAAAATCATCACTGGATTGTTGTGATCATTCTTGTCGATATGCCCATTGCGTTTCCAATTTGATTATGATTATACAGTCGACAAGACTCGAAGATCTTTATTCATTTGGCATTCTTTAATTGTTAATATGATTTGTTAAGGATTGTGATTCAATCGTTGGTTTATTGATGGTTTGATTTCTCTAGTCTTTGATCGATTCCCTTGACACATTGGTTTCATGAAAATGATTGGCATTGTGGTTATACCCTTGGTATAAATAATTTCACACAACACATATTTCATATGATCGGACCCTTGGTATTGATTTTGATTCATTGTTTGGTTTTAAAGCTATGATAAAACTATTGCTCGCGCAAATGTTCGGTCCACTTACCATAGGTTTCATTGATTGTTTGAATGGCATGGTTTTTAACATATGCATAGTGATTTGAAATGTTATATGCGTTGTTGGTTGTACTGTGGAAATGACTATTTTGCATGGGCTGAAATAGCTCCACCACCTTCGCACATTCTGTCATTAATGCTTTCCCCCTATCTTGGGTCACCTCTGGTGTTTTCGGGTAAGCCTGTGAGCATTCTACCCCTGCGTATACTTTGTTCGAACCCTAGCCCGTGTACCCTACTCACCGTGTGATTCTGTCTATGGCACCGATGGTGCGGATAGAGCCGAATGGTAGCCAAGCTCTGTTGCTATTCGATAATTCCTGTAAGGATTTAGAAAATAGTGGTTGGCTCATGTTTATACAAAGGTTCGAGGGTTTCAACCTTTCGGTTGCCCAACAATTCACCCTCACCTTTGATGGGTGCAGGGATAAAATCGGTGACTTACAGCTTGAGCTGAATGAAGAATTCATAAGCTCTGCTACAGGATTGTCGGCTAGAGGCCAAAGGTGGTTTAAAAACTCCAAAGTTGATGGGATGTCGTGGCCATTACTATTTGTATCAAGGAAGGTTGTCTCCTGTGATAAATGTATGCCTATTTCTACCCTCAAACCCAGGTGGCACGATCTTTTGGTAATTGTGAAACAATTTGTGACCTGTGAAGGTGGATATGGCTTGGTTTTTCTGTATCACCTCTGGTTATTGATGAATTTCATGGGCTATCCTTTGAACATGCCACATTACTTATTGCGTAGTCTTTACAAGATGTCTAAGAGATTCAAGCACGAGAAGGCTGATAGAATCCTTTTTCATCACGGCTTAATTAGACTCATTATCGTCCATACTTTGAGCCTTCATCGCGATAATTGGCAAGCCTTTCTATCTAGAAATGGCTTTGCTAATCTGGAGTCTACTCAAATCGATAAGGCTATGGTTAGTGAAACTTTGGCTGGGCCCGCCGTGCCATTTCATATCCTTCTACCCCCTTCCAAACCCTCGGATTGCCCTGACATCGACCTACCCGATACCCTAACCAATCCATGCACAAAATACAAGACTGAGGCCGTCAAGAAGCATGTGAGTAAGAAAGTCAAGGGTAATCCTATTGTTGATAGCAGGGGTAAGAAAAATGCTCGATTGATATCGAGACTTGCCCAGAATAAACCTAACCCAAACGTCGACCAAAAGCCCATAGTTCTGAGCGAGGACTTGGACTCTGATATCGAGCATTTCCTAGCTGAAGAGTACCCCTATTCCCATGGCCTATGCTCCAAGCTACCCTATGACTATGTCACTAATTTACCCCCTTGCCTAAAAAAAAACCCTAACTACTTGGGAATCAAGTTGCATAATGAAACCCCTGGTGATTTAAACAAACCCTCACCTATGATATCAAAGCCCGAGAAAACATCATGCATCCAATGCAATGTGTGGCTAGATCATTATTACACCGACGTTCCCTTGTTGCAATCAAAGATCAAATCGTTAGAGGACCAAGTTATAGTGCTGTCAAGAGAAAGAGACAAGATTCAAGCTAATGACAAGAAACAAAAAAACCATTGGTTCGATTGTCTTCAGGAATGTCGAAACGGCAACAACCTTCGTCAATTCCAAATTATCATGACCGAGTTGTTTTCTGATTGTTCAGGTATGAATTTCAATATGAATTTTTATTTGTAAGTTTGCTTGAATTAATATAACGGATTTGGTTTTGCTTTCAAATTAGCTCTATTCATTTTAATACATTTGAAATGATTATGTTATAGTTTGATCATCAAAAACAGTTATGTTGTGGATCCTGTATAGTAGATTCATTTTACTAAACTCAAATGTAGCTATGATTTGGTTATGCGATTTTGTCATGCCCAGCTTAGTATAAGCAATTGATTGGTTTTTTATTCGGTTTGGTTTGTTTTTGGAATCAATTTTGTTCGTCTGATTTAGGATAGTCGATTTGGTTTGTTTTTGGAATCAATTTTGTTCGTCTGATTTAGGATAGTCGATTTGGTTTGATTTCGATTAGTTTCGTTTGTTCCTAATAGACTCAAAACAACCCTATTGACTTCTATTTACTATGAACGACTCTGTTTTGTATTGAATAAATATTCTCGTCTGGATTTTGATTACATTTTGACCTGTGCAAATTTGCTAAAATCGTGGAGCTATGTTGATTCATAACGATTGTGTCGACCCCAAACTGTTTCGATTCGTTCTTGTTTGATTTGATTTGCAAATGATTGTCGCGTGCCACAATTAGCATGATCGTTTGTATATGTTTAATATAGTTCTATTAATTTGAAAAATGATCTTGTTGATTTCGTTTGCATTCGATAATGATTTTGTTGATGGCTGAAGCGACATAAACTATTGCATGCATGATTTGTTTAACCGGTTACAGTTTGTGTCGATTGGAATTGGTTCATGAAAATCATTTCATTACTATCGAATTATCTAATGTGTTTCTGTTTACCCCAAATTGGTGATAACAAATTGAATAGAGTGCATGCATCTCTGTTACCATTCGGTTGACCATGATTTAGTTTGTTTCAATTTGCATACAAGTTTCGATTTGAATGATTCGTTTGGTTTCTAATTAGCAATCAAATATTTTTTTAATAGTTTGGATATAATTATTTAAGATTTGAATTGGTTTTGAAACGATTCTGTGTCCAAATTAGACCAGCTACAGAATCGCAAGATTCTGTAGCTAGTCTTAAAAATTAGATTTTTGACAATTTTATCAATAAAATATCCTCTAAACTTGTCTATTTTTGTCTTCTTTCAGGTGCATACGAATTACAATGATCAATTGGGCATGCTATGGCAGTTTAGGAGATACTTTGGATATGGTTTTGTTTTAGGTTGTTAGCTTGAGTCAGAAATAGAGATTTGGGATATTATCCTCAGATTTTTGTAAATTGTTTTGATAATTCCCACAGGGATGTTTTACATTGTGGGAAGTCTTTAAATACTTGTCAATTTTTTGTAATAAACCATGATCACAGTGGAGAGAACTAGACTATGGATTTATGATTCAGACTGAGATGAAAGTTAATGTCTTGTAACAGCTTTCGCTTTCAATATATCAAACTTTTGTTTCAAGTTTTCTGCATATCAGTTTGCAATTAATTATCGACTACTTTAGCTATCATGATTCATTGCACGTTGATGTGATTTGATTTACATGTCGTCCTTGTCTGATCTCTCTTATTTAAAAATAAAACAATTAGTTTGCTTCAGTTTAATGAATTACAGGTTTACCTTTTTCGTTAAATGAATCACTTTGTACAAGTCTTTGCACACAGATTTATCTAGCTGCGATGATTTGTAAATTATAAGATTGATGTAATTTTTATGTCTTGTTTGTCCTATTATTTATATTTGAAGAGAACAACAAATTTTCGTTTACGAGAAGCTCGTGGAGAATCTGGTGCGGGTTTCCTCCCACCAAACAGCTAAATCGACCATCATACAAAGGACAAACCTGAAGCGTTACTTCAGGTCAGTTTGTTATATTTTGTTTAATAGTTAATTTGTTAGAATAATTTAAGTAGTTTAGTTAGATATATATATAGTTTAGGTTCTTAGTTAGAATTATTATTTTAGTTGCTTAGCTTAGATAGTTTTTCAGTTTATTTCTTTCTCATAAAATTATAAAAATCAAAAACAATAGTTTTACTGTCTTAGGACAGTTTACAAATGATTTTTGCGGGTTTTCATTTAAATCTGTAATTTGTAAATGTTGTACATTTATGATTAAGATTTAATTTTGTTGATAGTTGAATGGTAAATTTCGTAGAGTTATTATAGTATTAGATAGTAAACTGTATATATTAGTAGTTCAGATTTATTTTTTAGTTTGTTTTGATTGTTATTTTTATTTAGATTAGTTTATTTAGAGTAGTTTTCTTTTGTTTTTCTAGGACTTAGATCGGCCAATGGAGTCGCTAAACCCGTCAGTGTGGGTTATCCCAAATGGATTGGGTTATTTAGACAACCCCAGACTGGATCCACTCTTCCATTTGGCGAGCATTCAATTTTTCCCATCAACAAATGGCGCTAGAAGGAGGGCCTGAAATTTATTAATGGCACGAGGCGGTCGCAAGACTCCTCCACCACCTAATCTCTCACCTATAGTGACAAGAAGTCATTTGAATGAAAACATTCCCCCTCAAACAATAACCACATCAAATGACGATCCACGGATCACAGTTGAGCTAGCAACCCCAAATCCTACAGGTGGTGACATACAAGAGATTGTCTGTCAATCTCTCATAAGAACACATAGTGCCTTAGCCCGTTTGAGGCAACCAAATCGACCTGTGGACCAACCTTTAGATTTATCTGATATCAAAGAGAAACTCGGAGGCACTAACCTCACTATGAACCCTACATATCCAATCCTCACTCCTACTGCAGGAGGACCTGGGATACCACCCTCACCACCTCCATCATCCCCTTCTTCTTCTGGAGAATACTTTTCTGATGAAGGCAATTCCCCTTCTCGGCCTTCCACACCCACTACACCAATGGCCAACATGAACAATCTTGCTAGACCTTGGCTCGACCAGGATGTCGTAGCTGTACCTGGAGCTCAGCATCTCTTACCAAAACATCCAAAGAAATGTCTTCCCAAGTTTGACCCTAACTCAAAACAGATCATTGAAGATTAGATTAAAAAGTTTATGTTAGCCATAAGACTCCGTAATGTCGAGCATGAAGACATAGTCTGTAGGTTGTTCCCCTATACTTTTGAGGGAAATGCCTCTACATGGTACTTTGCCCAACAACCCCATACCATCATGTCTTGGGAAACGTTTGAGTCATGCTTTTTGGAAAAGTCCGGAGACGGTAAGCCTCCAGAAGTCCTAGTCATCGAGATTTGCAACTTAAGAATGAACCCAAAAGAGAAAGTTAAAGACATTAATCAAAGATTCTTAACACTGAATCCCTACGGATTCCATGCCTGTCGAGAATCTTATAATAGCATACTATGCCAAAGCCTTGCATCAAAGTATATCTATTTGTGTTA
Source organism: Picea engelmannii (assembly GCA_009831015.1). NCBI lineage: Eukaryota > Viridiplantae > Streptophyta > Pinopsida > Pinales > Pinaceae > Picea > Picea engelmannii. The sequence goes on from ML787784.1 coordinate 354,919, forward strand.
AACGATCTAAGAAAGACACGTTGTTAGAAGCCTTCGAGGAGGCCAGTCAGATTGAAAAAGACATACTTAGTCTAAAAGACACTGCTAGCAATGAAACAAAGACTAGTTCATCTTCCAAAAAGAAGATCTAAATCCTCCCTAGACCTACTCAAAGTAAAATACAACTTGAAAGCTCTGATTTAGAAAACTTAACTAAAGTCATTCAAAAAATGTCAAATCAAGTTATAGATTTGAAAAGGACGACCAAAGAATCTTCCTCGAGCAAAGGGCCTTACAAGCCCCCGTTCCAGAAGCCTTTTCCCACCAACCGACCTAATCCAACCATCGAGAGCCTTAATATAGAAAGTCTGCAATACACCCTTCAAACGATTCTAGAAGCCCAGGATAACTTGATGCCTCCTGAGATTCCTGAGGAGGTAGTTGAACAAGAGATAGTTCAAGAAGAGGAGTCTTCTCCAAATATTTTTGGACACTTCTCGGATAGCATCTTTCAATCTAACTTCGAGACAATACATCCCTATAATATTAGGAGTAAGACAACAAACAAACCTTCTTCGAAAAACACTACGACTTTGCCTCCAAAGCAATCTAAACCAACTGAAACTAAATAGAGTCATGTAAACCCCAACTTAGATTATTATTTAGTTGAAGATCTTAAAAATTTAAGGGCTAACATTTTTGTTTATGAGTTATTGAAATTTCCATTCCTGCTACAAAAAATGTTACAAAATATCGCAGAGAATGGTAAAAATGGTAATTCAAAAAAGGTTGTTCAGAACAAAGTTCCTCAGAAGACTTCTACTAAGAATAATATTGATCCTCATGATGAAGGAAGCCTTCCTGTAAATAATGTAAATAATGTAAACAATGTAGATAAAGTATCTTTAGAAACTGCGAGTAAAAAGCCACAAACTACCACCCTTAGCACTCGCAGAAATGTACCTCCATTTTTGTTAACTTTCAAAATATTTAATAGAAACGTGCACAATTGTATGGTATACTCAAGAGCATCATCCAATGTGATGCCATGGTCTGTGTGCCAGAAGATTAATGCTGAAGTTGAACCCTGCACCTTAAAAATCATACAACTTGATCGAACCAATGTTAAAGTTATAGGCGGACTAAGGAATGTGCTTATAAGATTATCGTCTAACCCCTAAGTTCATCAAGTCATTGATATTATTGTTGTGGATATTCCAGAAGTGTATGGTCTGTTTTTAAGCAGGGACTGGTCGGAGCAGCTACACGGCTATTTTGCGATAGATTGGTCTCACCTATGGCTTCCAGAGAACAACAAGCCCAACAAGATCAAGGTAAATCGTGAACACTACCTTAATTTCACGGTCACAGATTTGAACGATCCCAATGAACCATTTACACCTTCTGTTGATTCACCCGAAGTACAAGGGATGGATACCTTTTTTGACAATTTCATAGTCGAGGCTTCAGCTATCACCAACCCAGAATAGCAGTCCGAGATTGTAGCATACATGCAACCAACAAATTCTACACAACGATCTCATACACCTGATAAAAATCAAATTTGGTCTCTTTATTTTGACGGGTCAAAGTCCAAAGAAGGAGCTGGTGCAGGCTACATTATTATCGATCCGGCAGGTAACAAAACATTGATTGCATGTAGGTTAGAATTTGAATGTACTAATAACACAACAGAATATAAGGCTTTATTGCAGGGTCTCAGAAAATCTTTAGATATGAACATTCAAAACTTAACTTTCTTTGGCGATTCTGAAATCATGGTTAGACAGGTAAGAGATTCTATCCACTGTTTGTCTCCGCATCTTAAAAGCTAGCAATTCGAGGTATGGAATTTAATGAATAAATTTTCTTCTTTCAATATAAATTCTATTCCTAGATTGAATAACTCTGAAGTTGATCTATTAGCTAACGTAGCTTCCAAACTCTTTCCTGCAGAAGGCTTGTCCCCGGATGCATTCTCCGTCGAACTGTTGTTCAGGCCATCCGTTCCCGAAAACATCACGAACTGGAGATTCTTTGACAAAGATCAACATATTATTAGCTTTCTGCATATGGAAGAAACTTTTCAAGGTGCGGTGATAGATGAATGCACTCACGACGACAATTTGCGCAATTTCACGGTAATACCAGATCCGAAAACTCCCGAATCTTCATCGGACATGGTAAATTCGATCCATAAATCTGTAGTTAGATTAGAGAAATTTTATGATCTTCAAGATAAATTCAAAAAATCGGTCAAATGCAAAACCAATAGTTCCTCATTATTATATGAAAAAGTAAACTTAGGAACTAAGGACAATCCGCAGTGCATTAATCTAGGGGTAGGATGTTCTGAGCAAGAAAAAGATGCATTTATTAAATTGTTCAAAGAGTTTAAAGATGTCTTTGCATGGACATATGATGACCTTAAAACTTCTACCCTAACATCATACAACATATCATTCCTATGAAACCCCAAACCTCGCCCTTTCAACAAAAATTGAGAAAAATGCACCCTAAGCTTGAACCGACTGTCAAAAAAGAATTAAATAAACTCCTAAATGCTAAGATTATTTTCTCTGTTAGGCACACTCAATGGGTTTCTAACCTTGTCCCTGTTCGGAAGAAAAGTGGGGAAATCCGACTATGCGTCGATTTTTGAAACCTTAATAGAGCGTCTGATAAAGACAACTATCATGTCCCACCCATGGAATAGATCCTTCAATAGGTATCTAGTTCTGAGAGGCTATCCTTACTGGATGGTTTCTCTGGCTACAACCAAGTCCTGATGTCTCCACCAGAACAACTTAAAACTACTTTCCGCACCCCATGGGGCACCTATGCTTAAAAGAAAATGCCCTTTGGATTGATTAATGCCGGTGCCACTTTCCAAAGAGTGATGGACATTGCGTTCCGAGGCTTAATCAATAAATCCTTTGTAGTTTACTTAGATGATGTGACTGTATTTTCTAAAAACAAAACTGATCATCTAGCTCATTTACGAGCCATTCTACAACGATGTCATAAATATGAAATTTCCTTGAATCCAAAAAAATCCATCTTTGCAGTAGAACAGAGTAAACTCTTAGGATTTATTGTGTTGAGCAAAGTGATGATTATCGATCCTAAAAGGACTGAAGTCATCTTGAAACTTCCTCCTCCTACATCCAAAAAATCTATGCAGTCTTTCCTAGGCCAGATAAACTTCGTCAGGAGATTCGTCCCTAGTTTCTATGAAATGGTCAGACCTTTACAGAATTTAATTAAGAAAGACGCACAAAATCATTGGGGACCCTTAGAAAATCAAGCTTTTAATGCAATAAAGAAGGCCATAATAGATGCTCCTTCTCTCATGAGCCCCGACTTTTCCCAAGACTTCACGCTCTACACTTTTGCTTCTGACCATTCCTATGTCGCCGTCCTAACTCAAAAGAACACTGAAAACAATGAAGTACGCATTGCCTTTATGAGCTCTGCTTTCAAAGGCGTGGAACTTAATTACCCAGCGGTAGATTAGCAATCCTACGTTGTTTTCAAAGAAGTCAAGCATTTCCAGTCTTATCTCTTGAAATCTAGGACGAAAGTTATTGTTCCTTACCCAGCCGTCAGGAACCTGTTAGTGCAGAAAGAACTAGGAGAAAAGAGGGCTAACTAGGTCACTTCCTTGCAGGAGTACGACATAGAAATTACCCCAGCTTAGATAGTGAGAGGCCAAGGGTTATGCAAGTTAGTTGCTGACTTAGCCATAAGACAACAAGAAGAAAACGATATGTCAAACCTAGGACAACACAATCAAAATGTAATTTGTTGTGCACAAAACTCTATCAGTCCTTGGTACGAGGATATAAAATTCTGTCTTGATCATGGGTCAGCCCCCCGTCACCTGGATCCCACTAAAAGAAGAGCGTTGAGATTAAATTCTGCCTCCTTTCATTTGGTTAATGGTATTCTGTTTTGTCAAAATTTTGATGGCATACTGATGCGTTGTCTTGAGAAAGACGAAGCATAAAAGGTCTTACTAGAGTTGCATGTAGGAGAAGCTGATGGTCATTTTGGTGGTGACACCACTGCCCATAAGGTTTTGAGAGGCGGTTATTACTGGACCACGCTTTTTAGAGACACCCATGCCTTGTTTTGTAAGTGTACTATTTGTCAGAAAGCGTCAGGGCGGTTACAGAAACCAACCTTTCCTTTGCAGCTCGTTTCAGTAGACTCTTCTTTTCAGCAGTGGGGCCTTGATATCATAGGTCCAATCAACCCCCAATCCTCTGAGAAACATAATTTTATCATAACAGCCACAGGTTACTTTACCAGGTGGTCTGAAGCTGCCACATTAAGAACTGTGAATACCAGTTAGGTAATTGCCTTTTTAAATTCGAATGTTATCACTTGTTTTGGTATCCCTGATTGTTTAGTATTCGATAACGCTTCTTACTTTTCCTCTCTTTATATGAACGAGTTCTCTTTGGAAAAAGGAATTAAATTGAATTATTCTGCTAGCTATTACCCCCAGGGCAACGGACTAGCAGAATCAACAAATAAGAACTTGATTAAAATCATCAAGAGAACGGTCGCTGAAAATCACAAAAACTGGCATAATGCACTGTTAAATGAAATTTGGGCTGATAGGGTAACCCCAAAAGATACTATAGGTAACTCTCCTTTATTTATTGTTTATGGCAGAGAAGCAATTCTGCCACCACACATTCTTCTTCCTTCACTACAACTATCGCAGAAAATTCTAGATGAAGATTGCCCCCCTTTGGAAAACCGAATTAATGCTCTGATGAAGCTGGAAGAGGTAAGAGCCCAAGCTAAATGTAAGTTAGATCAGCATCAACTATTGGTTAAAATCTGGTTTGATTCCAACTCTGCCTCTGATAGGAACTTCGAAGTAGGTGATCTCGTCCTAAAATGGGACAAACCGCATGAGGGAAAGGGAGAGCACATGAAATTTCAAAAATTATTTCTTGGACCATTTTTAGTTGCTGAGAAGTTGGGTCCCATCTCTTTTCGATTGCAGAATCTAAAAGGAAAACCTGAAACTTATCCGGTGAATGGCCAAGCCCTGAAAAGATACTTTGCTTGATGACAACCCTTGTATATTATGTACATATTTTGCTTTTGTTTGCTTTTCTTTTGCTGCTTTGTTTTCGATTTCTCCTTTGTGCTTATCATTTTTTGTTTTTACACATACCTGCATGCTAAACTATTCAGACAAAGAAAAAAGAAAATTCCTTCACTGAAATGACTGCTAAAAAATTGTATAAACATCAATTGTATACTTTTGAAATTTACATCTGTGTTGGCAAAAAGTTTGTTGTTTGAAAGAAGTTAACTGATTTCGATCTCTGAGTGAAGCATGTCACAATCATCTATTATCTTTTTACGTTGTCCCTATTCCTTAAGGGAATGACTCAGAAGATGTCTCCCTGCCTTAGAAAGTTGGTTCTATAAATGAAACATCTATGGATCTTAATAAAGGACAGTTCTAAAAAATTCTAATGAGGTCTGTAAAAAATATGTTAAAATATCATAATTTTCAGCATCACCCCGCTTGACTATATATTGCTAAAAAGCAAAATAAATCATTAAAAGAGTTGTGGGAAGTGCTTGTAAACCCGTCGGGATGCTGAACAGGTCTGCTGGCAGCGGGTAAATGCATGCATGATGCCAAGACAACTTCGTCGGGGTACTGAACAGGCCCGCTGGCAGCGAAGCAATGTCAGGTATATGAAAATTCTTAAGTAAGAAACCTCTTAACCTTAACATGTCCTTTATTTTGATCTTGAACTTTTGGGTAGGATACAGATATCAGAGTGGGTTAAATGGAAACCCTATCGAGGCTATGGACACCTGCTGGCAGTAGTGGCTCTGTCAACGGTATTGAATATTTTATCTTTAATATCGTGGCTCGTTTGTCTTAAGACTGTTATCAGTTTTTATCCTTTAAACACTGCTGGAATATGTGGTTAATGAAGATGTTTACACCATTTTTCTGGTTGTTATTTTTGAGTTAGAATTTTTCTCATTATCCTAATTTGAATTTGTTCTTTTTGGCAGAGATAACTGCTTCTACCAATGTGTCATTATTGTTGGCAGCCAATTCTCATTTTTCTACTGTCCTTATAAGCTGTCTACACCAATGTTTTGCAAACCTTGATTTTCATCGCAATCCTTGAATAAAACGACACTATTATTTTTTGCGTTATTTTCACACTTACCTTTGTTCTTGTTTTCACGACTGCAAGCGTGAAAACTTGCTTTTCAAAGTCACATTAAAATCGTCACTAGATTGTTGTGATCATTCTTGTCGATATGCCCATTGCATTTCCAATTTGATTATGATTATACAATCGACAAGACTCCAAGATCTTTATTCATTTGGCTTTCTTTAATTGTTAATATGATTTGTTAAGGACTGTGATTCAATTGTTGGTTTATTGATGGTTTGATTTCTCTAGTCTTTGATCGATTCCCTTGACACATTGGTTTCATGAAAATGATTGGCGTTGTGGTTATACCCTTGGTATAAATTATTTCACACAACACATATTTCATACGATCGGACCCTTGGTATTGATTTCAATTCATTGTTTTGTTTTAAAGCTATAATAAAACTATTGCTCGCGCAAATGTTCGGTCAATTTACCATAGGTTTCATTGATTGTTTGAATGGCATGGTTTTTAACATATGCATAGTGATTTGAAGCGTTATATGCGCCGTCGGTTGTACTGTGGAAATGATTGTTTTGCATGGGCTGAAATAGCTCCACCACCTTCACAAATTCTGTCATTAATGCTTTCCCCCTATCCCGGGTCACCTCTGGTGTTTTTGGGTAAGCCTGTAAGCGTTCTACCCCTGCGTATACTCTGTTCGAACCCTAGCCCATGCACCCTGCTCACAGTGTGCTCCTGTCTAAGGCAGCAGTGGTGCGCATAGAGCCGAATGGTAGCCAAGCTCTGTTGCTATTCGATAATGCCCGTAAGGATTTAGAAAACAGTGGTTGGCTCGTGTTTATATAGAGGTTCGAGGGTTTCAACCTTTCGGTTTCCCAACAATTCACCCTCACCTTTGACGGGTGCAGGGCTAAAATCGGTGACTTACATCTTGAGCTGAATGAAGAATTCATAAGCTCTGCTACAGGATTGTCGGCTACAGGCCAAAGGTGGTTTAAAAACTCCAAAGTTGATAGGGTGTCATGGCCATTACTATTTGTATCAAGGAAGGTTGTCTCCTGTGATAAAGGTATGCCTATTTCTACCCTCAAACCCAGGTGGCATGATCTTTTGGTAATTGTGAAACAATTTGTGACCTATGAAGGTCGGTATGGCTTGGTTTTTCTGTACCACCTCCGGTTATTGATGAATTTCATGGGCTATCCTTTGAACATGCCACATTACTTCTTGCGTATTCTTTACAATATTTCTAAGAGATGTAAGCGCAAGAAAGATGATAGCAGGATTTTTCATCACGGCTTAATTAGACTCATTAACGTCCATCATTTGAGCCTTCATGGCAATAATTGGCAAGCCTTTCTATCTAGAAATGGCTTTGCTAATCCGGAGTCTGCTCAAATTGATAAGGTTGTGGTTAGTGAGACTTTGGCTAGGCCAGCCGTGCCATTTCATATCCTTCTACCCCCTTCCAATCCCTTGGATTGCCTTGACATCGACCTACCCGATACCCTAACCAATCCATGCACAAAAGACAAGACTAAGGCCGTCAAGAAGCCTGTGAGTAATAAAGTCAAGGGTAATCCTATTGTCGACAGCAGGGGTAAGAAAAATGCCCGATTGATACGGAGACTTGACCGGAATAAAACTAACCCAAACATTCACCAAAATCCCATAGTTCTGAGCGAGGACTCAGACTCCAATATCGAGCATTTCCTAGCTGAAGAGTACCCATATTCCCATGGCCTATGCTCCAAGATACCTTATGACTATGTCTTTAATTTACCCCCTTGCCTAAAAAACAACCCTAACTACCTGGGAATCAAGCTGCATAATGAAACCCCTGGTGATTTAAACAAACCCTTGCCTATGATATCAAAGCCCGAGCAAACATCATGCATCCAATCCAATGTGTGGCTAGAGCATTATTACACCGACGTTCCCTTGTTGCAATCAATGATGAAATCGTTAGAGGACCAAGTTACAGTGCTGTCAAGAGAAAGAGACAGGCTTCAAGCTAATGACAAGAAACAAAAAAAACACCGGTTCAATTGTCTTCAAGAATGTCGAAACGGCAACAACCTTCATCAATTCCAAATTATCATGACCAAGTTGTTTTCTGATTGTCCAGGTATGAATTTCAATATGAATTTTGCTTTGTAAGTTTGCTTGAATTAATATAACGGATTCGGTTTTTCTTTCAAATTAGCTCTATTCATTTTAATACATTTGAAATGATTATGTTATAGTTTGATCATAAAAAATGGTTATGTTGTGGATCCTGTACAGTAGATTCATTTTACTAAACTCAAATGTAGCTATGATTTGGTTATGCAATTTTGTCGTGCCCAGCTTAGTATAAGCAATTGACGGGTTTTTGATTCAGTTTGGTTTGTTTTTGGAATCAATTCTCTTCGTCTGATTTAGGATAGTCGATTTGGTTTGATTTTGATTAGTTTCGTTTGTTCCTAATAGAATCAAAACAACCCTGTTGACTTTTATTTACCATTAATGACTCTGTTTTGTATTGAATCAATATTCTCGTTTGGATTTTGATTACATTTTGACCTGTGCAAATTTGCTAAAATTGTGGAGCTGTGTTGATTCATAACGATTGTGTTGACCCAAAACTGTTTCGATTCGTTCCTGTTTGATTTTATCTGCAAATGATTTCCACGTGCCACGATTAGAATGATCATTTGTATATGTCTAATATAGTTCTATTAATTTGAAAAATGATCATGTTGATTTCATTTGGATTCGATAATGATTTTGTTGATGGCTGAAGCGACATAAACTATTGCATGCATGATTTGTTTAACTGGTTACAGTTTGTGTCGATTGGAATTGGTTCATGAAAATCATTTCATTACTATCAAATTATCTAATGTGTTTCTATTTACCCCAAATTGGTGATAACAAATTGAACAGAGTGCATGCATCTCTGTTACCATTTGGTTGAACACAATTTAGTTTGTTTCAATTTGCATACAAGTTTCGATTTGAATGATTCGTTTCGTTTCTAATTAGAAATCAAATATTTGTTTAATAGTTTGGATACATTTCTTTAAGATTTGAATTGGTTTTGAAATGATTCTGTGTCCAAATTAGACCAACTACAGAATCGCAAGATTATGTAGCTAGTCTTAAAAATTAGATTTTTGACAATTTTATCAATAAAATATCCTCTAAACTTGTCTATTTTTTTCTTCTTTCAGCTGCATACGAATTACAATGATCAATTGGGCATGCTATGGCAGTTTAGGAGATACTTTGGATATGGTTTTGTTTTAGGTTGTTAGCTTGAGTCAGAAATAGAGATTTGGGATATTGTCCTCAGATTTTTGTAAATTGTTTTGATAATTCCCACATGGATGTTTTACCCTATGGGAAATCTTTAAATACTTGTCAATTTTTTGTAATAAACCATGATCATGGTGGAGAGAACCAGACTATGGATTTATGATTCAGACTGAGATGAAATTTGATGTCTTGTAACAACTTTCGCTTTCAATATATCAAACTTTTGTTTCAAGTTTTCTGCATATCAGTTTGCAATTAATTATCGACTACTTTAGCTATCATGATTCATTTCATGTTGATGTGATTTGATTTACATGTTGTCCATGTCTGATCTCTCTTATTTAAAAATACATCAATTAGTTTTCTTCAGTTTAATGAATTACAAGTTTACCTTTTTCATTAAATGAATCACTTTGTACAAGTCTTTGCACACAGATTTATCTAGCTGCGACGATTTGTAAATTATAAGATTGCTGTAATTTTTATGTCTTGTTTGTCCTGTTATTTATATTTCAAGAGCACAATAGATTTCCATTTACGATAAGCTTTTGGAGAATCTGGTGCGGGTTTCCTCCCACCAAATAGCTGAATCGACCATCATACACAGGACAAACCTGAAGCGTTACTTCAGGTTAGTTTGTTATATTTTGTTTAATAGTTATTTTGTTAGTATAATTTAAGTAGTTTAGTTAGATATATATATAGTTTAGGTTCTTAGTTAGAATTATTATTTTAGTTGCTTAGCTTAGAAAGTTTTTCAGTTTATTTCTTTCTCATAAAATTATAAAAATCAAAAACAATAGTTTTGTTGTCTTAGGACAGTTTACAAATGATTTTTGCAGGTTTTCATTTAAATCTATAATTTGTAAATGTTGTACATTTATGATTAAGATTTAATTCTGTTGATAGTTGAATGTTAAATTTCGTAGAGTTATTATAGTATTAGATAGTAAATTGTATATATTAGTAGTTCAGATTTATTTATTAGTTTGTTTTAATTGTTATTTTTATTTAGATTAGTTTATTTAGAGTAGTTTTCTTTTGTTTTTATAGGACTTAGATCGGCCAACGGAGCCGTTGAACCCGTCAGGGTGGGTTATCCCAAACGAATTGGGTTATTTAGACAACCCCAGACCGGATCCACTCTTCCAGTTGGCGAGCGTTCAATTTCACCCATCAACAGTCCCTTACTATACTTGTTGTCACAATTAAAGCATAAACCTTTTTCTTTTCCTTCCTCCAATTGTTGACCTTGTAGGTTGAGGTGTTTTAGAAGAAGGAGCATTGTTCTCTCTATAGATGTTAGGATTGGTCCTTTTAGTAACCATAGCCATATTTTTTCTTTCAGCATTTCTTGCCACCTTAAATGCATTCTCCAATGATTTGGGTTCCCAAAGGAAAACCTCATGTTGAATGTTATCCTTTAAAGTTCCTATGAATACATCAATCAAGTGCTCATCTGGAATATCGGTTACCTTTATATTAAATCTTTGGAAGTTCTCAATGTGCTTGGTAACTGAACCCTTTTGCTTGAGATTTATCAATTGGGTAAAGAAGGTATTGCTCCTTGTATCCTCATAGTGTGCTATCATTTCTTCCATGAAAATTGTCCAAGTGACGAGTGATTTGCAAGAACAAATCCATCGATACCATACAAATTGATTAGGTTGTAAATATAAAGAAGCAATTCGTACCTTTTGTGTATGTGTAACATTATGTAGATCAAATAATTGCTCCATCTGAAGTATCCATGTGATTGGGTCCTTGCCATCAAACTTCCTCATATCGATCTTAAGAATGTGGTTGGTCTTCAACCTAAAGTTGGATTTTCTCCATTCTTGATTCACCTTCCTTGTGTACTCATCATGAATTTCATGGGATACATTTTCACTTTCAGGTGTCTTCTCTGTTACGAATTTTTTCAATACTTCCATGATCTCCTCTTTTAAACCATCCATCTTTGCCTCCAACTTAGCTTCCATATCTTGTAGTTCATATTTAGTTACTATCTTATTTTGTAAATCATTTATGTCCCTATGCATTTCTTCACCTTCATCAAGAGTCCAAGTAGGATTTTTTGGAGGCTTATTTGGTGTAGAAGTTCACTTTTTGGGTGGCATGTTGGACAAGTATCACTTTTGAACCTTGATTTTGAGGTGGTTCTACTAGACAATCTTTCTTCTATTGTATATCCCAAATTTAGGCCCTTCTGGGTATAAAAATTTCTTTTATGTAGTTATGTGATATTTCTTCTCTGCAATTCCACAGGTATGATCAAAATTGGATGTGCCAAGTGGAATTTATGGTAACTTCCCCACAACTTGCTGATTTTTGGCCTTTCTAGGAGATCTCACTTGTATAGTGTGCCCTGCACAAAATAATTGATATAAAATTCTGAAACTCGTACCAGAAATACTACAAACTATCCACTATCCAATGAAACTAGTCCCACTCATTTTGGATACTCTAGGAAGATGTTATGATTTTTTTACCTGGAACACCTTCTTGAGACTAGTCAATAGGACTAGTTAGATGCCCTATCTTCCAGAGGGTGTATCTACATATTTAAGATGATCCAGAAGCTGAAAATATGACCAAAGATACCTTACTAATTTCTGTGAATAGCCTCTGGATTTGAGGGTCTGAAACATTACATAAAATGTTTTATAGAGAAAATTCCACAATGACTTAGTTCAGGATAATTTCAGAACCCTATCATGTACAAGATGTATCTACAAAATTGTAAGGCTGCAGGAGATGAAATTTTAACCCAACGTACCTTGATCCGTCTACTAAATATCCTTTAAGTCGTTCCTTCTGAAACATTGTAGAAAAAAAGTTATAGCAAAAATTCCAAGGTGTCTCAGATGTAGTAGCGAAACCCCAAGACCTTGAGCTCTGATACCATATGTTAAGAGCCAAATATCAATATAGCATAGAAAAACCTCAGAAAAATTACTCAACACCTTTAAAAAGAGATAATTTCAGATAATAAGCCTCTTCAAGGGGGCAACCTCCTTTACCCCACTTAAATGTTCAAGTACAAGATGTTTCCAAATGAAAATGTCTCCTTGGTATATATAGGATACTAGGAGGTATAATTACAACTAATGGAATAAAGACGACATAAATAAAATAAAATTACTAATGTAATATGCCCCAATTAAGGGGTAATGAGACAATATTAGGGCTTAACAACAGAAGAAACGTGGTTGGTATGTTGACAATGGATGTTCAAAACACATGACAAGTGACAGAGACAATTTTCTTACATTACGAAAGGAAAGAGATGGATCAATATTATTCGGAAATGATGATTCAACCAAAATCATTGGAAAAGGAACAGTCCAAATTGGGAATAAGAATGAAAAGGCAAAAAAAATTCTACTATTAGAATATATGAAGCATAATATTCTAAGTGTGAGTCAAATGTGTGACCAAGGTCATAAATTTACTTTTGATTCACAAAAGTGTGAGATAAGAAAAGAAGGTTCAGGGAAATTGGTCACTACAGCTACAAGAACTTCAAGCAACATATATGTGTTAAGTTAAATTGGAAATGAAAAGTGTTGTCTAAGAAAGGAAGATGAAAGTTTGCTATGGCATAGAAGAATGGGTCACATACATTTTGATAACCTTGTCAAAGTCAACAAAAGAGAAGTAGTAAGAAAACCAAACAATACTTTATGCAAGCATTTTCAACAAGGAAAGAAAACAAAGACCGGGTTCAAATCAATAGAATATTCAACGACAAGACCACTGGAAATTGTGCATATTGATCTAGTTGGACCAACTAGAAGAAAGGTCTTAAAAGGTGAGAAATACTTTATGTTATTAGTTGATTATTATTCAAGAATGACTGTAGTTTTCTTTCTCAAGAATAAGTCAGAAGCTTTTGAAAACTTCAAGATCTACAAGGAAATGGTTGAAAATGAAATGGATTCAAAAATCAAATGCTTGAGATCTGATAATGGAGGAGAGTTCACCTGAAAGGAATTTATGGACTACTACATCAATCATGGAATAAAAAGGAAATTCTCTGTTGCTAGCACACCTCAACATAATGGAGTTGTTGAAAGAAAGAACAAGACAATACGGGAAATGTCTCGAACAATGCTAATGGATTCAAAATTGACAGATATATTTTGGACATAGGCAGTGCATAAAACAATTCACATTCAAAACAAAGTAATGCTCAGAAACAACACTAACAAAACTCCTTATGAACTATGGAAAGGAAGACCAAAAAATGTAAAGTACTTCAGATTCTTTGGAAGAAAATGATATATCAAAAGAGAAGATGGCGGAATGGGAAATTTTCACTCTCATGTGGACAAAGGAGTACTTTTTGGTTACTCAAGTACAAGGAAATCATACAAGTGTTACACTCTAATATTGAACAAAGTTGTGGAAAGTATCAACGTAACAATTGATGAAATAAGTAGACCAGAATCAAAGGAAGAAGAAGAAACAACCCAATATATCAATGAAACAACCCTTAGAAGAAGAAGTAGAAGATGAAAAATAATTATAAGAGGAAGATGAAGAGAATCCAACAGAAAGAGAAGAGAAAGTTCAGCAAGTGTCTCCAAAGACACCTAGAAGATGAGTACAAAAGAATCATCCTTCAAATCATATTATCAGAAACAAAGATGCAGGAGTTGAGACTAGAAGAAAAATCCATTCACCAGAACAAACACACCTAGCACTCTTATCTACAATTGAACCAAACTATTTCAAATAAGCCAACAAGGATGCATTTTAAAATAAATCAATGGATGAAGAATTAGATCAAATAGATAAAAATGACACTTGGGAACTGGTTCCAAGACCAAAGAATAAGAATGTGATTGGCACAAAGTGGGTCTTCAGGAATAAATTGAATGAAGATGGAAAAGTTAGAAGAAACAAAGCTAGTTTGGTATGTAAAGGATATGCACAAGTTGAAGGAATCGACTTTGAAGAGACATTTTCCCCAGTTGCCAAAATGGAAGAAATCCATTTGATTTTAGCTTATGCATGCTCCAAAAATATTAAAATGTATCAGATGGATATAAAATCATCATTTCTAAATGGGGAACTTGAAGAAGAAGTCTACATTGAACAACCAGAAGGATTTCAGCCGTCAAAGAATGCAGATTATGTGTGCAAATTAAAGAAGACATTGTATGGTCTAAAACATGCTCCTAGAGCATGGTACTCTAGACTGGATAAATATCTACAACAAGAAGGGTTCAGAAAGGGAAGTGTAGAAAACAACCTCTAGATCAAGGTAAGTCAAGGTAATATTTTATTAATTGAAGTTTATGTTGATGATATTATTTTTGGTAGTGATGATGACAGGTTAAGCTAGAAATTTGCAAAGGATATGCAGAATGAATTTGAAATTCCATTACTTGGAGAACTATCCTTCTTTCTAGGACTTCAAATACGTCAAAGAAACCAAGGAATTTTTATTTCTCAAACCAAGTATATCAGAGAAATGATAAAGAGGTTTGGAATGGAAGATTGAAAACCAATTATCACTCCCATGCAAACCAGTTGCAAGTTGAGAAAATATGATGATTCAAAGTCTACATATCAGAGGCAATACAGGTCAATGACTGACAACCTACTATATGTGGCAACATCTAGACTAGATGTAATGCAGGCAGTCAGACAAGTGGCACAATTTCAAGAAGCACCAAAGGAATCACATGTATTATCATTAAAGATGATTTTCAGATATCTCAAAGGAACATAAGAGTTTGGATTATGGTATCCAAAAGGAAAGGATCTATCACTTGTTGCCTACACAGATGCAAATTGGGAAGGTTGTATTGATGACCGATGAAGCACTAGTGGAGCAACATTCTACTTGGGTGAGTGTTTAGTACCATGGTTAAGAAATAAATAATCATTAATATCCTTATCTATAGTCAAGGAAGAGTATATTGCAACATTATCATGTTGTACACAGGTTCTTTTGATAAAACAAACTCTGACAGATATACAGGTTGAGTATGATGAGCCCATTCCAATCTATTGTGATAATACAAGCACCATCAGTATCTCAAAGAACCCAGTGATGCACTCCAAGACGAAGAACATTCCAATCAAGTATCACTTTCTATGGGAGAAATTTGTAGAAAAGAACATCAGAGTTGATTATGTGGGCACAAAAGAACAAGTGGAAGAGATCTTTACAAAACCACTTCCAAGGGAAGCCTTTGAATATCTTTGCCAGAGACTTGGAGTTATTTCTACTCCAAAATGAATAATTTTTTAATGCTTATCTTATATGTCTTATATGTACACAAGGAAGCACCATAAGAGGAGAGTTCAGTCAAGGGGAGCAGCCCTGGATAGCAAGATACCTTTGCCATTGATGACAAAGGGGGAGATATTTATCAGATGCAAAGGAAAAAGGAATGGTTCGAAGGGTAGCATGAGACAGAGGCATGGTTCCAGAGGGAGCATGAGTGATATAATTTCAATATTGCATCAGAGTGTTGCCATCAATTCCAAATGGTGAGATTGTTGATTACGGTTAGTTGTCATTGATGTCAACCCTTGAAGAAAACCTGATAGCATAAAGGTTTGGGTAATGAACCCAAGTTTTTTTAATGTAAATATGGCTCATTATTGTCTGTCATGGTTGATAAGAAGTATATATGGATGAACTCCAATGTGGTCCCCTTATGGTGAAAGCCCTCACGGGAAGACGCTTTGCGGATTGAGTTGTCCTAGAATTATGGTTAGAGAACCCATGCTCATTTGTAGAATAATGAGATGAAGGTCAGTGAATTTGTAAGTGAATCTATCCTATATGGACATTTATTTTCATTCCATTTTTGGTGGTATGTGGAACATCACATAACTCCTCACGATTAGAGAGTTATGGCCATGAGAAGTTGGAGAACCTAGGTTTGGGTAATGGACCCAAGTTTTCTTGATGGATAATGGCATGAGTTTTGATATATTTCTAGGTAATACTATTATATATGGATAGTACATTTCATTCCATTTCTGGTGGTATGTGGAACATCACATAACTCCTCATGGTTTGAGAGTTATGGCCTTACGAAGTTGGAGGACCCTCATATGTCATCTAGAAGCCCCAAAAGGTCAAAGTAGACAAAGTGGTTTAAGAGATTTTAAAAGGTAAATAATAAAGTGAAGGGATGAGTGTACTATAATTCAAATTGAATACAAAATACATTATTTCAATAATAAATTTAATGGAGAAATTAGAAGTGGGTTAACCCTAAAATAAGGAAAGTGGGCAAAGTGACCTAGAAGATGTTTTTAAGGAAGCTACTTGGAGAGTATAAATAAAAGGAAAATCTCTCTCATTTGAGACACACTTGAGCATATTGAATACCTATAGGTGTCTGAGGTAACCAAAGGATATCTAAGCCGAGTTTTTGAGGGAAGGTGAAGAAAAGAAGGCTGGAATTCAAGGAAGGATAAATTATTTTGATGATTCTTTCTAAGGTATGTTATTTACAGGTCATCTCACCATTTTCAAAATAACTATTTTTGTAGATTGATTCAGACTATGAAATTGATATTCCATTGAGGAAACATATCCAAGTATCTATGGTAAACAATTCATATTTTGGATCATTGTATTTTTGGAGTTACACTCCGTGGAAAATAGGGTTTGTGGCTAGTCCTGAAACTAGTCAAAAACAGGTGTTTCAGGTAAAAACATCATAACTTCTTCATAACAGATCAAAATTTAGTGAGACCAAATGTGTTGGTTAGCGTACATTCTTTGGTATTCTTTTTAACAATTTCATATTTATTCATAAAACATTTTGTGTGGGGCACGCTCTACAAGGTCTCTCTTTAGAATAAGCCAGAATTCAACAAGGTATGCCATTTTTTCTATAAATCCTTTTCTGAGAGGTTCCAGGTAGTGCATCCTGGAGGACTTGCATAAACCACACTAAATAAAATTGTGTATCAGGTTCACATATTTATTCATTTCAGGTACAAATTTATGATTATTTCAAGTTAGGGTTGTTGACTAATCCAAAACTGGTCATCTAAGACTAAAGAAAATTTTGATGAAAATGCTAGTCTCTTGTTGTTTAAAGTTAAGGAAGGTTTGAAGGTATATGATCATATAAAAAAGGTCTATTATAGAGTTACAAATCATATTTGGATGATGAAATTGATGACATATTTTGGTTAAGGTACAAGTTGGATACATGGTCGAGACAAGTAGTTGATGAGTTGGCACATACATGAGGTGTATAGTTGATGATGTTGGTACATATTGATGATTCATAGTTGATGATTACTTGACATGTGATTGGTACATGTTGGTGCATGGTTGATGCACTTGTTTATGATACATGTTGATTACAGGTTGAGGTAAAGGTTGATGCATGGTTCAGGTTTATTGGTACAGGTTTACAACAATATATCTCATAGTGATAGTGTGAAAGTGGTTCCATCATTATACTTCTTCTTCAGGTTGGTTGGATGGATAAAGGACAGGTGGTTGTAGCCAAAGAACATAGGGGGTTGTAGCCTCCTTCTGGTTGTAGCCAAAGAATTAGGGATTTGGAGCTTCCCTCAGGCTGTAGCCTGAGAAACTAGGGGGTTGGATCCTCCTTCCAGTTGTAGTTGGAAAAAAAAGGAAGTTGGTGCTTCCAATGAATGTAATTCTTCAAGACATATAAGAAAAATCATTCCATGGTTTTTTCCTGATTTGGGTTTCCACATAAAACACTGGTGTACTATGTATGTGTGTGATTGTTCATTTCTTATTGCTCATTATTGGATAATAATTCTACATTTATATAACACTTGGATTATTTGGAGAAAAAAGATTATATTTATGGTATTACTGATTCAACCCCCCTCTTAGTAATCCAACAGGGCATACCTCTAGGGATCTGATTGTTCTTAAGAATGAGCATACGATGGTTTGCGATATTGTATAGGAATTTTTCTGGGTTCTCTCCTTCTTGCATAACCCAAGCAAGATCATTTTGGGTTTCCTGATCTGTGTGAGTGTAAGGGGATGAATATAATTTACGTCAAATAATTTCATAAACTGTAACAATATATCTACCTGATTTCAAACAAAATTCAATAATTCTTTTAATTGAGCACCCAAGCATTTATAAATTTATCAACACATAATAAAAATTTTATAACAGTTTAAAAACAATGCAAAATCTTAAATACCTGAACCTGATGCTAATAGCCCTCCATTGTCCAAATGCCTTCTTGACCGCTGCTGCACCGTAAAACACTGCCCAAAACCTAGTTCCTCCCTGCCAACTAGGTAACTTCCTAGCTCTAGGATATCATATGGATATCCTAGCCCCCCATGCCCAAAACCTCCAGCAACCCCGGTGCACTGATACAATCCCCCTCCCAAAATTTCACTTCTCTCTGCAAACCCCAGCGCTCCCAGAATCCATCCCCAACCTCCCGTACAATCACCTCCCATCCACCTCCTTCCCTTCCTTATCCCTCCTTCACCGACTTCCCCCACCTCATTTACTCCCTACCTAACTCATTTATTACCTTCTTATCCTTTCCCGTTAATGCCCCCTTATCCCCTTTATTTAATATCTTATCCCTTGTAGTTAATATGTTATCCCCTATTGGGTACGTAACTTAATTTAATAATATAATTTATTATCGTCCTTTTATTTGTTTACCTTATTAATTAATGAGTTAATTAATACTTAAATTAATCATTGACAATCATGAATAACTAATTAATAATAATTAATTAGTAAATGTTATTTTAAGAAATAATTATTGTTTAGCTAATTTTTTAGGACAGTTAGATTATTAAATTAATTATAATTAATAATCCTATATGTCTATTTAAGTAGGGTCGTTACATACACCCACCCTTCAGGAAACTTCATCCCGAAGTTAAGGTATCTTATGGTACAAAGGACAAGAAACATGGTTCACACATTCATAACAAGTAACCGACATTATTAGT
>ML787784.1:394424-420858 GCA_009831015.1 Picea engelmannii
AGTGGGACTGACCGAGGAAGGGACTGGATCAGCCACTTTGACACTCTTTGGATGAAGGGTGGGGCTGACCGAGGAAGGGACTGGCTCAGCCACTTTGACATTCCTCAACGGAGGAATGGGATCGACCGATGGAGAAACTGGATTGACCACTTTCAAACAAGCCAAGACCTTAATTACATTTTCTAAATCTCCCACTTTGCTCATCTTAAACAGTTTTTCTCATCTTAGGCAGGGATTATTTGAGTGCTCCTCTCAAAACACACAGCACCCAACGGCCAAACGAGGACCATTATTTTAATTTTATTTATCTCTGCTATACACATACACGTTCTCCTCTGCCTGAATTGGATCGTATCAACGCTAATAAAAGAACCCGCATGCTGCAATTATTCCGTTCTTTCCAAAATCTTTATTACCATTCTCCTACAGCAATTATTCCAATCTTTTCAAAAAAAAATTAGAGCACTAGCAGCAAAGGCGTAATTAGAATCCTGGCTTAACTCGTATTATAATTTATAATAAATTATAATACACACATCTTATTGTACTACATAAAACTATAATCGGATATTATAAAGATTTACAATCAAGCGTGATTTTAAGGATGGAAATTTATTTTTAAATGTAGAATCCTTGACGAATTTTACTAATCCTTCATATGTCAACTATAAATGTTTGGCAATATTTTTGTAAAAATATTCAAATTTATAAGGATTTTATATAGTTTTTTATAAAATTTTGGCGATTTTTTAGTTAAAGTAATTTTATCCTATAGAATTTGGGCGAATCATTTTTAAAATAGCGAATCTCGTTTTTGGAAAAACCATGGAAAATTAGCCCATGAGCGAAATTTAGCCACTAAAATCATCCATGTTTACAATAAAGAGGATCCTCATCAATCACATTTAATTGCAATTTTTTTTTTCTAGTGTCTTTTTACCTAGGTTTTTTGGGGATGGTTTTAAATTTTTGGCCAATATTTTTTGAGCACCTGGATTGGTTTAAAATAAGACAGAGCCTCTAAAATAAGATTTAGATATGCATGAAACTTTTATCGTGCCAAACTCAAACTACCTCTGAAAATATGAACGGATTCAGGCCCATTTTTTTTTTACCTAAAAAACTAATCTATTTGCTACATGTTTAGTCTGCTCTTTTGTTAAATATTTTTGTACTCTCCCAGGTTAAGGATACATTCCATAACCCTTCCTTCAACCTTTTGTTTGGATCCCGAAGCCATCTCTACGAAGCTAAACTCGTCCTGTTTGACTTCCTTTACCTTAATCCTTTTTAGCGCTGCCCCAGAAATGAAACTCTTGGTAGCACCGGGATCTATCAAAATACTAAGGGTCTGGTCAGCGATGGTACCTATCATCTCAAGCACAGTCGACTGTATTGGCAGCCAATTCAATTTTTTACCATTGTCCTATAAGCTGCCTACACCTATGTCTTGCGAACATCAAGTTTTTCGTCGCATTTTTCAGATAGACGAAACTTTCATTTCTTGAGACATCTGCAAATTTGTCTTCATTAAGTTTTCACGCTTATAAGCATGAAAACTTCCCCTTTAGAGGTCACATTTTGATCACTATCTGAACTGTCATGATCTTTTTAATCAATGTGCTTACTGCGCTTACCTTTGTTTATCATTGTGTAGCTGAAAGAACTTTTGAACTGTATTCACTGGTCATTTTTATATTGATTGTAGGATTGAGTTTCATTGAGTTTGCAATACATTAATCTTTGGATTTGAATTTTATATGAATTGCCTAATCTTTAAATCTTTGAAAATACATAAGGCTTTGATTAAACTTTTTATATACATGTGATATAATCCTTATGATAATCTTTTCATAAATTTGGCTTGTCGACTATACGAAATTCATTTGGCACTTTGATAAACTTTTGATTATATACGTTGGCGCATGTTTGATATTGGGTTTTGATTTATATGTTGGATTTGGAAACGTTATGGTATAACACTTGCGCACATTGGTATGCACATATCCATTCAATTTCATTGGTTGTGTACATGGCTTAATGGTTGAACTATGATTTAATGGATAGAACAGTAAACTGGAGGTTGTACTTTCATAATAACTCTTATGCATGGCAGAAGTAAGTTCTCCCACCCTCGCACACTTTGCATTAATGCCTGCATCCTTACCGAGTTATCTCTCTTGATTTTTGGGAAAATATCTGAGCATACCCCGTTCAAACCCTTGTCCCTTAGCCCGGCTCACTGTGTGTTATCTCCTAGCTCCCGAAGGGCGAATTAAACCCCCATGGTGTTCAGAGTTGGTGTTGGTTTCATTTTTCCAGAGAAGACTGCTCCGTAATTGCTCCCAGAGTCACGTTTTTGCATGAGCGATTCTGGGCAAACGGATTTGAATTAGCTCAAGCCGTTGAAAACCCAGAACTGTTTTTTGCCCCTTTACCCTCATCGCTAGTGGTTTCTTCAGAAAGTGAGCCACTACAGATATCTAGCTCTCGTTTTACAGGTCAATTCATCAGTGGCTGGAACATGCTTTTTGAGTCTGTATGCATTCCTTCAGATCTGTTCTTCAGAACTCCCTCCCACCTGTCAAGCCATCTCGTCGTCACACAGGTATGGAAAATTTGATATCATTTCATTTTTGTAAATAATCACTTGTTTATATAATGAATTCAAATTCCTTTTGAATAGCTCTGTTAACAGTATTGATTTGCTGTGTCACACTGAATGCATTCTATACGTAGTTGTGCTTTGACTAAATGAAATTTCATTTTCCCAGCTTAGCTTCGATTGGATTTTTCACGATTTGATTGATCTCGGTGTGGATTTGATTTGCTTGATTTAGCTTAAATTGGATGCTCTGCTGTCAATTGAGGTCGTTTGTATCTATTTTAGACAAGTTGTTTCTCATATTTCAATTTTAAATACGATTACATTTCGATTCGATTTGGTTATAATATATACGATATGATTGGCAATAATGGTTGACTGTTACGGTTTTATGTCCATATGGTTTTTCAGGAATACAATTCAGATTATTTTCAATATGATTCTGTACAAATTCACCCAAATCGTGAATGGATTCAATTCATAACAGTCATACCCAGCCAGTTAATACGCATTGGTTTTCTATTTGCTCGACCATGTTATCAGTCGAATTCGTATTTGCAATAAATATGTTGTTTGAATTTGATTCGAAGAACGAATTTGATTGTATCTAGGTTTAAGATTTGTTTCTATAATTAAACTCAGTCGTGATTTGATTTGATTATTTGCCCAGCTGATAATTATAACCTCTGCTGATTCTATTAAGATTGCGATCATGATTTATCGATCCTATCTGTTGACTGTGCAAGGATCAATCACAAATTTGGCTGGGTTGATGCTGATTGCATATGATTTCGTTTACATATAATCATAACAGCCTTTCCACCTGTGCATTTGATTGAACGATGTGAATCTATTGTTATATCATTATGGCTATAACAAGTGGGAAATGGTTGTGTTGGATTAGATTGTATCACATATGATATGATTTTCTATTGATTTCATTTGATATGAAATAGTCTTGTTACTGTTTGACCCGATTTTATGGTAAAAGAAAAACAGAGTATCCTTACCCCTGTTTTCGTTTGAATCACTTTTAGATTATGTTTAATATTCAATGATAAAATCATTTGAATCATTAGTGATTCATTTTGAATGATTATTGAAAGAAAATTGGATTCGATTCTTTTAAAAAGATTTGATTTGATTTTGATTCTGGTCCTATATGCTATTTTAGACTAGCTACAGAATCAGATGATTCTGTAGCTAGTCTACAGGATTAGATTTTTACCATTTTTTTAAATAAAATATATATCTAACTTGTTATTTTTGGTCCATTACAGGTCAATTCGAAATTGCATTGGATTGGATGAGCAGTTAGAAGATATTTGGAATATTTCACTTGCATTTTAGTTTCCTAGTTTAGTTGATTTTTGGGATATCTCCCAGATTATGTAAAACAGTTTGATATTATCCAAAGGGAGGTTTTACCCTGTGGAGAGACTTATATATACTTATGATTTTTGTAATAATGTTCATCCTCGTTCGTGGGAGAACAAGGATATGGAGTTTTAATACAGACTGAGGCAAAATTTGGTGTTTTGTTACAGCTTTAGCTTCTCATTATATCAATATTGTGTTTCATGTTGTGTATATCAATTTGTGTCTGGTTAATGACTACTTTAGCTATCTTAATCATGTGCAAATGATATAATTTTAATCACAGTAATCCATATCTGGTTTCTTCCAAGTGTATAAAAGACATAACAATTGTTTAATTCAGTTTGTGAATGACAGGTTTATCTTCTTCATAAGTTGAATTATCAAATATAAGTTTTTGCATAACAGGTTTCCCTTGTTGCAGAGATTTATAAATCTTATAGTTGTTATGATTTTTTATGTTTTGTTTGTCCTGTAAACCAACTCAAAGAGCATCACAGCCGATCGTTTACAAAAAGCTTTTGGATCAATCGGTGCGAGTTTACTTCCTCCGACCAGCTTCGAAGTCATCATACACAGGACAAATTAGGAGCGTTTCCAGGTTATTTTGTCATTTATTTGTTAGTATATTTGTTAGTATTTTTTGTTAGATTTATATGTTTAATATATTAGATTGTTTAATTTCAGTAAATGTTATTTCTTATTTATAAAAAATCAACGAAAACATATCTCACTGTCTTAGGGAAGGAATCAAATGAGTTTTACAGGTTTTATTCAAATCTGTCAGTTGTGTATATTGTATATTTGTGAATAAGTTATAATATAACTAGTAGTTAGACAACTAATTATTAGAGTTAGTGTAATAGTAATTAGTAGTTTGTATATAGAATAGTTAGAGTAGTTATATTTAGTTTTAGTTTAATTTATTTAGTAGTTTGTTTTAATTGGATTAGTGTATTAGTTTGTTTTTATTTATTATTAGTTAGTTTATTTTCTTGTATTTAGTTTTAGTTAGCTTGTTTTATTTAGTTTTAGTTTGTTTTATTTGTTTTAGTTAGATTAGTCAGTTTAGATTAGTTTTCTCTTTGGTTTTCCTAGGACCTTAGAGCGGCCAACGGAGCCGTTAAACCCGTCAGGGTGGTTCATTCCAAATGGCTTGGGTTATTAGACAACCCCGGACCGGTTCCATTCTCTCAGTTGACGGACGGACATTTTCGCCCGTCAACAGACTGGTGCTCTGCCAGGCAATTATTCATCGCTGCATGAATCCGATGGGCCTTGCCCATATCTCCCATGGTAGTGGGTCCGGCTGATCTAGATGCTCTAGTCCTCTCCATCGGGAAATCGTGTTGGTAGTGTGGCTCCCCACATGTCCAACACCCCTTCTTCAGCCTTGAAGTCCTGGTACCTGAAGTAGAAGATGACAGCCCACCGGCCTGGAACCCTGGTTTGTTCTACTGAATAGGCCTAAACTGTTTCTATTACGGGCGACGTTGTTGCTGATGCTGTGGTCCTCGATAAGGTGTCCGTTGTTGAGGCATAGGTCACCAGGGTGTAGTGAAAGAGGATCCCCTCTGGAAGCCATGATATCCCGACGTATGTCTCGCTAGTGTCTGATACTGCTGTGCTCTAGATAAAACCTGACCTGCTAGTCTCGCTAGAGTCCTGGTTTGACCCCTACTGATAAGCTCCTCCTCTGCTATGAGGGCCTTTTGGACGATATCATGCAAGGTTTGAGGCATCAGAATCCTGACCTTTGCATGTATGCTGTTGTTAAGGACAAACACAAACCTGTTGACCTTAAGTTTCTCAGTGTTAAGGTGCGAAACATACCAGAGCAGCTTCATAAAATGGGCCTCGTACTCGGGCACTGTACGACTACCCTATCGTAAGTTGTTGAACTCATTGAGCTCACACTCAACGAATTCCTCTCAAAGGTACCTCTCTCGGAACCGTTCCTCAAACAGTTCCCATGACACATCTTTGATGACCATGTTCAGCTGTGGTAGAAGCATCTTCCACCATAGAAGAGCGCTCCCCTTCAGTTGAAATACCACCATGTGGACCTTCATGTTGGAGGTATAATCCTGAAGTGTGAAGCACATCGCCATGTTCTCCAACCATGCCTCGGCGGATACACCGTCCGGGGCACCAAAGAACTTGGTAAACTTGACCTTCTCAAGTTCACGGTGAACGCTACCAATATTGACCAGAGCATGCAGTGGAACCTCAGTGGGTGCTGACGCCCTGGCCTAATCTTTGTCCAAACAGTTGATCAGAGCCTCGGACATGCGTTGAAAAGACCTCATCATTCCAACTACATCACCAGCTGATGTCTTCTCCTATACGAGAACCTTCTCATCTCCCTGGGGGTTAGACCTCTCAGGCGTGGATGCTACTGGAGGCATCGTGCCTCCTCACCTAGCACCACATTGTCTGCCTCCGCGGTGTCCTCTAACCATGATTTCCTGCATGCACACAAGTCAACTCGATCAACAATAGTATAATCAATCATATCAATGAAATCTGTAGCGATCCCAAGTCGCAGGTTGAACCCTCTCTGATACCATATGTAACAACCTCCCATTTCGTTACAACAACAAGTCTCATATAACAAGTGAATTTTTTTTTTTGTTGTTTTTTGTGTCTATGTGTGTGTAAAAGGGTAATAAAGACATTATACTCAACGTCATAACATGACGATGAACATGACGCATGAAACTCACACGACAACAACATAATGACCTAAGAAGCACATCAAGCATCTGGAAGCAATGGACGACAATCAACCGATGCAGAATAAGAATAACTAATCGCCCGTCCTACCCTACAATGGTTAGGACCTCCAGGACACATAAGCAATGCTCAAGCCCAAGTACCCATCGATTTTGACCATTTAAGGTCTCAGGGCTGGCGATTTTTCTGAGGAACAAGGAGGTGTCTACATCCTTCCCAACACAAGCATACCAAGCCTACTAAGCTAAGGACCAACATCCTAACAACCCCACGCACCCCAAGTCAATTACCCAAGTAACTATAACCCTTACAGTGAGAAACTAAACACATTAAATTTTTATAAACCAAGTACAACATTAACTAATAATATAACAACAACCACAATAGAAAACGCAGGCTAACAACGAATTCATCAAAAACCCAACCATTAATCAAGGCTAAAAGGGCATAATCTATGACTTAAATTTGCGTTAATTACAGATCAATTAACCAGTCTAAATTCCATTAGTCAACGAGTTACCAACCGAACCTTAAAAATAAAGTAAATTTAAGTAATTGCAAAATCCCAATTACTAATATCATATTAGCTTATTATACTTAGCATAAAAAGACATTATAATTTATATATTATCCAATAACAATAAATTTTTATTAATTCAACCCATATCACTTTATAGCTATGGAAATTTATATTATTAAAAGATAAAGGCAAGTGTTGTTTAAACCAATCTATTCATAATAAGAAATATAAAACCACCATTCTTTTTATCAACATAAGACAAATTCAATTCCACAACTTATTGGTGCGGAAATATCATTAGTATCCAAACCATTATGCCATGTAATAGCATATAAATCAACAAACAAGAAAAATTAAATGCTAGTTGTGAATATTAATTTGAACAATTAACTAAAGCCTACATCTTGATTTTAAAAATTTAAAAATAACAACAATATTAATTACTAAAAAAATTTACCTTTAGGTGCTTCACGACAAATGGGAAAATATTAGTGCATGCCAGCAGATCCGAATGACATCGCAGACAAGATTTGGTCAATGGAGGGCATAAGGACAATTGCACAACTTTAAGGGTTATAAATTAATAACTTACTCTAAGCAGTTAATTTCGAAATAATATCTAATGAATTGTGTCACTATAAGCCACATTATCCTAACAGCTTTGTAGAGAAACTTTTATAAATGAAAGGTGTGTAACAACAGTTTTAGGAACCCGAAGTTGGTGATGTGAATATTTATTGGCAAGATGGCCTCTGCAGTCAGTAGTAAAGTCATCACAGCCAAGCTATTCTTCGATCGCATTAATTATTACTTACCAGAAAACTAAAATTCACACTGTCGGATTTATTCCATTACCCATGTAGTAACTAACCCGCTATCTCAATTTACTATGGTTAAAGACAAGATTGGAATTCTGGCCTACCACATATCGTTACCTAAGGTCATGGTGACCTGTGACCATTCGCTATTAAGTCGCTTAAACAACATAACAGGGAGATATTACTACATCCAATACATAGATACTGTTTTTCAGAGGAAAAAATATACAACCATTACATAAAACAATTCACAGAGGAAATATTAATGCAGCCAATATAGAGACACGATTTTGTAGATGAAATGGCTATACAACCATTACATAAAAACAATTCGCATAGGCAATGTTAATGCAGCCAATACAAAGACATGATTTTGTAGAGGGAATGACTCTACAACCATTACATAAAAGCAATTCGTAGAGGCAATGTTAATGTAGCCAATACAGAGACATGATTTGCAGAGGAATGACTCTACAACCATTACATAAAAGAAACTCACAGAGACAATGTATAAACAACAAATTTTATACAGTTTGGAGATACGATTTTACACAGTTTGTAGAGGTGAAGGTATAAGCAACAATGACATAGATACAATTTTATACAGTTCAAAGGTACGATTTTATACTGTTCACGGAGGTAAAAATCATAACTAAACCAACTCAAGATGTGGCATCCATCCAGCGATGAGCCAAGGGAAATTAGTTGAGAATTCAATAACATCCGGGGTTATGATGGGTGAATACAAACCCTTTTTTCAATAACCAGAGATAAAAGATAACAATAAAACAAAAATGCAAGAGTTGTAGTAGAGCGTTATCAAATCAAAGATTACATCACATCGCGGGTAGGGAGGGATGGCATAGAATAAAAACATAAAGGAACCAATACTCTACCTCACAAGGGCAACATAATAGGAGAAAAAAAAAATGCGGTGCAATCTAATCATAAGCAAGACTCAACGTTATAATTCTCCATCAACAAATAAAACTCATGATTAATAATTTATCCATCCAAGCAGGAAAATGCAGAGTTAAAAATTCTCCACCCATCCATAAAAACTCAAGATTAATATTTTATCCATCCATGCATGAAAACACAGAGTTACAAATTTGGGGTTAGGGGTTATAACAGCGCCGAAAGTACTCAATACAGGAAGACGCAATGACCATCAATTAACCAAGAGCAAGGGTAGTCGACTAACAGGTGCACCCTTCGCTCATCATCCTCGCACAGAAAAGCAGGGCATTGACATCCATAGATCTTTTAATGCCAAGGCGACGACCGTAGATCAAGCTCCTAGCTGACTGCTCAGGCTAGGACTGGCGAGCTAGGGACAAAAGTTAAGCAACCATGAAGGACACAATCAATCACAGTTAGGTGGTCAAGAAAAATGGGAAAGCGAAGGCCATGGGAGAAAACAACCATCGGGCTAGGCTAAGAAAAGTTTCTGACATCCATTTAAAAAAAAAACATCAGTTACTTCTCCCATAAATAATAATATCCAAGCATAAGTCCTAATACATTTTACAATACAAAAATGAAGAGAGCGTACCATTTCCTGAACGGTCGCTCTGATGACGTCCCGCATGCTCCGTGAAACTCTCGCTCGCCGACATTCGAGACTTTACCAGTACCTCCCAGCCAACGCTAGGGGTAATCTTCTTCCCCCTTAGCTCCCTGAGACGCAAAGGGGCCACACAATCACTATCTAGAGATTTCGACTAGCTCCCAGCTCGCCTCACAAGGCCAAGCTTCCACTCCTCTCCGAGTTGGGTATCCCAACTCCCACAAGTTAAATAAGCCAAGTAGATATTTCTGCAGCATAACATTATGCAAATAGAGGATGGTCCTTCATCCTTCTTATTCCTTCATTTTATAGAGTTTCGAACTTCCTTTCTTTCCTAAAATCTCATTTAATTAAAGTTTTAAAAATAAATTCCTAAAAATTCTTCTCCGTACAAGTGTCACCCATCCCCTTCATTCCTCCATTATTTAAATTCTTTAATTAATTAATTATCTTATTTTCCTCACCCACCTAGAGTTACTCCTAGAATCACTCCTAGGTGTCCCCAAAATCCCTTACAGGTTTTAAAACATTTCCCTATTATGAAATTGCTAATTCAATTTAAAATTAGAAATCTCTTAAATGGTAGATTCTTTACTAAGTTGACCTTCCGCTTTTTCCCTTAAGTTCTCAATTTTCCCTTTTTATGTTACCTTTTTTCCCTAGTTTCCTAATTTTTTTTATTTTCCCTCTTTCCCATTTTTACTTAGAACTCAAAAAGGTAGGTGTGAAAATTAATCCTTTTTCCCTTGTCTTATTTAATTAGTATATTTTAATTTATTAAAGTAATAAAACAATTAATTCTCTTTTAAAATTTTAATCCAACATAAAAAAAAATTGAAACAATTCATTTCTTACTCCCTTCATGTTACAAGATTTAACGAAGATCATAATTATTATTCATGTGGATTTTTTTTTATTATCATTATTATTATTATTATTATTATTATTATTATAGAGAGATAAAATTTTACCACTAACATAGTTTAGACTTAGGCCTTAAATTTTGTACTGACAACATTTAATTAGGGAAATTGTTTCTAAAAATTACCTAACATGTTATTCATATTAAGGTCATGTAGGTTCATCCCTCTATCATCAACAATGCAATGTGCTCTTCAGGACGCACTAGGTGCTCCAAGGGTTCCACTCACCTCATCTGTTCCCTTGCACGATGTGCCCTTCAGGATGCACTATGTGGTCCAAGGGTGCCACTCGCCTCTTGACTGATTTGGTAGACATCAATAACCCCTGGAGTCAACACTTTGCCAGGTGAACTTGTGGGAGACTAAGGGCCTCTAAGAAATAGGGCCCCCACCTTATTGCACACCCCTTAGAATCATCATGACCAACTGACGCAGTCTACCCTCATGGCATCGTGGGTCCTCTCGGTCCTCTCGAAGTAGGTAATCATTAACCTACAGTTCGAGCCACGACGGGAGTTCTAGTAGGCTGTGACAGGGTTGTTGTCCACACCTCTCCCTCAACATCTATGGTAGTTGTGCATGACCCTTTTACTAGATATATGAGTCTGGTCGGCAAGCTATCATCAGCCTGCATCATCAACAAATCATGTCAGAAAATATCCATATCATATCATCCAGTCAGATGCACAAATATCATAGTAAAACAATCAAACCCCAATGGCACACCAAGGATGATTTTAGGGGCTAAATTTCGTTCATGGGCTAATTTTCCATGGTTTTTCCCAAAAAAATTCTTTCTATTCTAAAAATGATTTGCCCAAATTCTATATAATAAAATTATTTTACCTTAAAAATCGCCAAAAATTTATAAAAACTATATAGAATCCTTAGAAATTTGAATATTTTTACAAAAATATCACCAAACATTTATAGTTGGCATATGAAGGATTACTAAGATTTGCCAAGATTTCTACATTTAAAAACAAATTTACATCCTTAAAATCATCCTAGTGGCACACTCCCTAACTCGATCCGAAGTCCAAGGGGTTCCATCTATGCCTCTGCATCCTCGAGGTCCAAAACCCTACACACTCAGTAAAACCGAGTCAATAGAACTTGTCTATGTCAATGTAGTAAAACAACATATCATCAACCCATAACGCCTCATAATAAAAATCAAAGTTTTAATAGCATAATAATCTGGATCACTTGCGAGCAAGTGTCCTCAAAGAATAAATTCGCTCAGTGCACCAGAGTGGGATGTTACAATGGCCAAGATAGAAAAAAGAAAGATGATTTAATAGATCACATGGTGAACTTGTTCGACAACACTTTCAACAAGAAAGTGGTTACAAAGTTAGTCGACGAGAATCTAAAATACACTAGGGCCCAGTATAGGGATAAATTGCAAATAGGCCTAAAGAACGAGCTCCCTCCCATGGTTTCTGAGAAAGAGTGGAAGGTGATAATAGAGGATGCAAAGGAGAACTTGTTTAAAAAACAAGGACAACCACGAGCTGGTCAAGCAAAGTACAACACATGTCATATTATGAGTGAAATATGAGCATTTATGTTTTTCATTCCTGTTTTAAGTAATAATTCTGATATCTAATTTTTTTCAAAAATTTTATATGTAGGCTACCAGACACATCCAAAGCAACAAAGGCCAGAGTGGAAAAACACAGCTAGCATAAAGTAGGATAGGGTGGCTATGGAAAACTCAAAGCCCGAATAGTAAGATTTAAATGATTAACCGTGGTTAATATTTATTTAATAGTAGCGAACAAATATATGTTTTTGTTATTGGTATTTTTAATGGTGTTATGCATTGCAGTTAAATATGTTTGACACTGTTGCCACCGAGGAGGACCTAAAGCTTGGTTACAAGAATGGTTTTAAAAGTGTCATTGAATATAGAAAAATCTTGGGCCAGACTCCTATCTCCCCAGTGTAATGTACCTCAAAATTCTCATAAAAAAAAAAAAAAATTATGTGGTACAATATTTTCTATTCAATTTCATTTAATCCATTCGTGAGCCAGGTACTTACACTTTGTGTTTGCTTACATGACCTTATAACATACTAGATTAATACTCTTGGCTTAATACCTTACAAAAATTGAATGCAATATACTTTAATACTTACTTTATTATAAGGGATTTATTATAATGCCCACACCTACCTATACGCTAAGATGGGAATTTCAGTCCCTTTTTGTTTAATAGAATCAGACTATTGGATTTTTGTGCATAAAACTTATGCCTCGGTTTTAAATTCTCATGCACTACCTAACTATGTCAACATCAGTCCATCAGTCTTCAATTCATGACAGGAAAGGTTTCTAAAGAGGTTAATAAATGGATTAGGAAAGGTTTACAAGTGGTTTCCTTTGATGGTTCTACTTTCGTTATGATACAACTTGTCCTTCCCATAATGAACTGAACCTTATCCTGTCTGTGTCATTCTCCGCACAACTGAACTAACTAACCCTCCTCCTCTTGCTGGAGTAACAAGAATACAACTTCATGGTTTGGCAACCGACTAGTTCACTGGACAATCATAGTTTTACTATTGGTTTACTTCGTATCTCCTGCATTTAGGGTGGCGAATGTACCTGTCAGGAGGAGTTTAAGACTTTGTCCAGGGAAATTAATTAAGGGTCCTACAATGTGCAGCACGATGTCTCTTCCTCCTTCTCCTACCAATCTTTATACGCCATCTTGACCTAGTGTAAGGTCATGTACCTTCCATGCTCTAAAGAGTATAATCGTGCCTCTTAGGTTTTGAAAGTCTCATTTCTCCCTTGCACCTTCGAAGG
Organism: Picea engelmannii; assembly: GCA_009831015.1. Taxonomy (NCBI): domain Eukaryota; kingdom Viridiplantae; phylum Streptophyta; class Pinopsida; order Pinales; family Pinaceae; genus Picea; species Picea engelmannii. The sequence goes on from ML787784.1 coordinate 407,792, forward strand.
GAATGGATCTGTATTATGCAACTTCCACAGGGAAACATCTACCACCTCCGTGAGCAACCCTTGGTGTAGTCGACGACAATGTCTGATAAGTTTTATCTAAGGGACTGTCGTATTTTGGATTCAAACAAAGTTTAATGTTTTTGGTTGAAGCCGAGAAGAAAATTGTTTCCTGTATAATTTGCTGTGGGTTACAGACTTTCCTTACTCCCATAGAGTCTACATGATTCTTTTTAATTTCATAGTGACAGTAAAAGGTTTTCTTAGTACAACCATAGGTCGCAGAACCTCTACTTCTAGGAAACTATACTTTGAGTTTACTGTGTCTATCTCGTGGGCCTATTTCTAGTTTAATCCTTTGTTTACCCTATACTCAACAACTGTAAACTGGAGTGACTCAGAGTAGTATCCCTTGATGAAGTTAGGTTATTCTTCATGATTAATTTTATTGGTGAAAAGTATGATGTCGTTTGTTGCATTATTTTCTTTGTCATCAAGGGTTTTATCAAATGATTTCTTGTTTGAATTCACACTGCTATTTTATTTGTCAAGGAAAATATTTGACATTCGGTATAAAAGTGATCCAGATTATTTTCGGCACAAAATGAGAGCGGAGATATAATAAAGAAATGCACAAATATATGGCATATATCCAATAATATAACAGAAATATATCATAGATGCAACCGTACACACAGAGATACAGTAATACACGATTTCTATTAATGAAAGAAATGTACAGAGACTGTAAAAATACATAGTGAAAGACTCGCTAGAATGGTGGCAGCTTATCTCTGAGAAGAGATGTGACAGCTACTTGCATTCACAAGAAGATGATTACAATGAGGCTCTAGAGGCCTTTTTACAATAAACAGGAATGCCAAAATTCCTATACATCCAAAAATCTAACCCTAGGAGATGAGGTTCCAAAAGTCATGTGGGCCCCGTTTGGGTAAGTTAGTACATCAACTTCCCAGGGTCGTAACTTTTGCATATGATCTCTGTTTTAGGTGTATGATAGCTCGTTGGAAAGGTATCATTGAAGAGATTCATTTTGGGGGCTCAATTATGCCTTCGTCTATCATTGAGAACCTAGATCTCAAAAGACATTCATTTAGGCCCTCAAAATGGCCCCGGAAGTTAAAACCCGCTAAAAATTGTAAATTGTCAAAATTGGTAGAAAACTGTTTTGAGCCATTAGGAAAAGGTGGGTGTCCACTGATATCCACCTGGATCAATCCTCCCTCCTTAGGAAGTAATGGTATCCATTGCGTTGAGCTCCCGGGGGAGAGGGAAAAGCATTTGTTGGATCTGCATCTTGGTGAGCTGCTTGTATTGTTGGAGACGTCGCGTTGCTTAGTTTGTGGAAGTCTATCATGAACCTGTTGAAGTTGAGGTTGTTAAACAACTCAAGCTACATGAGAGGAAGGTGTGCAGAAGGAATCTTTGTGCTTTGTTGCAACCTTGTCGACATGCTTCTGTTGGATAGAAGGTGCAGGTGGCGAGACTGTAGTGGTTGCAATGTCCTTCTGTTCCCCTTTTGAACAGATTGTGAAGAAGCTAAATTTTGCAGTATGAGATACTACCTTGCAACACTTTTTAGGTGAAACAATAGTTGGAACTACCTCTGGTATTTGTAGAGATAGCCCCCCAAAGTAACAATGACACTACAGGGTCGAGACTCATAAATAGCATGGTGCTTTCACATATATGGTTGGCCCAAGAGAACATCGTAGACATCCAGTGGGGAAATATCACATAATACCTCGTCCTTGAAGGGTTGGATGTCGTATGACAATCGACATTGCTGGCTGACACGAAGATCTCGTCCTTGGCGAAGCCACCCAATGTTGTATGGTTGCGGGTGTGGTGTTGTCGACAATCCCAACTGTTTGATGACCTCTGCTAAGATGAGGTTCTTCTGGCTTCCTCTATCAAAAATAAAATGTAGCGGGGTCCCCTTCACGCACATCTATGAATGAAAAAGGCGCTCCCCCTCTTCAGGATTTGTTGGTTCTTCTGGTTGAATTGTTGTGGTTGCGGCAATAGCAGTGGGGTCTGCGTCAATGATCTGTCCTTTACCTGTATTTTCACATTTTGAATCAGGGTTCGACTCCTTGTCTTTGATCTTAGCCACCAATGACTGTTTTGAGCGACATTCATCGGTGTTGTGCCAAGTGATTTTGTGGAAATTACACCATTTTTCGGTGTCCTTCTTTATCTTCATGTGACCCTTCTTTTCCTGTGTCTTGGACTGGTTTTCGGGAGACTGTTCGTTAGGGCCATCTTTGTCATACTTTGGTTGTTGGAGATTTGCAGACCCGAATTCCCGTTTGTTTTGGTGCTTAAATTTCTGCTCAATTTTAACAGCATATCGATAAGAAGCACCAAGTGATGAGATGTCCAGAAAATCCATTTCATTCTAGATGTATCTATGTAGAGCCCCACGGTATTTCAGAACCAAATGTCGCTTGGAGTCTTTGATGCCCAAATTGGTGCGCAAAGTATGGAAGTCATTGGTGAACTCTGGAACTGCTTGACCCCTCTCTTTCCATAGTGTGGTCCATCTCATGTACTAGTCTTCGTAGTTACCAACAGGGTAATACTGTTCCTTTACTGCATCCATTAAAAAATCCCAAGTGGGATCTGCCCCATATATTCCAAACTCCTCTGTGGAACTTTGCTCCCAGTAAGTTTCCCACCAATGTTTGACATGAGGGAGAGCTTTAAGGAGTGAGAAGGTGATCTTTTCTTTATCGGAAAAAATGTGAATAGAGAAATAACCTTCTAGCAAAGTTAACCATTTTTCTAGGGCTTTTGCATCTATCTGTCCTTCAAATATAGGAATATAAAAATTAACTTGTACCTTGAAAGGCAAGGTGCCTCCAAAGTGGATGCTTAATGAAGATGAACCTGATGCTATCAGCAGGCATTTAAGGATGTGGGAAAAATTCTCCATCATTTTTTCCCTCTATCGCGTGAGAGCTTGCTCAAGCAACAGATTGATAGGATCATCTGCTCTATCGATTTTCTTTTCTTCCGCCATTGAGGGTTTCTTGGGTGTGCAAGAGCAATTGTCTTCAAGAGAGACAAGCTTGAGACCCAACTTTCTATACTCGGACCTCATCATGGACATACACTAAAAAAAACAATCAAGAGCAGCCTGCTCTGATACCACTGATCCAGATTATTTTCGGCACGAAATGAGAGCGGAGATATAATAAGGAAATGCACAGAGATATCGCGTATATCTAGTAATATAACAGAAATATATCAGATATGCAACTATAAACACATAGATACAGTAATACAGGATTTCTATTAATGAAATAAATGTACAGAGACTGTAAAAATACAGAGTGAAAGACTCGCTACAATGGTGGCAGCTTATCTCTGAGAAGAGATGTGACGGCTACTCGCATTCGCAAGAAGATGATTACAATGAGGCTCTAGATGCATTTTTACAATAAACAGGAATGCCAAAATTCCTAGACATCCAAAAACCTAACCCTAGGAGATGAAGCGTGAAAAGTCATGTGGGCCCCGTTTGGGTAAGTTAGTACATCAACTTCCTAGGGTCGTAACTTTTGCATACGATCTCTGTTTTAGGCGTATGATAGCTCATTGGAAAGGTATCGTTGAGGAGATTCATTTTGGGGGCTCAATCATGCCTTCAACTATCATTTAGAACCTCGATACAAAAAAAAAAAACCTTCATTTAGGCCCTCAAAATGGCCCTGGAAGTTAAAACCCGCTAAAAATAGTAAATTGCCAAAATTGCCAGAAAATTGTTTTGACCCAGTCGGAAAAGGTGGGTGGCCACCGATATCTACCTGGATCAAAAAGGATTTCTATGTATTAATGGTGGGGCTCTTACTGTTGCGAGTTTCTGGACTTTTCTCCCCTCTGTCTGGGTTGACTACGAAGCAAATCATGGAAACAAGAGGATGTTGCATTTTGGCCATAAGTTAAGTAATCCGACAGCTATGGTTATCATTGTTCCTTTTTGAGTTTATAAATCAAGATTTTACTTTGTAAATTTTCTAATGTTTTATCATGATGGATGAATGCAGGTGTTCCCCTTCACAGCGTGGGTTCCAGCCTCTGTTCAACCTGGAAAAGGTATTCGGGTTCCAAAATATGCCCCTTCAACTTGTTACGACCTGAAGGTCTCAAATTATGTTCATATTTTTTCTTTCTGGTGTTAAGAGGACCTTTGTTCATGCACTGATTCTCTGTATTGGATAACTAAGGGTTTAAACCCATTTTTTTTAATCAAGGTTCCAATTTATATGTAAGCATGATGTGAGGGACTTGTGAATGACATTCTTGTTTTCTTTTGTTTAAAAGGACTGTTTACCCCAACTAAATCATTACTAAAGGTCTCGCATCTTCTGACTCTGTGTGTTCGTATGTGTTTGTTTTCGATTGGTTGTATCTTTAGCAGGGATTTGCATCACTCTGTGATTTCTAAGAAAGCGAAGCGATTTAATAAAAAAAAGCTTTGTTTCCTTTCTATGCACAGCATAAATAAGATATGTAGTGACAAGTTGTCTATCTGTCCTCTTATAGTATTATCCTAGCATCATTATCTCGTTCCAGAAATAGGGTGATCTTACGTTCATACTCATCTGCTTCATCGTTCTCGTCTGTATAAATGAACTATGTTTACAGTTTGAAACATTCATACGCATATAATCATTTTGTTCATGCATTGATATATATATATATATATATATGACTCTATTTAAATTTTGAAATATATATATGCATATAATTAGCCCTGTTCATTCATTCGACTCTGTTAAAGTTTAAAACATATATATATGCATATAATGACTCTATTCATTCATTCAACTCTGTTTAAAGTTTGAGACATATATACACATATAATACACATATAATAGCTTTGTTCGTTCATTGATACCTATTCACTTCTGATTAAAATTTGATCCTGGAAAATAAATCTACATTTAAATCCTACGGTCTATTCACTAAATTTTTGAACAGTCTTTGTCTAGGTTCTTCTATGTATACCAGCATTAAGGATCTCATTATAACCATAACCAATTCATTCCATAGAGGTAGAATATTGAATATTTAGGTACAAAAAAGAATTACAACAGTTACACGATCATTAAAAAAAAACAGCTACTAGAACTCTTTCGTATAACGATAACATGTACAATATTTTCAATATAAAAATCATTCAAATAGATAGAGTTTAGAGTACATATCTGAACTAGGCTTGCATAGAAAACAAAGGGAACAACCAGGTTCCTCCCAACCGTAGAATCGAGCAGCCACGATTACTGGTCGATTCACCCCCTAGCCTGACCATGAGTCCATAAGGGAAAACTTGGAAAATCCCTCTACAGCCCTATCCTTCAATTCAGTCCCCTCTTTCCTTGCCTCGCACCTTTCCAGTGTTCATAACAGCAAGTGAAAAAGAAAAAAAAAGAAAATAGACTCTTTCCCCAGCATACTTAGCAACGTCCTGCCTCCTCGCATATGCTTATTTGTAACTTGCCTAGGTCTTTTTCCTTCTTTGGAATTTTCACAGCTTCCTAAATCCTTGATTTTCAGGGGCTGCCAATGGCCAAATCGTTAATTTTCCACTTGTACAAATCATCCCAGAGGTAGTTCCAACATGTTCCCCACTCATGGAGTCATGGTTAGCTACTTTTAACATGGTTGTTCCATTTGTCTTCCTGCAATCAATATAAAATATTTTGTTTTCAAACAAGTTTCATTGTCAAATAGTTAGTTGGGTCAAATTAGAGTCCTGCCCAACAATCATAATAATTTATTACAATTAACAAATTCGAAATTCAGAATTTCCATAAATGGAAAATTTTTTCCAAATTCGATTTTACCAAAAACGGAATAATTTTCCATAAATTCAAATTTCCAAATTATTTTATTTTTGGGGATGTCACATCCTTTCCACCTTCAGTAAAACACTGTCCTCAGTGTTCGTTACTTTCTTGGAACATGTTTGGATGAGATTTCCGTAAATCTCCCTCCAATTCCCAAGTGGCCTCCTCAGGACTAAAGTGCTTCCGTTGCACCTTTACCTGAGCGACGACTTTGTTCCGAAGCACTAGTTCTCTCCAGTCCAGAATGCGTAGGGGTTCCACCTGGAATTCGCCTTCATGTTCCACCTGTACCAAGTTCTAATCAATCATATGAGTAGGGTCGTGAACATATTTTTTTAATAAAGAAACATGAAATACATTATGAATTACTAGATTTGTTGGAAATTCAAGTTGCTATGCTATGGGTCCAATTCAAGCTAGTATCTCGAAGGACCCATAGAACCTGGGTGCCAGTTTGGCATAGATTCCTATCTTCAGTGAGCTTTTCCGGGCTTTGACCTTCAAATATACATGGTCTCCCGCTTGAAACTCTAAGTGTCTTCTTTCCAGATCTGCATAGCTCTTCTGTCTGTCCCATGCTTCCTTCAAGTTCTGTTGTACCTTTCTTACCATGTTCTCCATTTCTTGGAGCATTTCTGGTCCAACCCTGAGTCTGTCAGTCGGGTTATCCCAACTAATTGGAGTCGTGCACTTTCTTCCATACAATACTTCGAGACAACTCAAATTTGTTGAAGTTTGGTACCCATTATTATATGAAAATTCTACCAAGTGTATATAATCCACCCACTTGTTTGGTTTTGTTCTTACATACATGCAGAGCATATCTTCTATGATTTTATTTGTCCTTTCTGTTTTTCCATCCGTTTATGGATGATAACTTGTACTGAAATTCAAGTTGGTATTGAGCCCTGCAAACAATTCCTTCCAAAAAGTGGATGTGAATTTTACGTCTCTATCTGAAATCACCATTTTAGGAATACCATGGATTCTAAATATTTCTTTCATGAATATTTCAGTGATGTTTATAGCTTCAAAAGTAGACTTTATAGAAATAAAGTGTGTAGACTTACTAATTTTATCGATTACAACCATGATGGAGTCGTTCTGTTTCTGATTTTTAGGTAAAAATGTTATAAAGTCAAGTGATATAGTCTCCCATTTCCATTCTAGTACTGGTAATGGTTGTAAGAGGTCGGTTGGATGCTGGTGTTCAGCCTTAACCTGTTGACAATCTTGGCACCTAGCCAAGTATTCCGTTGTTTATCCCTTCATATTAGGCCAATAAAATAGTTTCCTAAGTGTTGTTATCGTTTTCTGGTAACCTGGGTGGCCAGAGTACGGATTCTTATGCACTTTGTCCAAGATTCTTAATCTTAACTCTGCTGAATCTGGCATGTAAAGTCTGTTTTTAAATCATAGCAGCCCTTTTTTGTCGATACTTAAATCTAGTTTATCTGAGTTCGCGGTATTATTTGGTAATTCTTTCGTTATTTTAGTATAATTTTTGTCATCAACCCCCGCCAGCTTTATTCTTTCTTCCAGATCACTATCTGCCCTGCTAATATTCATCTCAAATAATCCATGGATTCTTCCACTTAGAGCATCTACTACTTTGTTTTCCTTGCCCTTGATATGTCTAACCTCGAAGTCGAATTCACTTAAGAAGGCTAGCCACCTTGATTGCCTTGCATTAAGATCTGGTTGGTTAAACAGATATTTCACCCCGCTGTTGTCCATTAATAAAAGGAATCTTATGCCCATTATGTAGTGTCACCACATCTTTAAGGCATGTATTACTGCTGCCAATTCTATGTCATGCATGACGTAATTCTTCTCGTGTTCCTTTAATTTCCAGGACTCATAACAAATAACGTGTTCTTCCTGGGTTAAGACATCACCTAGCCCTTCTTTACTTGCATCGACACATACGGTGAAGTCTTTATCTGGGTCTGCTACTTTCAATATGGGTGTCGTTGTCAATAATTTTGTTAGTTTGTTGAAGCTGTCTTGACATTTCTATGACCAGTTAAACCCGATTCCTTTATTTTGTAATGAAGTTATAGGGTAGGATATCCTGGAAAACCCTTCTATAAACTTGCAATAGCATCTGGTGATTCCCATGAATGACCATATATCAGCTACATCCTTAGGTACCGCCCATTCCATAATGTCTTTCGTCTTTTCCGGGTCTACGACAATGCCCTCTACTGAAATTACATGTCCAAGATATTGTATTTATTTCTGATAGAAAGCACACTTGTCGAAATTGGCGTATAGTTTATGCTTCCTCAACGTTTGCAGAACTATTCATAAGTGTTCTGCATGTTCCTCCTCTATCTTTGAATACACTAGGATATCATCGATGAATACTACCACGAACTTGTCCAAGTGCTCACTGAAGATATTGTTCATTAGGCACATAAATGTGATTGGGGCATTAGTGAGTCCGAACGGGATGACTACAAACTCGTAGTGTCCATATCTTGTCTGAAATGTTGTTTTGTTTATGTCCTCGTCTTTTATCTGAACTTGATGATAACCGGATCATAAATCCAATTTTGAAAAGATCTTGGCCCCACCTACTTGATCGAACAGATCATTTATCCTTGGTAAGGGATATTTATTCTTAATAGTCATTTTGTTCAGTTGTCTATAATTGATACATAATATTAGAGTACCGTCCTTCTTTTTCCCAAAGAGGACTGGTGCTCCCCAAGGTGAGAAACTTGGTCTGATATACTCTTTGTCCAATAATTCTTGTAGTTGTATTTTTAATTGTGTCAGTTCTGGTAGACTCATACGATAAGGCTCCTTTGAGATAGGGGCAGAACCGGGTAAAAAATATATGGAGAAGTCTATTTCCCTTCTAGGGGGTAATTTTGGTATCTCATCCACAAACATGTCTCTGAAATCACATAGGACAACAAATTCTTCCAACTTTGGCTTATCCTTCCTTTCTGCTAAACTCATCCATTGGATGGCATAAACTTGACATCCTTTTCTCACACATTTCTTTAGTTGCATTGTTGAAATTTGTTTGACTGATACCGGTTTTGGTATACCTTGGGTTGTCCTTGTGGTGCTGAAATCATCTTTATAGCTAAGTATCTTTATATAACAATTTAATATTGCTTTCTGTCGTTCCAACCAGTCCATCCCAATGATCATATCGTAAGATCCTAGTGGTAGGATGTTTAGATTGGTTCTTATAGTTTGACCATCTAGGCTGAATTCAAAATCCGAGATATAGTCGATTACTTTCCTTTTTGTACCTGTCGCTAGTTGTACAAGCCATGATTTTGCGTGCTTCAGTCTCTTAAGTTTTTTTGACTCTACTATATTCGAAGTAATATAACTTAATGTTGCTCCAGGGTCAATTAAAATAGAAATTTGAGTGTCATGGATTTTACCTTTGACTTCTACCACTGAGGACTGGTGGTCATCTTGTCGTCCATCGATGGCCGCATTTATCCAATGTAGGCTCTTTCCCACGTCTCCTACTGTCGAGGCTTCTTGCAGGTTATGAACAATAGTTATGTTTGTTGAACTAAAACATGGGCAGTTCCTTCTGAGATGAGGCTCTCCGCATTCCAAACACTTTAATGGCTCATGGGAGTTGTCCCCAAACCTCCTCATTCCCAGGTTTACCGATTTTCTACTTCCTTTCATATTCAGAAGATTGGAGTGAAAATCCTTTCTCTAAAAAATCTTTGTTGTATTCCGATAAGGAGTTGGATGATACCCCTTCTTCCACTTGTTCATTAGATCTTGTTTCTTATCCTTCCAGGCTTTGGTAAACTCTGCTCACTATTTATATTGATCAAAGCACATCCGCGCTTTTCTGAATACTTCGCTTAAGGATTTGGGGTTGTCAAACTCAATTTTGTCCCTATAGGACTGTGGTAGACAGCTTAGAAATTGCGAAATCTTTACTTTATCCTCCCGGATGTATGGTACGAACCTTAACAGATCCAGAAATTTATTTATAAGGTCCTCCATTGTCATTTGTCCGAGTCGTAACTCGTAAAATTCTTTTGTCTTCCTTTCGTAGTAATTTTCAGAAAGGTATTGTTTCTTGAAATACTTCTTAAAGTCAGACCATTCCAACTATTTCTCCTTTAGGCCCTTGGCCAATTTCAAATCTTGCCACCAAATACTAGCCTTCCCTTTCAGATTGTAGATGGCCATCCTGACCTTCATGTTGCTGGAATAGTTGTAGATTTGGAAATACTTTTTGATTTCCAACAACCATGCCTCTACTTCTTCTCTTGTCCTGGATTCCCCATCAAAGATAGTGGGTTTAATCTATTTAAATTATCCTTCAAGGTGGTCTACTTGTTTTCTTTTTCTGTCAGTTTCTGTTCCATCTTCAGCTGGAGGTGTTCCTTCAGACGAACTGTCTCCTTTTTGTATTTCTGGCCCTGATTTCTTGGAGGCTCTCTTGTTGACTTCCTCATCGTTATTATTGTCTTTTGGGATTTTCTTGGTCACTATACTATGTAGCAGGAATTCGTTTATCTCCTATTGTTCTTGATGTGCCTTCTTCAATTTTTTATTGTCAACCTTAAATATATGTAGCTCGATGATCAAGTTCCTCATTGTTTCCGACACTTCTGTGGGTGAGCTTCCATCACTATTCTTCCTTGTATCTCCAAGAGGTCCTTGCTGTGGATTTTCTTCCATCTTGTTTTCTACATTGTCTAGAGCTGCCATACTTATTCACCAAAACAGAGAAAGTTTTATGTTTGTAACCACACAATTTATTAGTTTTGGAAAAACAATTATATACTAAGCACTACAGTGGTCCTGTTCAGGCCCAGTGTCGTAACTTTCTCTCTGATACCATATGTAATGTACCTCAAAATTCTTATAAAAAAAATTAAATTATGTGGTACAATATTTTCTATTCAATTTCATTTAATCCATTCGTGAGCCAGGTACTTACACTTTGTGTTTGCTTACATGACCTCATAACATACTAGCTTAATACTCTTGGCTTAAGCTTAATACTCTTGGCTTAATACCTTACAAAAATCTAATGCAATATATTTTAATTCTTACTTTATTATAAGGGATTTATTATAATGCCTACACCTACCTATATGTTAGGATGGGAATTTCAGTCCCTTTGTGTTTAATAGAATCGGACTATTGGATTTTTGCGCATAAAACTTATGCCTCAATTTTAAATGATCATGCACTACCTAACTGTGTCAACATCAGTCTTCAATTCGTGACAGGAAAGGTTTATAAGGAGGTTAATAAATGGTTTAGGAAAGGTTTCCAAGTGGTTTCCTTTGATGGTTCTACTTTCGTTATGATACAAATTGTCCTTCCCATAACAAATTGAACCTGATCTTGTCCACATCATTTTCTGCACAACTAAACTAACTAACCCTCCTCCACTTTCCGGAGTAACGAGAAGACAAGCTCATGGTTTGGAAGCCGACTAGTTTACTGGACAGTCATAGTTTTACTGTTGGTTTGCTTCATATCTCCTGCATTTATGGTGGTGGATGTACCTGTTAGGAGGAGTTTAAGACTCTGTCCAGGGAAATTAATTAAGGGTTCTACAATCCGCAGCCCGATGTGTCTTCCTCCTGCTCCTCCCAATCTGTATACGTCAGCTTTCCCTAGTGTAAGGTCCTATACCATCCATGCTGTAAAGAGTATAATTGTGCCTCTTAGGTTTTGGTGGTCTCATTTCTCTCTTTCCCCTTCGAAGGGAATGGCTCAGTATTATGCAACTTCCACAGGGAAACATCTACCGCCTCTATGAGAAACCCTTGGTGCAGTCGATGACAATGCCTGGTAAGCTTTCTCTAAGGGAATGTCATATTTTGGATTCGAAGAGAGTTTATTGTTTTTGGTTGAAGCTGAGAAGAAAATGGTTTCCTGTATACTTTGATGTGGGTTACAGACTTTCCTTACTCCCATAGAGTCTACGCGATTCTTTTTAATTTTGTAGTGACAGTAAAAGGTTTTCTTACTATAACCATGGGTCCCAGAACCTCTACTTCTGGGAAACTATACTTCGAGTTTACTGTGTGTATCCCGTGGGTCTATTTCTGTTTTAATCCTTTTCTTACCCTATACTCAACTACTGTAAACTGGAGTGACTCAAAGTAGTATCCCTCGATGAAGTTAGGTTATTCTTCATGATTACTTTTATTGGTGAAAAGTGTGATGTCGTTCCTTGCATTCTTTGCTTTGTTCGTCAAGGGTTTTATCAAATGATTTCTTGTTTGAATTCGCACTGCTATTTTATTTGTCAAGGAAAATATTTGGCATTCAGTATAAAAGGTTTTCTATGTATTAATGGTGGGGCTCTTACTGTTGCGAGGGTACCCACCAGGAGCTTCCAGACTCTTCTCTCCTCCGTCTGGGTTGACTACGAAGCAAATCATGACAACAGGAGGATGTGGCATTTCGGCCCTAAGTTAAGTAATCTGACAAATACGATTATCATTGTTCCTTTTTGAGTTTATAAATCAAGATTTTACTCTGTAAATTTTCTAATGTTTTATCGTGACGGCCGAATGCAAGTGTGCCCCTTCACAACATGGGTTCCATCCTGTGTTCAACCTGGCAAAGGTACTCAAGTTCCAAAATATGCCCCTTCAACTTGTTACAACCTGGAGGTCTCGAATTATGTTTGTAGTTTTTCTTTCTGGTGTTAAAAGGACCTTTGTTCATGCACCAATTCTCTGTATCGGATAACTGAGGGTTTAAACCCATTTTTGTTTATCAAAGTTCCAATTTATATGTAAGCATGATGTGAGGGACTTGTGAATGAAATTCTTGTTTTATTTTGTTTAAAAGGATTGTTTACCCCAACTGAATCATTACTAAAGGTCTCACATCTTTCGACTCTGCATGTTCATATGTGTTTGTTTTTTATTGGTTGTATCTTTAGCAAGGATTTACATCGCTCTGTGATTTCTGAGAATGCAAAGTGATTTAATAAAAAAAATCTTTGTTTCCTTTCTGTGCACAGCATAAATATGATATGTAGTGACAAGTTGTCTATCTGTCCTCCTGTAGTATTATCCTAGCATGATTATCTCGTCCAATAAATAAGGTGATCTTACATTCATACTCATATGCTTCATCGTTCTCGTATGTATAGATGAATTATATTTACAGTTTGAAACATCCATACACATATAATTGTTTTGTTCGTGCATTGAT
>ML787784.1:427935-451680 GCA_009831015.1 Picea engelmannii
AAAATTCACATCTTCTAACTACAAAATCCATACAAAACAATAATTGTTTTCCAAGCTCATATTTCTTCATGTTGGCTTGCAATTAATTGTGGGTTAATATGGCATTACCATATTACAATGTAATATGGTAATGCCATATTACAATGTAATATGGAATTAACACATTACATTGTAATATGGCATTACCATATTACATTGTAATATGGTAATGCCATATTACATTGTAATATGGTATACCATATTACAATGTAATATGGTAATACCATATCTCGTGTAATTATTTTTTTTAAAATTAATGACATCGTCACAATATCGATGCAAGTTTGTCAGAAAAAAATTGTATTTTAACCATAGTGGCAATAGTGACGAACTTTCATCACAAGTTGCCACAGTTTTTCGTCGCACATACAACATCTTCATCGTAACTTTGGTTTAGATGAATCCATGTTGTCGCTATTGCCACAGATTTTCATCGTAAGTTGCCACATTTTTTCTTCACACATACAACATCTGCGTCGTAAGTTTTTGACTTGTCAAAACCTTTCGTCCCAATTGCAACGAAATTTCATCGTAATTGCAACGGTTTTTCATTGTACTTACGACGATATTTCGTCAGAATTGCAACAATGCAAAGGGTTAACCGAACTTGACTCTGGCGACACGTGGAGAGATAATTTTGTCGATGTTTCCATGCATCCCTAGATCGTCGATATAGCGATGAAATTATTCTGACGAAAAAAAACTCGCCTTTTGTGGAAATTGCGACGAATATGTGTGGCAATATAAAAAAAAAAATCGTCGCAAATTCGGTCATATGTACTAGTGCTAAAAAAATGAGGATAAAGATTATGTAAAGAAGGATGTTGAGGGTGATGCCATAGAGCCTAGTTTTTAATCCAACCTTAGAAGACTACTTTTCCCCATGGCATTGGTCACCCACGTTCTCTAGGTGGTTTGAGAAATTTGGGATGGTTATAAATACCCCAACCTTACACTAAGTAAAGGTTCCCCAAAAATAGGTAGAAAATATACTAAATGAACAAGAAAGTATTGGTTACCTACTCAAACATAAGTGAGTCTCCAAACCCATCTAATTTAGGACCTTTCTTCTGAACTCCTTTTCTCTTTTGTAGTCTCCATTTTTGACCATCACAATCTAGGTGATACAAGGAAAACATGGTTTGGAAGAGGATTTTAACGTTACAAGATTACGTCAAATTCATAAATAAAAAAAACATCCATAAAAACCTTCATAAAAGGTTACAATTTTTTTTTTCCTTGGTGTGTTCTATGTCAAATAAGTAGATGATTTCTAGATGAGCCTAAAGAAATATACTATGTGAATTGAGGAGATGGATAAATGAGTGGATTTCCCTTGCATGTCAATAGTTGGGTGAGAAATAAGGTCAAGGAGAAGGCATTTGCAAGGGTGGAAGGATTCACAATGGTGACCATTAAAATGGATTTGTGTAGATGAACATGAGGGAGGGAGAACCTAGAGGTTAAATGGGGTTATCCACCTATGCATTAAAGGGGCAGAGGGTTATTTTATTTGGAAATTTTCTTAAAATCCCATAGGGTGCCATCAACACAGCTAGTGTAAATGCATATTTGTTGTGCTTAGTGTATCAGAACTCCCCATTGCTTTATCCACATAATATTGAGCATTCTTAACCTCATATAAATGTCATATATTTAGATATTAATTCCAATATTTTGTTTGGTTGGTGTATGTAATTATTTTTAATCGGTATGGTGGTTATCAAATGGGAGATGGTACTATAGAGTACTCCTAGTTAAGGACATTTTATCATTGTTTTTTGTTGCACAAAAGAGGAAATAGGAGGAATTGCACAAAGGAGGAGAGAGGAGAGCCTAGAAAGAAATCATACTCACCATCTAATCAAACAACTATGATGTTACTATACCATTATAAAAAGATGCATGTAACATCGCATAAATAACAAACTTCAACCAAAAATAATCCACAAGGAATAATTAAATTTTACACCTTATCTGTGCAAGAGAAAAACATTTATCAATTTCTCATGAAATAATCCCAGCAAAACATTTATTCTCATCCTAAAAATTGTTTCAATGTTGAGTATTATTAATTTATATAGCAGATCATGTTTTATCGTAAGTAATTTCCATGTGTTTTATATTCAATATTGATTATGTTTCTCATCCGAATTTAGGAGAAGAACAAACTGATTAATAGAATGAATACAATAAACATGAAGATATGAAGAACAACACAGATATCCAGTGAACAATATATTCTATTGAATAAATGAAATAAGATGAAGTTGTAAAATTGCATAATTGAAACACTTTCTCAAATGGTGGTAGCTATCTCTGAGAAGACATGTGGCTGCTATGAACATCTATCTGAGTATGATTATTACAATGAGTCTCCAGAGGCCTTTTAAATATTACTCATGAATGCCAAAACCCTAGACATCCAAAAACCTAGCCCTAGGAGGTGAAACGCCAAAAGTCATGTGGGCCGCTATGGGTAAGTTGGTACCTCAACGTCGTGGGGTCATAAATTTTTCATATGACCTTCATTTTAGGTGTGTGATAGCTCATTGGAAAGGTCATTTAGAGAACTACACATTACTTTGTCTACAACTTGATTGTGATGAGTTGAAAAAACATTGTTTAGGGCTCCAAAACGGCCTTGGAAGTACAACAACATGTGTTTACATGAAAACATACAAAATAATCCAATTAGATTAGGTGAGAGGCCACAAGTATCCACCTGGAAGATGTGTAAGAATTCGGACAACCCCAGAATTGTAGAACCCACAATTACAAACAAGTACAAAAGGACATGTTGAACTAAAAACATACAAGAGGATTCATTTGGAATAGGTGGGTGGCCACCAATATCCACCTAGATCAATCCTCCCCCATTAGGAAGAAATGGTCTCCATTGTGTTGAGTTCCCCCATCAAGTGAGGAAACTTCTACGAGATTTGGCCCCGGGTGAGCCACTTTGCTTGGTGGAGGAGCTACCCTGCCTTGTCAACTCGATAAATATGGATCCTCTGTTGGTGAGTGCCCTTGACCTGTGTGTCCACTATCTGATTAGTGGATGATTGTTCCATGTAGTCAGGGTTGAGATTTTTTGGTGTCAGTTATTCTACAATATCTGAGGTGTCCAATAATGGTGGAAAATATGCTCGAAGGAGGTCCACATTGAAGACTGGCTACAATCCAAGGAATGGTGGAGTGTTGAGCTCAAAAGAATTGTTACCCACAACCTTGGTGATGGTGTAAGGCCCATAGCGAACTGGGAAGAGCTTCTGATTGGGCCTTGTAAGACGTTGTTTCTACTAGTGTAACTAGACCTTGTCTCCAACCTGAAACCGGTGCGATACCCTGTGTTGATCATGGCGTTGCTTGTACTTAGCATTGGCTTTCTGCAAAATCTCATGGACTTTTTGGTGGATGTGTTGAATCTGTTCAATGAATATGGTGGATTTTTCGGTCTCATATCGAACATGGGAAGAGTCTCTCTATGTGGTTTCCAGAGGTAGTGCAACATTAATGGGACCCAAGGGTTGGAATCGCAGTCCTGCCTAAAATGGGCTATGGTTAGTGGAGCTATGGAGAGCTCTGTTGTAAATGTACTGAACATATGGGAGACTCTCATCCCATGTATATGGATGCTTAGAGTTGAACATTCACAGTATGTCCACAATCATATGATTGATGACCTTTGTTTGGTCATCTGTTTGGGGGTAGAAAAGCAGTGGATTTGGTGAGATTGGTGTCCAACATTGACCAGAGACTTGACCAAAATGTGTTGAGGAACCTACTATCCTAGTTGGAGATAATGGTATGTGGTATCCCAAAATGGACCCACACTCATTTGAAGAATATCTTGGCAGTATTTGTCGTTGTGATGTTCTTCTTGCAGGCTATGAGGATGGCCATATTTGAAAAATGATCAACGACCGCAAATACACAATCATTTTCATTCTTGGTGGATGGACGGATAGACATGTAATCCATCGAGATGGATTCCCAAGGCTTCTCGGGAGTTGGAATAGGGGTGTATAATCCTTGCTTCTTGATGGTTGTCTTGGCAATGGCACAAGAAGTGCAAGATCTGATATACTTATTGATGTCCTGTCGAAGTTTTGGCCAATAAATTTTTTTTTGGAGAACGACCATAGTTTTATCCATGGCAAAATGTCCTACCACTCAACTGTAGTGGGCTTCCAAAATCATCTTTGCATGCTCTCTTGCAGGAACATAGAGATAGCCTAGATGGCATAACAACTCGTCTTGAATGTGAAAATTAGTGAGAGTAATGCATGTACCTAAGAGATGATAGGTGGTGGAAAAGTATAGATATTGTTGATAAAGTTGGGGCCACTCAAATCCTTCATGTCCACAAGAATCGAGTACAATGGTGATCATAGCCACGGGAGGTCAATTGAGGAAGTCAATGACACAATTTTTGCTCCCTGTCTATACTTGATGTTGAGATGGAACTGCTATAGGTAGGTGGACCACTTTTGATGGCATTCATTTTGCAACTTCCCTTCTATCTATATGAACTATAGAGGCTTCTGATCAGTGTGGATGATCGCCTCCTTTCCCATAATGTAATGTTTCTATTGACGACAAGTTTGTACAGAATACATTTCCTTATCATAGGTGGGGTATTTCCAAACAGTATCTGAGAGTGTCTCACTATGGTATGCCACCATATGACTGTGTTGTGTGAGAACTGTGCCTACAACATAATCATATACATCAGTCTCCATCTTGAACAGTTGTTGTATATCCAACAAGGAGAGTATTGGAGATGAGCACAAGAGATGCTTCAAATCAAAAAATGCTCATTGTTGTTCCTTCCCCCACATGAAATTTTCCCTTACACCACCCTTAGTCACGTGGTTGAAGTCCCATGCAATATGGGAGAATCCCAACACAAACCGTCGGTAGAAATTAGCCAGTGCCAAGAAGCTCTAAAGATCGATTAGTGTGGTTGGGGTTGTCCAGTCACATATGACTTGGATCTTAGTGGGATCGACATGTACCCCATGTTCATCAAAAATGCATCCCAAGTATTAGACCCTTTTCATGCCAAAGGAACATTTTTCCAAGTTGGCATGTAGCTTTTTTTGTTGCAGATTGCTCAAAACCTATTGAATATGTCGCATGTGCTCCTCCCAAGTTTTGTTTAAGATGAGGATTTCATGCAAATATACCACCACAAAAGATTTGGTGAAGGGTTTCAATACATCATCCAACAACCTCATGAAAGTGGTTGGTGCATTTATTAGGCCAAAGGTCATGACAAAACATTCGAGGAGACCTTCCTTATATTTGAAAGTTGTCTTCAAGAAATCAGTTGGTTTGATGGAAACTTGGTGGTAGCCATACTTTAAGTCAAGATTGTTGAAGAAATTTTCCCCCTTTAGTTGGTCAAGAAGTTCATCAATCTTGGGAATTGGGTACCAGTTTCTAACTGTTATTTTGTTTAATTCTTTTTAATCGATGTAGAGTCACTATTTCATGTCCTTCTTTTGCACCAGTACAATCAATATTTTTCAAGGGGAGGAGTTGGGTCTGATGTGCCCCATTTGAGGAAGCTCTTGGATATGATGCTTGGTTTCGTCATTTTCCATCATTGAACGACAATAGACTGGTCCATTAGGTAGAGGTACACCAAGGGTTAGATCAATTCGACACTTGACTTGGTAGTGCGTCGATACCTTGGTGGGTGAAGAAAATATGTCTTTGTACTCTTCCATGATCTCGTCCACTTGCTTCTGCTGCAAAGAGATAATCTTTGTAGAGGCCACAGATGTGGAAACGACCTTTTTCTTAATAAGAGAATTGATCACAAAGAAGACAAATTTCTCGGTCTATGAAATGACCTTACTACATTTATTATTAGAGATTAAAGAAATAGCGGTAGGCGGCACTACCTCTGGTATCCTATACAATTGTATAACCAAAGTAATAATAAGACTGCGGGGTCTAAACTCATACACAACATGATGCTTCCACAAATATGGTTGTCCTAAACTAACATCTCAAACTTCAAGGAGATAAATATCACACAATACCTCATATTTGAAGGGATTGATTCTATAGAGCAGATGACAGTGTTGGCTGACACGGAGATCTCTTCCTTTGCATAGCCAACCAATGGTGTAGGTTTATGGGTGTGGTGTCATTGGTAGGTTCAACGGATTGACGAGTCTACTGAGATTAGGTTCTTTTGACTGCCTCTATCGACAATGAAATGAGGTGAAGCCCCGTTTACCCACATTTGTGAGTGAAAGAGGCGTTCGCCTTCCTCTGGTTCTTATGGTTCTCTTTGTTGGACTTTGGTGGTAGCGACATTGACACTGGGTTCAACATTGATAATCTACTTTCCTCCTTCTGGATTTGATTCGAAATTAGAATCGACCTCTAACTCGAAATACTTCAACTTGGCCACGAGTGACTGCTTCAAGCAATATTCTTCAGTGTTTTGCTGAGGGATTTTATGGTATTCACACCATTTTCTCGTGTCCTTCTTTGTCTTCTCATTTCCCTTCTTGTGTTGTGACTTGGACTGGTTTTCCTGAGAGTGGCCATCTTTGCTTTGTCCCTTTTTGTGTGGGCCGGGGTTTCCTTTTCCTTGCTTCAACTTTGAGGAGTTTGCATATCCAACCTCTCGCCTCTTTTGCTTAAATTTTTGCTTGATCTTGACAACATATCTATAAGTCGTACCCAATGAGGCAATGTCCATAAATTCCATTTATGTTTGAATATATCTATGGAAACAGTCATGATATTTGAGCACCATATGTCTCTTAGAGTCTTTGATACCCAACTTGGTGCACAAGGTATGAAAAATATTGGTGAAATATGGTATTGTCTAGTCCCTTTCTTGATGCAGGGTGGTCGATCTGGTGTACTAGTCCTCGTAGCTTCCAAGAGGGTAGTAATGTTCTTTAATGGCATCCTGGAAGGAATCCCATGTAGGGGAACCAACAAATATTGCAGATTACTCTATGGCCCTTTTCTCAAAGTAAGTTTCGCACTATTCCTTAACATGAGGAACGACCTTGAGGAGTGCCAAAGTAATATTTCCCCTATTGAAAAAATTATGGACAGAAAAATACCCTTTGAGTAGATTGAATCATTTATCTACAGCATCTGCATCTATGAGTCCTTCAAATAATGGAATATTAAAATTTACTTGTACCTTGAAGGTGGTTGCATGGCCGCTTGATGAAGAAGTTTCTTTCGTGGGTAGCCGCTGAAGGATATGCATAAATTTGTCCATCATTTCACTCCTTTTTCATGTAAGGGCTTCCTCGAGCAATATTTTAAAAGGATCTCATGCTCCGTCGTATTTTTTTCGTCTCTCATGGTTTTTTGTCAGGCTCAACGCGACCGATCTTGCAATGACTCGAATGGCTCGAGTCTCAACTTCTTGTACCCATATCTTGTCAGGGACATGCAAAAAGAAATATAAATGAAGAGTAGACCACTGTGATACCATTGATCCATATTTAGGAGCAGAACAAACTAATTAACAAATTGAATACAATAAACACAAAGATATGAAGAACAACATAGATATCCTCTGAACAATATCTTCTATTGAATAAATGAAATATGTTGAAACTGTAAAATTACAGAACTAAAACACTTTCTTGAATGGTGGTAGTTATCTCTGAGAAGAGATGTGGTTGCTACATGCATCCATCTGAGTAGAATGATTACAATGAGGCTCCAGAGGCCATTTTAATATTACTCATGAATGTCAAAACCATAGACATCCAAAAACCTAACCCTAGGAGGTGAAACGCCAAAAGTCATGTGGGCCCCTATGGGTAAGTTGGTACCTCAACTTCCTGGGATCGTAACTTTTTCATATGACCTTCGTTTTGGGTACGTGATGGGTCATTGGAAAGGTATTTTAGAGAGATACACATTATGTCATCAAACTCTAACTTTGTCTACATTTTGACCATGGTGAGCCAAAAAAACATTGTTTAGGGATCCAAAATGGACCCGGAGGTACAACAGGATGTGATGACATAAAACATACAAAATAATCCAGTTGGATTAGGTGAGAGGCCACCAGTATCCACCTTATATATGTGTAGGAATTTGGACAACCCCAAAAGTGTAGAACCCACAATTGCAAAGAAGTACAGAAGAACGTGTTGAACTAAAAACTAACAAGAGGAGACAGTTGGAATAGGTGGGTGGGCACAAACATCCACCTGGATCAGTTTCTTTCTTAAATAACATATAATGTTTTAGCGAGGGTCGACCTAGCAACATGTGATATGGAGTGGCGTCAATGATATGAAAAGTAGTCTTAGCCAAAATAGATCCAACCTTTATTGGAAAGATGATGGTGCCTAAAAAGGCCTGCATGGACCCAACCTTCATTGGAAATATGATGGTGCCTAAAGAGGCTTGCATGGACTCATTTTAACCCTGAATCAAAAGGGTTGAGATCTTGAGTAATATCACCATTTTTTATATTATAAATATTAATTAGTTGTCATAATGTTTTATCTTGAGTAATATTATCCTTTTTTATATTATAAATATTAATTACTTGTCATAATGTTTTATCTTGAGTAATATTATCATTTTTTATATTATAAACTTTAATTACTTGTCATATAACATTTAATGGATAAACAACATGAAATGTTATTAACTTTAATTACATATATATTAAAATGTAACATCCTTCTTTAATTTTTGATATCTTTGTGTCACATCTTTCCCCACAATCTAATTTTATCTATATAGAATATAATTATAATTAGAAATAAATAATTTGAATATTAGTACTAAATTGAATTCTATATAATTATAATTAAAAATATATAATTTGAATATTAGTAATAAATTGAAATCTTAGTAATATCATATTTTTTTATATTATAAATGTTAATTATTCGTCATATTGTTTTAACTTGAGTAATATTATCCTTTTTTATATTATAAATATTAATTACTTATCATAATGTTTTATCTTGAGTAATATTATCCTTTTTTATATTATAAATGTTAATTACTTGTCATATAACAATTAAAGGATAAACAACATAAATGCTATTAACTTTAATTACATATATATTAAAATATAGCATTCTTCTTTATGTAACATCTTTCCCCACAATCTAATTTTATCTATATAAAATAAAATTATAATTAAAAATAAATAATTTAAATATTTAATACTAAATTGAAACAAAGATAGATAATTTATAATGTCTAACATTAAAAACTACGTTTGAAATAAATATTAAAAATTAAATTTGAAATAAATATTAAAAATTAAATTTGAAATAAATTGAAATGAGAGAGCTCTTGATAATTGGTCAATTGATACCTTCATAAGCAAGCATACCAGCGGACTGAAAGATGAAAGAATAAAGTACCAATGTTTCTCGCTCGCACACGTGCGTGAGTCATGCATTTGTTTTAGCTTTTCCCCCTCGACCTGTTTCTGGATCTCCTGACGTCGCCTCAGATAAGATCAGATATAAGAGTGCGGGCCCGTTCGAGTGCCTCTCTCCCGGGTCGATTGAAAGGGGTGGATCTCGCTCGATTGTTTGGACCGCTAGTCTGGGTATCACGTATGTAGTAACGATCTCTCGTTGGGTTCATCGTGGATTGCCCAGAAAGACGCTGTTCTAACCCCCCTCGTGCCATGCTAGGATGGCGATAGATAGGTGCGTGCCGCCGGAGTGAATGAAGGAACCGAGCTTGAGAAAAAATCTATCCATCTTAATTTGAATTATAGTAATGCATGGTTAAATTTAATTTTTTGTTTTCCTAAATGGTTGGTTATTTTTTTATTATTAGATTTTTATTATTATTAAAATCTAATATTAAGTTATGAAATAAACCTAAAATGCAAGACTTGTGACAAATTTAGAGCATTTTTGTTATTAAAATCTAAAGTTAAATTAGGAAAAAAAACTAAAATGCAAGACTAGTGGAAAATTTAGAACATCTAGGCAAAAGAAGCAATTGAGAAATGAACGGTTATCATATTTGAATTTGTATATACCGTTAGGCAAAAGAAGAAACTGAGAAATTAACCGTTCCCAGTCTGTCACATAACTGAAAAAAGCTTGTATGTCAGATAACTGATAAAACCTTGTCTTTCACATCTGTTCTCAAATTAACCGTTATCATATTTGAATTTTAATATGCCAGTCAAGATAACTGAAGAAAACTTGTCTGTCACATCGGTTATTGCTAGGTAGTTTTAAAAGCATTGTAAAATCTACCGTTAGAAAAGCTAACAATAAAATATACCATTTGAATTTGAATTTCCTCGGTTATTGCTAGATAGTTTAAAAAGCTTTGTAAAATCTACCGTTAGAAAAGCTGACAATGAATTTCGGCCTGACGCTTCTGTTTGGTTTCGGTTTATTAAGAATGTCATCTTGTTTCAACGGATCAATTTATACCATTGGATTCTATTTATATGTACACGGTTATACCCTATCCTGCATAAGCCAACTTAAATGTTTCATCTATTTTTCATCGTTGCATGAATCGTCTCGCTCATTTGCTCCTCCTTTTCTTTGCTCTTTGCTTTGGGCTTGTTCGCCCGCTCCTTTCTTGGCGTTGTAGTCTAGGGTCCTCTGCGCGCTGTATAGGGTCCTCTGAGCGTATATTTGTAGGCATTTTTATGTGTTCATATTTGATGGCGGCATAGATTCGAGGGGCTAACCTCATCTGCATATGTCTGATGATGGCGGCATGGAGATTCGAGGGGCTAACCTAGTTTATTGGATTAGTGTTAGTTTCTCAAATTAGATATATTAGCAAGTGGATTCAACTGTATTTACGTTGCCAATTTAATTGTTTCTCGATTCTTTGTTTTGTTTTAATTTGATCAGATACAAATGTAATTGAAATTAGTCCATAAAAATTATCTCTGATTTCATTTGATTGTTATTATCTTTAAATTTAATTTCGCAGGAGGTTGGAGGATCTGATTTACCATACAACAAGATAGTGGTAAGATCTGATTTACCATACAACAAGATAGTGGTAAGATCTCTTGAATGGTTTCCTTCTTCTTGATTTAATTAATTTTATCTGAAGCATTTTTAATGGCAATTCGATTTTTCCATTCAAATTGAAATTTATACTCTCTGATTTTTGTCATTAATTCGAGGGATAGAGCAGAATTACAGAAGATTCACTGTATTGTCCATGGCTTGGCCACTGACTGACTGTATTGTTTATGGCTTGGCCACTGAAGATGAAAATGGTGGGATTGTATACACACTCAAATGTAAAAGACAACAAATCTCTGCATCATCGGAAACAGGTAGATTTATCTATGGTTTTCCTCTCATAGTTTTCCAGATGTATAAACTTATGAAATTAGATTAGATTGATTGTAAGAAATAGAAAGGGTTTTAGAGCTAACTAGACCATATCAATGTTATTGTTCGTTAGAGTGCGCTTTAAGTAGTTTTCCTCTTTCTCTAATTCTGTTGATTTGGATAGTGTTCATTATCATGATGTATGAGGAGATAAATAAATAATAATAGATTGAAAAATTATGGAATTTTTCAATCTCTGTTCATTTAAATTCAAATTCAAAGGTTTAGGGTTCAACTTAGAGTGTTTTTATCTTTCATTAGAGGGTTCTGCGGACTGAGAAACATAATTTTCAAGTGCGTTTTCCCAAATTCTGAAATAAAGGAAGAATTTCCTCCTATATTAATATTAGGGTTTCTCGGATGTTGCTTTGAACCTTTTTCTTGAAAACATAATCTTCTCCAATTTGTTACTATTGCTCTACTATTCATGTCATGCGACTCCATCGTTGATTCAGTGCAATCAATAGATACCGGTGGTTAGTGTGGGTTTGAGAGCTAGATGCAACATTATATAATTAAGTGAATATGTTTGTACTATTAAAATAATAAATAATTGTAGTTCTGTTTCCAATGCTTTTTAGTGTTTTAGCTTTGCATAAATTGAGATCCATATAGTATTGGAGATTTTCCGGACTAATCCCATTTCTATTCAACTTAAGACTTTGTAAATCTTTATATATATTATTATTGGATTTTTTATATTAATTTGTTTATATTATAAAATTGAAAATTTATAAAATTTATATTATAAAATTGAAAATAAATATACGAGATTAATTAATTATAATTATTTTTAAAAGCTGAATAAATATCATTATTAGACTTTTATTAGATTTATAATTAATATAGGTTTTTCATAATGCGTTGATGATAGAAATGATAGATTTGCACCAGATTGAAAGATCACACCAAGTTGATTATGATGCTCCTGTGATCTCAATTTTATTTTGCGAACGAGTTGAATCATAACTTTATCAATCGGGGTTGGGTTTCATGTTCATGTTCCACAAGAAACCTCAAATAATAATGTTTTGAGTTTTCTTCAGACCGTGCAACACGCAATCCACTGCTTTCTTGTTCACAATTTTAAAACCATTTATAAATAATGCAGGATAAGATATTAAAATATTAGTTAATAAAATAAAGTTAAAAATAAAATAAAAATGGTTTATTCAATAGTAATAAACCATAAAATTTATTTTAGATAAATATTAAAATAATATTTAATATTTTATTAATTTTAAAAATTAAATCATTTTTATAAACTATAATTATGCAAAGGTTTTTTATTGTTTATTGGTTTTTTTCAATCCTTTTCCTTTCTATCATCTTATCCAATTAGGTGCTTTTCTATGAATGACAAGGACTTTTATCAAGTTGACAAACATTTATCATTGTTGATTAAAATAGTGCAATGCAAGTTTACATGGAGTACCAATTAGGCTGGCTTAATTGGTAGATTTTTTAATAATATTACAAAACAAGAAATTAATTCATGTAGATATAAATGTGGGTTTATGTGTTTGAAGGGGCCTTGATAAAACATGTTATTCAATGATAAAGGTTTATGTCTATGTAGATTATAGTCAATGAAATTCATTACCTCAATTAATGGCAAACTTGGTTTGGGATTATCCTCATTTAAGAATTAGATGGAGATGGTGATCAATTTCAACCATTCCACTAATATGTAAGCATGATACACACTATTTGAACATTCAGTTTTAAAAAATGATGACTATCAAAAATGATTAAATTTAACATAGAACCATTAAAACTATTAAATAGACTTTATAAAGTATGGTTTCCACCATGTTTCTTTTTTGTTGTATAAAAAAGGAGAGGAGGAGCTTGCACAAAAGAAGAGAGTAGAGAAATAAAGCATACTCACCATGTAATCAAACAACTATTATGTTACTATACCATTATAACAAGATGACAAAACCTTATAAATTTCCCATGAAATAATAGTGGTAAATCATTTATTCTCACACCAAAAAGTGTTGTAATTTATTTTTCCTTTTAAATAACATATCAATATGTTTATCTATATTATTACATGTAACTTTAATATGTATACAATATTGTTTATTATTATTTTATATTTTATATAGTATATCATCTTTTATCTTAAATAATTATTATGTGTTTTATCTTTAATATTAATTATATATAATTTTTAAATAACATATAATATTTTATTTTAAATAATATCATCTTTTTAATATTATAAATGTTAATCACTTGTCATATAATATTTAATTGATAAACAATATTATTAAGAAACCTAGAAGCCTAGATTCATTATCTGACCATTAATACCATTAACTTTAAGAACTATCTTATTAGAAAACCTAGAAGCCTAGATTCATTATCTGACCATTAATACCATTAACTTTAAGAGCTATATGTAACATTCTTTTACCCAATCTATGTAAAAGGTACAATTTTATTTATATATAAAAATGAATTATAACTAATTTTTATTAAAATTTAATAGCTATAAAATTAAAATTTAAAGTACATGTTTAGTGCTTAATTTAGAAAATACATAAATAATTTGTAATATTTAACATTAAAACTAATTTTGAAATAAATTGAAATGTGAGAGTTCTTGATAATTGGATAATTGATTCATCATAGAGAAATCTCGCGGCAGAACAATAATAACATTTAAGCGTTGAATTTGACTTTTTTTTTTAAGCTAAACGGTTAATTTTATTATTATTAAAACCTAATGTTAAATTATGAAATATACCTAAAAAGCAAGAATTGGTAAATTTAGAGCATGTAAGCAAAGAGAAATCCACCGTTATCATATTTGAATTTTTAAATGCCAGTCTGTTAGATAACTAAAAAAATCTTGTCTGCCACATCGGTTATTGATAGATAGTTTAGAAAGGTCTACCGACCGTGAAAAAAAACACAGGAAAATCTACCGTCGGATCTTAACTATAATCCTATTTGACGGCTAAATTTGAATTTGGGCATGACATTTCTGACACTTCCGTTTGGTTTAGGTTTTTTAATAACTTGATCTTGTTCTAATGTGATTTTTAATCGTTGGATGAATCGGCGCGCTCATCCGCTCCTCCTTTTCTCTGCTCTTTGCTTTGGGCGTTGTGGGAATTTTTATGTCTGAACCATGAATTTTGAATTTTGTAATTTGATAACTGAGAAAAGGGAGATCATGGCAGAACCTCGACATATTTGAGGCCATACAAAACCTTTGGAGCTCATATGCCTTGGCCTTAATTCCTTCCAGGTGTTTATTGGATTAGTGTTAATTCGTCAAATTAGATATATTAGTAAGTGGATTGAGGAGTATTTAAGTCTCCAATTTAATTGCTTCTCCATTCTTTGTTTTGTTTTAATTTGATTCGATACAAATGGAATTGAAATTAGTCCATAAAAATTATCTCTGATTTTATTTTATTGTTATTGTGTTTAAATTTAATTTCGAAGGAATGAATCCATTATCGTGTTTTGAGATGTGATTTACCATACAACAAAATAGTGGTAAGATCTCTTAGTTTCGTTCTTCTTCATGATTTAATTAATTTTATCTGACGCATATTCCGTGGCAATTCAATTTGTCAATTGAAATTTAAATTTATGCTTTCTGAAATTTTGTTCTTAATTTTTGTCAGGGATAGAGGAGAATTATAAAGGATTCACTGTATTGTTCATGGCTTGGCCAAGTGGCTGTAGAAATGTCAGCCACTTAGGTTTTGATAATGAAAATGAAAATGGTGGGATTGTTTAGAAGGAAACGAATCTTTGCATCGTCAAAAGCAGGTAGATTAATCCATCTTTCCCGGATGTATAAACTTATGAAATTAGATTATTATAAACATATGAAATTAGATTAGATTGATCGTAATGCAACGGATTGGATTAAATTGTGCATTTCAATTTGAGGTTATTTTGACATGGTGTTCTTAAAATCCTCTACATACTTAAGGTTAATTTATTATGGTTAGGGTTAATTTATTAGTTACCTGCTTTTGGGCAAAGATCGTAGAGTATATTTCACATTCATGCTTTTCATGGCTTGAGCAGCATAGTGGTTAAAAATAAAAAGGGTTTGAGAGCTAACTCGATCATATCAATGCTATGGTTTGTTAAAGATTGCTTTAAGTAGTTTTTTCTTCTCTTTTTTTAATTATGTGCTTTTAGATTTTATTGGTTTGATGTGTTGTTTATTATGAAAAATTTAATAATAATTTGATGTGGGTTTTTTAAATTGATGTTAACTTAAATTTAAATGTCTACAGTTTTGATTCTAGACTGTTTTTAACCTTCATTCATACATGAATTTTGAAATCAACTCAATAAACAGTTAACAATTTATATTATTAAAAAAAATTGATTTATGGTAGCCATCACAACATAATCTAATAAGTCGTGTTTTTATCCAACTTGCTTTTGTATCTCTCATGTGGAGTAGCATAATTACCCTATATTTGTCCTACTATCACATAATTAGTTGTTATTATATTTGTCTTATTAGCTCATAAAAAATTGATGTTAAATATTGAGATAAAGGTTTGTGGATGGAAAATCAACACTTTTAAGATTGCATATTCTTTAATCAAACATTTGATGATTACATTATTTTAACTAGTGGAACATTTTGATGGTTACACACTTCTTTGATTTTAAACCTAACTCATTTAGGTTATCCTCCTTCCAAATCTAAAGTAGAACCTAACTCTTGACTTCTACATTGGTAGTTAATGGACATGTG
The DNA here is from genome assembly GCA_009831015.1 of Picea engelmannii. NCBI lineage: Eukaryota > Viridiplantae > Streptophyta > Pinopsida > Pinales > Pinaceae > Picea > Picea engelmannii. The sequence goes on from ML787784.1 coordinate 444,091, forward strand.
TGTTAGTTGGTGTTTAGGGTTCTAAAAAGAAAATACATACAACTAACACTATAATGAAATTCTTGTGTATAGCAGGGTAGTATTTAATTTTATGAGTAAATTAGATGTATTTGTAGGTTTTTTTACTCTTTTTTTCTCAATTTATAATCTCTAGATATGAGGTTTGTGTATGGTGAGGTAGTATTGAATTTCTAATAAGACTTATGAGAAAATTAGATGTGTTTGTAGGATATTTTAAAATCTTTTTTTCCAAAATTAAATGTGTTTGTAGGATATTTTAAAATCCTTTTTTCCAAAATTAGATGTGTTTGTAGTGTTTTTCTTAAATCCTTTCTCCTAATTCCAATCTCTACATATCCAATTTATCATTCATTCATACACAATTTCCCATGTTTTATGTAACATAGTTATTAATAACAAGTTCTTACATTCCCATAATGTTTCCATCCCATAATTTTTCCCAATTTGATTCTCTACTATCCATGACTTATTGTCGAGAGTTTGAATAGTTTAAAAAAACATTGTGTTTAAGGGTGGACACTAAATTCAACCCTGAGGATTTAATATCTGTATTTAACTTATAGTCCATCAAAATGATTCTCTGGCTAGTTTGACCAATGTAAATAATTTATAAGTAGTCAATATCATTGGTTTTAAGTTGGTTGAAACATCCTCTTTGTAAATAATTTATAAGTAATCATAATGGTTGGTTTTAAATTGGTTGAAACATCCTAGTTGAAGGTATACCTTAACCTCCACCTTATTAAGAAGAAGGGTACCACCATAGAATTCAAATCTACAAATAGTTCCAACTTCACATGTGTTTAAGAGTGAGGATGCTAGACTTAGTTGGTTTGGAAACCATTTACCCCCTTTTGGCCATTGCTTTATAAATAAAGATGTATTAGATTAAAATTAGCTAAAATAATTATAATTATCTTTCTAAATCTTTTAGTTTGTTAAAATAAATTTGCCATCCATTCAACTTAGAAATTTCCATAAACATTACATGGAAATTTAATTTCCTTTGCTTCACTTCTTGTAATGGATTGCAAGCTTTACTTTGGTCTTTACCATTTTTTTTTTTTAAATTGACATGTTTAAATTGGAGAAAATTATAAAAACACATATAATATATTATTATTATTAAATGAAACACTTTTATATAAATCTATAAAAAATAATTGAAATTAGCTTTACGAAATTTTGGCTTGACAAACATTGAAAAAACATGTCTCAAACTAATCTCCAACCAATAAAATTAATATGTGACAAGACTAGGATCTGGTTATGCATGTTAGGTTAGATTTTCACCATGTGAATCTTTGGTTAGTTTTTTTTCATTTGGATGCTTGAAGATGTGAGTTAGAAAGCAACTTTGTGCTTATTTCCATGTTTCTAATTATGGATTTTAAGTAAAATTTCCCCCAAATAATTTTATCTGTATCAAATTATCTCAAAACAACATTAACTTCTTATCTTCTTATTTGTTAATTTGATTTATTTTTTAATTAATAAACCCTAAATTCAATAAAATTAACTTCCTTGGAAAATTATTTTGAATTTTTTCCATAAATATTTTCTATTTAATTTTGCTAGAAATCAATTAAGAAAGTTGAATATACAGCGTGGTTAATTCTATGTAATCTGTATATCCCAAAGGTTTTTCAACAAACTGAATCCTCCCTTACTTCTAACATAATCACAAACCCATCATTATACAAGTTTATACTTAGTACAATCTTAAAGTCCACACCTCAAGATTATGAAGGTTATGGAGCACTTAAATCTTAAAGTCCACACTTCAAGATTATGAAGGTTATGGAGCACTTAAAACCTAAACTTCTTACTAATGAAAATATACTTAATGAGAGGAGGCGCACACCATACCATATTACAATTCTATTTAAAGTTTTCAGGTTTTTTATTTCATTTTTTTCAGGTATACATTTCTACTTTATTGATTATAATTTATTTATTTATTTATTTAGATTATCTCCTATAATATATTTATTTATCTTACCATATTTTTCTTTTACTAAAATTCTTTTGTAAACATTGAATATTTTTGGAGATTGTGTCAAATAAACCCATTTCCTAGTGCTCTACCCAAATAACCCAAAAAACTAGTATATTCTAACATAATACTTAAAAAATAAATTCATATCTTATTATATCCCGTAAAATAGTGCATATGGTTATCCCTTTAATCCATAACATGTTTATTTATAACCCTTAATGCCTAGCCATGATATCCTCATTCCTTAATTTTTATTAACCTCAACTTAACACCTATAAAAATGAATATTGTTATTTCAATCATCTATTATAATTATAACCATTAATGTGAAACCATTAACCCTTAATTAGGAAAAACTATAAATTCAATGATTACAAATTCCGATAACCTTCTAAACATCATAATACCTAAACTTAATCTCTATACTTTATAATCCTTAAACCTTATATAAATTATCCCATTGTGAACCCCACATTCTAAACCTTAAGAATCTTATCATCATTAAACCTCACTATATAAAATATTAATCCTTATGATTATTAATAGCTAGTTACTCTATTTTCATTTCAACCTTAATTTATCTAACCCTTAAAATTTAGTCTTTATAATTTCTAACCCATATAAAATTTTAACATTTATATAATTGTTAAAAACTAACTCTTAAAAACCTTAAATTTTAATACTAAACCTAGGACTCTTAACCCTTAATCTTTATAATTCATAAAACTTAACACCTATAACCCCTAACCTTTATCCTCAAACCTATAACCCTTAATAAGTAATTATAAACTTTAAGCCTTATGACCATGACATGTATAATATATATAACTAGTAGTTGCTATAATTCTTATGAATCCTAACTTCTAAATATATTATCGCTATAACCCACATTATAACTTCTTTAATAATAAACATATATAAAGTTTATATAACTCAAACCTTGATAACCACTAATATGAATCTAAACATATAAGCATAAAACTCATAACCACTATAAGACCTAATAAAATCTATATCTCATTACATTTTTAAGCAATAACAATTGATCTTTATAACATGTCCTGCTTATCATCTCTATAACCCATAATTTTTAAGCCCCTAATCATTAACTCTTAAACCCTATAACATTTAACCCTTTTAAACTCTATGAATGTTAATCCCTAGCCCCTATGAACCCCAACCCTACAATATCTAATTCTTAGAACATTTAACCATTATAGCCCTTAACTCTTTCAACTTAATCTCTATAATCCCTAATTATTAATCCATATATAAAAAATAACACCTGTAACGACCCTAATTGGATAAATGCTTAAAGATTACAAAATAAAATTAATTAAAGAAAATAAGTGTGGTTAACTAAGTAATAATTTAACTACAGATCACATTTAATGACCTGAGAAATAAATCTAAGAGATCAATGAAAAATGTTATAAAATGGTTGCGTATGCAGAGAGGGATAGCTATGAATCCCGAGAAGATAAAACATTGAAGGAGGACGAAGGACGGAGGACGGGGGGTGGTTGGAGAAGTAACTGCATGAGTCGATGAAGGAGGAATAAGGGAGGAAAGGAAGGATTACGCAAGGGGGATTCGATGGAGGATGGATTCAGGAGGACTATGAGATTTGTTGTGAGCAGAGAGTTTCTGACTGTGGATTTTGATCAGTTGAGGCACTGAGTTGCTGGAGGTTTTGGGCACGGGGGCCAGGATATCCGTAGATATCCTGGAGCTAGGTAGTTTTCCTAGTTGGCAGGGAGGACAGTAGTTTTGGGCAGTTATTTTCTTGTTTGTAGCAGTGTTGATCCAGGTATCAGGTAGCAGGAAGGCAACAACAAGGCAGCAAGGAAACAAAAATTAGCATCAAAACCAGGTAAATTGTCAAATTATGTATTTATTTCATTATGAAACAAAAGCATTATTCATTGATAAATTTAAATTGCTGAAGTTGTTGTTATAAAGATTGTTGTTATGTTATGAAGTTGTTATCTCAGTTCATGAAATAAATTGCTTATGGAAGTAAATGTTGTTTAGAATTATTTGGCTGTTACATATGGTATCAGAGCGTCTTAGTTCGATATCTGGGCCTAAGGGCCAAAATCCCAAACGATTAACTCCAGCCACGCTTAACCTGTAAGAAACACACGTTAATTATGTCTTAATAGATTGTGTCAAGCAACATTCAGCTTGACCAAATATGACTGATACAGTATCAGAGAATATACTAAGGATAGCACCCCTATATTATCCAAGCAAATGGTCTCATATATATCACAAGCAACCGATTTAGGCAATACCCTGTAATTGGATCATATATGGCTACTACAGTTAGTCTGAATATTCAAAGGAATGCCTTTAAAATAGTGGCAGCAAACCAGAAAGTTTGAAGGATCACTTCCTATAAAATGGCTACCCTTAAAGAAGCCTGATAAAGCACGAAAAAGAGAGTTGATAATTTAATTTTATTTGAGCAATATTTGTCAATGAAGTTTCGGGTAAGACAGCCACCTGAAATCGATGGAAATGTCGAGGGAAACTTTTGTCGAAGGCTTGAAGTTGGTAAGATTCCATAACTACATGAATTATACTATATAAAATGCAATAGGACTTTTGCAAGACCTTGAAAAGGCCTACTTCACCTTGAACTTATCTAAATGAGGAACTGTCAATGCGCAAACGAAAAAAAAGGAAATTTAGAAGACTTGTATTGCCCAGGAACAGTGTAAACTAGTTGCCTATATTAACCTCAGTAAAATTTTAAATAATGAAGAATCTTAGGAACTATAGACGCATACAAATTTTAACCTTGCCAAGAAATCAATTTTAACACTACGTAATGTTTTATGCAACTAATTGATTATCCCAAAGGAGAGCTGCCTATTACGCGGGAGAACGGATCCGATCTGTCAGATCTCGGGCCGATACCCGACAGCGGTCGGATCTACAAGGAGTTACGAGGGAGTTAAGTCCTCAAGGGATACAGGAGGAGAAATCCCGATGAGATGTGTGAAGGCATCAGGATATCAGCGTTCGTAAAATCAGGATTCACGAGGTCAAGGAAGTCGGGACATTTTAAGTCTTGAAATAGCGAGATCAGATCTGGACCATCTGTTGAAGAGAGACACGTGGCGGAGATCAAGCGCCCGTCGGCATATCGTCAAACGGGAAATCGGAGTTCCTGAGGACAAGAGAAATGGGTCATTGGAAGTCTCGAAATCCTGACGTAATCGGGGTCGTCCGTTGGAGGGACGCATGGCAGCAATCAAGCGCCACCCAAGAGAGTCGTCCAAATAGTAGGGACACGTGGCAAGAGATCCTCAAGAGTCGGCGATCGAGAAATCGGGGTTTTCAAAGACAAAGAAACCTCGTTGCTGGGAATCGCAATCCGCGATATCCCGACAGTGACGTAAGTGTTGTGGGATCACCAGAGTCAGAGTGGAGGATAGGTGTCCGTCATCCGGAAAGAGTCGGGAACTCTGTGAGAAAGAGGTCGAGAAATCCGTAGAGAAAATCCCGATACAATCAGAGCCATCCATATGTGTGACAGGTGGAAACCATCGAGAACCATCGGTGTTTGGTCCCATCGGGAAATCGGGAATCCCAGGGACATGATGTTTAGGCACTTTGAATTCGAGATCCGCGAAACCCCGATGAGTGGGGTCCAGCTGTCGTCACAGCAGAGAAGGAGGACAAAGGCGTAGTGGAGGCCAGCTGTCAGCCAACCGGGAAGTCAGGATATCGGGGTTTTCGAGGACATAGAATGCTCGCATGTTGGAGTCACGATCCATGATATCCCGATGGGAGTTTTGAATAGTCCATCGACGAGGACGCGTGGCATGAGATCCTAAAGAGTCGACGTTTGGGGGCATCGGAGTTTTCACAGGTAAAGAATTTGTGCAACGGGAAATCGTGATCCGCGATTTCCTGATAGGATCAACACCGTCCATCGGTGAGGATGCGTGGCAAGAGATCCCGGAAAGTTGAAGTTCGGGATATCAGAGTTTCCGGAGTCGTGAAACTCTTGCACAATGGAATCGCGATCCGCGATTTCCCGACACGGTCGGAGCCGTTCGATTTGAGGGACGCGTGTCCGAGGATCTAAAAGAGTCAGGGTTTGGCATTTCAAGTTTATGCATACAAAGGAATTTTTGCATTAGAAGTCGCTATTTCGTGATACCCGATGGAGCGACGAGGAAGTGGTGACATGGAGGAGAGAGCTCACACGTGCATCGGGCATCGACATTTCGGGATTCTCGGTGACGAGAAAATCATGCCAGCAGAAGTCGTGAAACCCCGAATCCTGACAGAGAATATGACGATGGTCACATGGAACAACGGTCATATGAGGGGGATGTCTAGCCTGGAGGGATAGCACATAAAGTGCCATATCGGAGAATCGATAATCGGGAGTCTATGAGGACAGAGGTTTGTGACAGCGAGAGTCACGAAACCCCGAATCCTGACAGGGAATAGGACTATGGTCACATAGGACAGGGTCACATGGACCAAAGCATAGCCAGGGGAGGGCTAAATTTAGAAGGTAGCACATCGGCATATCGGAGGTCGGGAGTCCGTGAGGATAGAAAACTCTCGGCATCAGGCATAAGGAAACCCCGAAACCTGAAATTTAAGTGGGGAATTTCACAGTTAGGAGCAAAGGGTCGTGGGAAATACAGGAAGACAACGTATATGCATACACCCACCTAACATCTACACCCATCTAACTACATGCATATGCACAGACGAATAAATTTATAAATATAAATGAAATAAATTGAAAGCAAAATACCAAAATCCGTACAGAGCTAGAATTACAAGCAAATCATTTTGTTTCAAAAGAGGAAATTACCATTCATTACCATAGCGTAAGGAAGGTTTATGCAGATTCTTGACTCAATCAACTCAGCGTTCTTCATGAAGGTACCGAGGCTATGCACAAGCGGGAAGACTGAATCGTGCCTCTTACCATAGCTAAGGGCGAGCTCCGCAAAGTGTACAGACAAGGGGATTGGTTCCCAACATTTCAAGGAGACTGGACTACAAGTCCTGGATCTTGTCAGTGACCACATCAATATACTCTGTTTCTGCAAAATGAACTGGAGCATATACAGCAATAACCAGCACTAGTAAAGTGCTCAGAACAACGATGAGGATGTGATCCATGGCAAGGGAAATCCAGGAAACCTCTGAACAGAGCAAAGGCAGATCTGTGGAGATGAAGGAATGACGCGAGGGTCTCAGTGAGTGAGAAGGACGCGTAGGGATTCGAAAAGCTGACAGGTGTAGAATTTGGGGGTTAGATACGAGGGAGCTTGAGGAAGCCAGACCAGCACGTGGAACCCATGCATGCCTGAATCCTTGGGTGCACGTTTAGTCATTTTTTTTTTCATATATATATTTTAAAGTATAGAAATAATTTAAAATAATTTAAATAATTTAGTATAAATAATTTATATATAAATAAGGTCAAGTTAGTATAAATTAAAGTAAAGTTAATTTGGGTTAAATTAGTGTAATAATAATTTTAAATTAATTATTTTATTAAAGTGTAAGGTTAATCTACCTTAAAG
>ML787784.1:460985-474506 GCA_009831015.1 Picea engelmannii
TTTCTTTCACTGAAAACCTTAGGTTTCTTTATAGAGACCAGCTATTGTATAGTCTTAAGAAAACATGAGTGCATTCAAAGATATTATTAGGAATTTCTTCATTCATTAGATGTCTATTAAGTAGTAATTCAGTGCAGTAAATAAAAAATAAACCAATGCACATGAGTAAGACACATGAACACCAGGATTTAAGGTGGAAACCCAAATCGGGAGAAAACCACCGCTGTCGTTGTCTCTGTCTTCAATAATTATTATTAAGAAAACGTTTTACAACATTGTACTAGTGTAGACTCTTACTAGTACGCAGGCTTCTACCTACAGAAGGCTCCAACCTTCTCTCATTTACCAGCCTTTCCTGGAAGGGAGCTTCAACCCCCCGAAGATAGCACCAGTTTCTACTGGTAGGATGCTTCTACTGAAGGCTTTAACCCTCAGACTCGATGTTGACCACGTTTCATCAATTTTCACACTGGATCAGGCAGTTTCAACCCCGGATTCACATGTGTTCTATGCGCTGGCCATCATCTTCTTTCAGAAGAGACAGTTCTGGCATCTTATTAGGACTTGTATCCCAAAATCATATTAATGCACAATTTCTAGTGGCAATGACAACAAATGCAATTATCTCTAAAGGAAACACAAATCTACTGACTGCAAGGCAGCTCCAAAAGTCTCCTAAACACATATTAAACAAGACAATAAACCTGGAGATGATGCCTCCGCTCTTCTAGTTGCTAAACCCACTGCAGAGAACTCTCTGTCAATGTAGATCTGCCACCCCAACTGCCACAATGAGGTTCCTCCCTCCTCAAACCTTCCGTACGGCCTGCACAGATGACCTCAGCAACCTGTAGATGTCCCTACTGTCAGAAACTGGCCTCCACATCCTGCAAAAAGACCCCTTCTTAAGAACATGGGTCCAAAACCATTCAACGCTAACAAACCTTTTGGTTTACTCCACGACACTCTTATATAATCTTCGACTAGGGTTTAAGATCTCGACATAATGAACCAATAATGCGAAGGGAAAATCGGGTCCCTATTGCTCGGGTCCCTCATCAAATTTGAATTAAACCTACACGACCGTTTTTAAATCGAGTTTCGGCATTCCTTATGTAATGGTTTCTTTGCCTCTTAAGTTCATGATTTGTTGATCCCCGAATTCCTCCGTGCTCCTCACACGCGTCCCACCGAATGGACAGTTCAGATTCCGCGTCGAGGTTTCCTCCCCGATCCTTCGTTCACGGGAATACTGATTTTCCGATTCTCGATACGCTGGTCCTCCGACGGGCCTTTGACCTGCCACCTATCCTCCAGGGTGGCCCACACGCTATCTTCCTTATCGGGAAATTGCATATCGCAATTTCGCGATGTCTAATGCACTTGTTCACGGGACTCGCGAAACTCCAATTCTCGATTCTCCGATGAAGCACCTACCACCTGTCCTCCAGGGTGGCCCACACGCTATCTACCTTATCGGGTAATCGCATATCGCGATTTCACGATGTGTGATGCAATTGTTCACGGGACTCGCGAAACTCCGATTCTCGATTCTCCGATGAAGCCTTTCTCCCGGTGGCGCCTGATCGCTGCCACGCATCCTTCCAAATGGATGGTCCCGATTATGTTGAGATTTCAAGATTTTTAATGTCCCGGTTCTCACGACCTTGAGAACTCCGATCTCCCGATGGCTTATCTCCCTCGCAGCTTCTGCAGATCTGACGGCTATCGGCAACCCTCTTCAGCGATCATACGCGCCCATCCAAAACTCAACCATACACTGATTTTATTACATCAAAACTCTTCTTCTTCCTTTGCCTCAGCCTTTTCCATCAATGACAATATTTCCAACAATTTGTGAATTGCAAATGCAGTTGAAGGAGTTACTAGACTTAGGGCTAGTAAGGCCCAGTGTCTCACCTTGGGGCGCACCGATAATTTTTGTAAAGAAGAAGGATGGATCCTTACAATTGTGTATAGACTACAGGGACTTGAACCATGCTACGATGAATAATAGGTACCTAATGACGTGAATAGATGACCTCTTCGATCAAATGAAAGGAGCAGCGGTATTCTCAAAGATCGATTTGCGATATGGGTATCATCAATTAAGGATTAAGGAAGGAGATATCCCAAAAACTGCCTTTCGAACTCGGTTTGGACATTACGAGTTTGTTGTAGTACCTTTCAGATTGACTAATGCGCCAGCAGTATTCATGAGCCTCATGAACAGCATATTCCGGAAGTACTTAGATTGATTTGTGCAAGTTTTTCTCGATGACATTTTCATCTATTCCAGGAATGAAAGAGAACATGAGGAACACTTGCGAATAGTGTTGTCTTGCCTTAGGGAGAACAAATTGTATGGGAAGTTGTCGAAGTGTTCCTTCTTCCAGAAGAAGATACACTATTTAGGTCATATCATTTCCGGCGAAGGAATCTCGGTGAACCCAGAAAAGGTAAAGGCCATTATGGAATGGCCAGTGCCGAAAAGTGCACATGAGGTGAGAAGCTTCATGGGGCTAGCGGTTTATTACCAGATATTTGTGGAAGGATTCTCAAAAATAGCAAAACCCATCACCACCTTGCAACGCAAAGGGGTCAGGTATGAATGGACAGAAGAATGTGATAGCGCATTCATTGAGCTTAAGAGGTTACTAACTAGTGCACCAATTCTACGAGTGCCAGATATGGAAAAGGACTTCATGGTCTGCACGGATGCCTCGAAACAAGGTTTGGGGGCCGTGCTAATGCATGATGGAGGAGTGATAGCTTATGCATCAAGAAAGTTGAAGAAGCACGAAGAGTTATACGCGACTCATGATTTAGAGTTAGCAGCTGTAATGCTAGCTCTGAAACTTTGGAGGCACTATCTTGTGGGGCAAAATTTTGAACTTAAAACGGACCATCAAAGCTTAAAACATCTCTTCACTCAAAGAGATCTGAATGCCAGGAAAAGGCGATGGAGTGAGTTTATGAGTGAGTATGATTTTGGTATTTCGTATATAAAGGGAAAGGAAAATGTGGTCGCAGATGCCTTGAGTAGGAGACCCCGTATCTTCTCCTTGGTACCCTTAAAGGTCAGTCTTAGGGAACATGTGTTGACATAACTACTAGGAGACAGTTGGTATTTAAAGGTTACTTCAAACCTCCAGAGCGGGAGGCGGATAGACCCAAGGTATGAAGGATATAATCTGGAAACAGACGGATTGTTAAGATATCGAGGAAGGATGTACATCCCGGAGTATGGGGATATTCGAAGCATCATACTGAAGGAAGCCCATAGAGCACTTTATTGCGCACATCCGGGTGTGAAGAAGATGTACGCAGAGATAAAGAAACTCTTCTTTTGGGTAGGCATGAAGCGCGATGTAGTCCATTTCGTCGCCAGATGCCTAGAGTGTCAACAAGTGAAGGTCGATCACCATCACCCGGCAGGCCTCCTACAAACATATGACGTCCCTATGTCCAAGTGGGAAGTCATCTCTATGGATTTTGTTGTAGGATTTCCACTCACATCTCATAGACACAATGTCATTCTTTTGATAGTGGATAAGTTAACCAAGAGTGCTCATTTCATTCCAGTTAGAGACACTTACGATGTTACTGATGTGGCACGAGTGTTCATAAGCGAGGTTATCCATTTGCATGGGATACCTAAGAAGATTATTTCAGATAGGGACTCCAGATTCACGTCTAGGTTTTGGACAAGTTTACAGTCAACGTTGGGGACTCAATTGAACTTAAGCACAGCTTATCATCCTGAAACAGATGGGAAAACTGAGAGAGTAAATCAATTTATGGAAGACATGCTTAGGATGTACGTAATGGATAATCAAACCCAGTGGGAGAAGTACCTACCTTTGGTAGAGTTTTCCTACAATAACAGTTATCATAGTTCCATCGAAATTCCACCATATGAAGATTTGTATGGAAGGCCATGCAGAACACCATTGAGTTGGGATAGACTAGAAGACCGAGTAATAGTTGGGCCAGAATTGATTCAGGAAATGGAGGAACAGGTGATTCAGATCAGGCAAAGACTAAAGGAAGCACAGGATAGACAAAAAAGTTATGCGGATGCACACAGGACTGACCGAAATTATGAAGTGGGGGACCAAGTTTTCATTCGTATCAGGCCTAATAAGAGTACCATACGGTTTGGGAAAGGGACAAAGTTGTCACCTCGGTTTATAGGGCCATTTAGGGTCCAAGAGAAAATTGGACCCATTTCCTATCGTCTCATACTGCCACCCCACTTGCATAAAACTCATAATGTATTTCATGTATTTGTTTTACGTCATTATGTTACTGATGAAACACATAAACTAAATTGGAAAGAATTGCAAGTATCGGACGTGGGAACCCTCACGGTAGAATCGTTATGCATACTAGACCATAGAGTCTGACAGCTCAGAAACCGTCTGGTAGATCAAGTTAAGGTCTAGTGGGACAAGTATAGTCCAGGATCTTCTACTTGGGAGGATGCCGAGACACTACGGCGAGACTATCCCTCACTATTTTGACCACCTCGAGAACATGTTTCTCGAAGGTGGGGTGTAGGTAACACCACCTTTTGACTTAGACGGCGAGGATTACTTGAGACCTATACACTTTATTTCACTAGTCACAGTGAAACTGTTAAGTGATACACTTAAACTTTAAACCTATGAACTGTAATGAATGTTTAAATGTTATTAATGATGATGCATGTAATGCGATCTATTATGTGAATGTAAATTTTACGAATGTTTAAATTTTATTGATGATGATGTATATGATGCGACAAATTGTGAGAAAGTGAAATTGTTGAATGTCTAAATACTATTAGAATGATGTTGGATATGATGAAATCTATTTTGGGAAAATGATAATCTTGTGAATGGGTGACGAGTTTGAATTATGGGATATTATGAAATCTAATTCTAATTGGAAAACTAAGATGTTAATGTATTGGTACAGGGATACCAAATTGAAATGATGATAGTATGCAATTATATGATGATAATGCATAAAAATGTATGAGTTTGTGTTGCAGACTAATTTGCAGGTTATGGGCTATGAAATAGCCAAGTGATAATCATGATGAAAGTGGATATCAAAACCACTAACCGAGAAACATTATGGTATAAATAATGTATGTGCAATTTATATTGATTTGGATGCATTGCTATGATATGTGGACTAGTGCATGATTTTGGTACTAACACTGCCCAAAACCAAATAAACGATGACAAAACCTCCAGCAACACGGCGCCCCTATATCCTCCATTGTAGGGTGTTGACCCTAGTTTTGTTAGGAGGGGTGGAGGCATTTCCCACCGTGTATCCTCCATTGTAGGGTGTTGACCCTAGTTCTATTAGGAGGGGTGGAGACATTTCCCACCGTGTATCCTCCATTATAGAGTGTTGACCCTGGTTCTATTAGGAGGGGTGGAGGCATTTCCCACCGTGTATCCTCTGAAACCTGAAGTCATGGGAGAACAGTGCTAGTTCACGCTCCCCAAGACATGTTATGATGACTGTCAGTTGCCTGCTAGGGAAGCTTGGTCGAGATAGCGACACTTCCACTTACGGGTTCTATTTGGAATTAGGTCAATATAGTTGATGCTCCAAGATAGTCTAGCAGAGGAAGGATAGGAATGGAGATGGAAGTAGGTTAGGGAGGAAGGATGAGTAGTAATAGTTGAGACAATGTGGAGATCTGTCTTGTGGTGGAATTTGATGTCGTCCCTTCAAAAAAAAGAAGAGAAATGTGTATATATGAATATTCATTATTATGTAACTAAACCACGGTTGTTTAAATTAAATTATTGAACCGGATAAGTGTAATTAAAGGATTTCTCACACAATTAATTGATTGTTGTCTTTTATAAAAGACTAGTCTTGCTGACTGAATTGAATGCATACATAAATTATTAAAGGATGACAGTTTTGATTATTAGTACATGCACGAGATTTGCATGTACTAGCTACACATGCATTTCTTGTACATATACACTAGTATGTATGATGTTTCTTGACTTACTTACTGATAACGTCAGTTACTTGTTGTGAATGTGTGAACCATGCTCTTTCCTTTGTACCATCAGATACCTTAACTTCGGGATGAAGTTTCTTGAAGGGTGGGTGTATGTAACAACCCTAATTGGATAAATGCTTAAAGATTACAAACTAAAATTAATTAAAGAAAATAATTGTGGTTAACTAAGTAATAATTCAACTACAGATCACATTTAATGACCTGAGAAATAAATTTAAGAGATCAATGAAAAATGTTATAAAATGGTTTCGTATGCAGAGAGGGATAGCTATGAATCCCGAGAAGATAAAACATTGAAGGAGGACGGAGGATGGGGGGTGGTTGGAGAAGTAACTGCATGAGTCGGTGAAGGAGGAATAAGGGAGGAAAGGAAGGATTACGCGAGGGGGATTCGACGGAGGATGGATTCAGGAGGACTATGAGATTTGCTGTGAGCAGAGAGTTTCTGACTGTGGCTTTTGATCAGTTGAGGCACCGAGTTGCTGGAGGTTTTGGGCACGAGGGCCAGGATATCCATAGATATCCTGGAGCTAGGTAGTTTTCCTAGTTGGTAGGGAGGACAATAGTTTTGGGCAGTTATTTTCTTGTTTGTAGTAGTGTTGATCTAGGTATCAGGTAGCAGGAAGGCAACAGCAAGGCAACAAGGCAACAAAAATTAGCATCAGAACTAGGTAAATTGTTAAATTATGTATTTATTTCATTCTGAAACAAAAGCATTATTCATTGATAAATTTAAATTGCTGAAATTGTTGTTATAAAGATTGTTGTTATGTTATGAAGTTGTTATCTCAGTTCATGAAATAAATTGCTTATGGAAGTAAATGTTGTTTAGAATTATTTGGCTATTACAACACCTAACCCTTATAACACCTAACTCATATAATTGTTAAAATCACCAACACATTTTTCATAAATTAAAATTACTACTAAATATTTCTTCTAATCACCAACACATTTTTCATAAATTAAAATTATTAATATATTTCTTCTAACTCTTAAAATTGTTAACACATAATCCTTCTAAACTTTAAAATCCATAATACCTATAACAAGAATCTCCTAACCATTATAATTCCTTATACCTAGCCCTATATAAATAATATAAATAATTACTATAATAAATAATTCATCCTATAATTACTTATACATTTAGACGAATTATACATTTAGACTATAACGTTATAAATAATGACCATTATTTTAATTTTATTCATCTATGGTTTAGACATAAGCTTTCTCTGCCGCCTGAATTGGATCGTATCCACAATCATGAAATGAATCCGCATACTGCAAGTATTCGATACTTAGCAAAACCTTTATTACCATTCTCTTACATCATGATAGCGAGCATCTCGAGTGGGACCGGGTAACATACTAAAATTAAAGCACCAGTGGCAGAGACATAATTAGCTTGTATGTCAGATAACTGATAAAAGCTTGTCTTTCACATCTGTTATCAAGTTAACCGTTATGATATTTGAATTTTAATATGCCAGTCAAGATAACTGAAGAAAACTTGTCTGTCACATCGGTTATGGCTAGGTAGTTTAAAAAGCTTTGTAAAATCTACTGTTATAAAAGCTAACAATAAAATATACCATTGGAATTTGAATTTCCTCGGTTATTGCTAGATAGTTTAAAAAGCTTTGTAAAATCTACCGTTAGAAAAGCTAACAATGAATTTCGGCCTGACGCTTCTGTTTGGTTTCGGTTTATTAAGAATGTCATCTTCTTTCAACAGATCAATTTATACCATTGGATTCTATTTATATGTACACGGTTATACCCTATCCTGCATAAACCAACTTAAATGTTTCATCTATTTTTCATCGTTGCATGAATCGTCTCGCTCATTTGCTCCTCCTTTTCTTTGCTCTTTGCTTTGGGCTTGTTCTCCCGCTCCTTTCTTGGCGTTGTAGTCTAGGGTCCTCCTAGGGTCCTCTGAGCGTTGTATAGGGTCCTCTGAGCGTATATTTGTAGGCATTTTTATGTGTTCATATTTGATGGCGGCATAGATTCGAGGGGCTAACCTCATCTGCATATGTCTGATGATGGCGGCATGGAGATTCGAGGGGCTAACCTAGTTTATTGGATTAGTGTTAGTTTCTCAAATTATTAGCAAGTGGATTCAACTGTATTTACGTTTCCAATTTAATTGTTTCTCGATTCTTTGTTTTGTTTAAATTGGATCAGATACAAATGTAATTGAAATTAGTCCATAAAAATTATCTCTGATTTCATTTGATTGTTATTATCTTTAAATTTAATTTCGCAGGAGGTTGGAGGATCTTATTTACCATACAACAAGATAGTGGTAAGATCTCTTGAATGGTTTCCTTCTTCTTGATTTAATTAATTTAATCTGAAGCATTTTTAATGGCAATTCGATTTTTCCATTGAAATTGAGATTTATACTTTCTGATTTTTGTCGTTAATTCGAAGGATAGAGCATAATTACAGAAGATTCACTGTATTGTCCATGGCTTGGCCACTGACTGACTGTATTGTTCATGGCTTGGCCATTGAAGATGAAAATGGTGGGATTGTCTGCACACTCAAATGTAAAAGAAAACAAATCTCTGCATCATCAGAAACAGGTAGATTTATCTATGGTTTTCCTCTCATAGTTTTCCAGATGTATAAACTTATGAAATTAGATTAGATTGATTGTAATAAATAGAAAGGGTTTTAGAGCTAACTCTACCATATCGATGTTATTGTTGGTTAGAGTGCGCTTTAAGTAGTTTTCCTCTTTCTCTAATTCTGTTGATTTGGATAGTGTTCATTTGGTGAGTGTTCATTATCATGATGTATGAGGAAATAAATAAATAATAGTTTCGTATGGAATTTTTCAATCTCTGTTAATTTTAATTCAAATTCAAAGGTTTAGGGTTCAGCTTAGAGTGTTTTTTTCTTTCATTAGAGGGTTCTGCGGACTGAGAAACATAATTTTCAAGTGCGTTTTCTCAAATTCTGAAATAAAGGAAGAATTTCCTCCTATATTAATGCTAGGGTTTCTCGGATGTTGCTTTGAACCTTTTTCCTGAAAACATAATCTTCTCCAATTTGTTGTTATTGCTCTACTATTCATGTCATGGGACTCCATCGTTGATTCAGTGCAATCAATAGATACCGTGGTTAGTGTGGGTTTGAGAGTTAGATGCAACATTATATAATTAAGTGAATATGTTCGTACTATTAAAATAATAAATAATTGTAGTTCTGTTTCCAATGTTTTTTAGTGTTTTAGCTTTGAATAAACTGAGATCCATATAGTATTGGAGATTTTCCGGGCTAATCACATTTCTATTCAACTTAAGACTTTGTAAATCTCTATAAATATCATTATTGGATTTTTTATATTAATTTGTTTATATTATAAAATTTAGATTATAAAATTGAAAATAAATATATGAAATTAATTAATTATAATTAATTTTGAAAACTGAATAACTATCATTATTATATTTTTATTGGATTTATAATTAATATAGATTTTCCATAATGCGTTGATGATAGAAATGATAGATTTGCACCAGATTGAAAGATTACACCAAGTTGATTATGATGCTCCTGTGATCTCAGTTTTATTTTGCGAACGAGTTGAATCATAACTTTATCAATCGGGGTTGGGGTTCATGTTCATGTTCCACAAGAAACGTCAAATAATAATGCTCTGAGTTTTCTTCAGACCGTGCAACACCCAATGCCTTCTTGTTTACAATTTTAAAACCATTTAAAAATAATGCAGGATAAGATATTAAAATATTAGTTAATAAAATAAAGTTAAAAATAAAATAAAAATTGTTTATTCAATAGAAATAAACCATAGAATTTATTTTAGATAAATATTAATAAAATATTTAATATTTTATTAATTTTAAAAATTAAATCATTTTTATAAACTATAACTATGTAAGGGTTTCTTATTGTTTATTGGTTTTTTTCAATCTTTTTTCTTTTTATCGTCTTATCCAATTAGGTGCTTTGCTATGAATGATAAGGAATCTTATCAAGTTGATTAAAATAGTGCAATGCAAGCTTACATGGAGTATCAATTAGGCTGGGTTAATTGGTAGATTTTTTAATAATATTACAAAACTAGAAATCAATTCATGTAGATATAAATGTGGGTTTATGTGTTTGAAGGGGTCTTGATAAAACATGTTATTCAATGATAAAGGTTTATGTTTATGTAGATTATAGTCAATGAAATTCATTACCTCAATTAATGGCAAACTTGGTTTGGTTTAAAAATTACATGGAGGTGGTGATCAATTTCAACCATTCCACTAATATGTAAGCATGATGCACACTATTTGAACATTCAGTTTTAAAAAATGATGACTATTAAAAATGATTAAATTTAACATAGAACCACTAAAACTATTAAATAGGCTTTATAAAGTATGGTTTTCACCATGTTTTTTTTTGTTGTATAAAAAAGGAGAGGGGAGCTTGCACAAAAGAAGAGAGAAGAGAATAGAGAAATAAAGCATACTCACCATGTAATCAAACAATTATTATGTTACTATACCATTATAACAAGATGACAAAACCTTATCAATTTTCCATAAAATGAAATAATAATGACAAATCATTTCTTCTCACACCAAAAAGTGCTGTAATTTATTTTTCCTTTTAAATAACATATCAATATGTATATCTATATTATTGCATGTAACTTTAATATGTATACAATATTGTTTTTTATTATTTTATATAATATATCATGTTTTATCTTAAATAATTATTATGTGTTTTATCTTTAATATTGATTATATATATTTTTTAAATAACATATAATATTTTATTTTAAATAATATTATCCTTTTAATATTATAAATGTTAATCACTTGTCATATAATATTTAATTATATTTAATTGATAAACAATATCACTAAGAAACCTAGAAGCTTATATTCATTATCTTACCATTAATACTATTAACTTTAAGAACTATCTATAACATTCTTTTACCCAATCTATATAAAAGGCATAATTTTGTTTATATATAAAAATGAATTATAACTAAATTTTATTAAAATTTAATAGCTATAAAATTAAAATTTCAAGTACATGTTTAGTGCTTAATTTAAAAAATAGATCAATAATTTGTAATATTTAACATTAAGACTAATTTTGAAATAAATTGAAATGTGAGAGTTCTTGATAATTGAATAATTGATTCATCATAGAAAAATTTCGCGGCAGAACCGTAATAACATTTAAGCGTTGAATTTGACTATATTTTTTTTTAAGCTAAACGGTTAATTTTATTATTATTAAAACCTAATGTTAAATTATGAAATATACCTAAAAAGCAAGAATTGGTAAATTTAGAGCATGTAAGCAAAGAAGCAAGGAGAAATCCACCGTTATCATATTTGAATTTTTAAATGCCAGTCCGTTAGATAACTAAAAAAATCTTGTCTGCCACATCGGTTATTGATAGATAGTTTAAAAAGGTCTACCGACCGTGAAAAAAAGCACAAAAAGCACAGGAAAATCTACCGTTGGATCCTAACTATAATCCTATTTGACGGTTAAATTTGAATTTGGGCATGACATTTCTGACACTTCCGTTTGGTTTAGGTTTTTTAATAACTTGATCTTGTTCTAATGTGATTTTTAATCGTTGGATGAATAGGCGCGCTCCTCCGCTCCTCCTTTTCTCTGCTCTTTGCTTTGGGCGTTGTAGGAATTTTTATGTCTGAACCATGAATTTTGAGTTTTGTAATTTGAATTTTGTAATTTGATAACTGAGAAAAGGGAGATCATGGCAGAACCTCGACATATTTGAGGCCATACAAAACCTTTGGAGCTCATATGCCTCGGCCTTAATTCCTTCCAGGTGAGTTTATTGGATTAGTGTTAATTCGTCAAATTAGATATATTAGTAAGTGGATTGAGGAGTATTTGTAACGACCCTAATTGGATACATGCTTAAAAATTATAAAGAAAATTTAATTAAAGAAAATAAGTGTGATTACTTAAGTAATACTCTAACTACAGATCACATTTAATGACTTGAGAAATAAGTTTAAAAGATCAAAGGAAAATGTTAAAAAAAAAAGGGGGGGTTGCGTATGCAGAGAGGGAGCCTGATAGTCCCGAGAAGATAAAATATTAATGGAAGGAGTATGGAGGGGGACGAGGGTGGTTGTTGAGTAAAGGCGTCAGCCGGTCGGGAGGAATAAGGGGTGGAAGGAGGGGGATGTGCGCACCATTCGTGAAGGGAGGGGATGGTTGTGGAGAACTGTTTTGCTATCTGCAGAGAGCCGAGAGCTTTACCGTGACATGGGTGCTCAGATTGAGGCACGAGATTTACTGGTTGTGACATATTGATCAGGGAGGCACCGAGTTGCTAGAGGTTTTGGGCACGGGGGCCAGGATATCCGTAGATATCCTGGAGCTAGGTCGTTTTCCTAGTTGGCAGGGTGGATATTAGTTTTGGGCAGTTATTTTCTATGCCTGTGGCAGTACTGAACTGTGCAACAAGGCAGCAAGGCAGCAGGCAACATAAATTAGCATCAGAACCAGGTACTTTGTCAAGTTATGTATTTATTTCTTTCTGCCATGAATTCAGTATTTAATGATATATCTAAGCTACTAAATTTTCTATTAACAAAATAAATATTATGCTTGAAAGTTAATGTTTCAGTTTATTTCGTAAAATATTTATGAGACTTAATGATGTTTGTAAATATATGGGCATTACATATGGTATCAGAGCTTCTTAGTTCGAAATCTGGAGCCTAAGGGCCGAAACCCGGAGTGTTAACTCCAGCCACGTTTTAACTATAAGCAAAACATGTTCAGTTTGATTTGTTATGACCGAAACAGTAACGGAAATGCACTTAGGATAATACTCCTATGTGAAACCCAGGCAAATAAGCTCATATATCGCAAGCAACAGTTTTAGGTAGAACCCTGTAACTAGATCATATATGGTCACTACAGTTGTAGTCTGAACATTTGAAGGAATCCCTTTAAATTAATGGCAGCAAACCGAATAATGGGAGGGATCACCTTCCACAAAATGACTATCCTTAAAACGACAGGAATAAAGCTATTTAGCACGAGAAATAGAGATGATAACTTAGTTTTATTTTGAGGATTACTTGTCAACGAAGTTTAGGGTAGAAAAGACACCTGAAATCGACGAAAATGTCAAGGGAAAACTTCTATTGAAGGCTTGAAGAGTGGAAAATTTAATAACTACACGAACTACACTAAATAAAATGCAAGCAGATAATTGCAAGACCTGGGAACGGGCTTTTACACGGAAGAATGGATGTGAGCCGTCGGATCTCACCTAGAAATCATGTTAACCGTTAGATTTAGACAAGTTGCACGAGGTTTAAGCCCTAGCGTGCATAGGAGGAGTCATCGGGAAATCTGAGTCATCGAGGTTTTGCGAAATCCCGAGAACGGATCCTAGCCGTTGATCTCGGCAGGACACGTGTCAGCGTCTG
>ML787785.1:69882-81579 GCA_009831015.1 Picea engelmannii
GAATTAATTGATATTGTTTCTAAGTATGATGATATTTTTCAGGAACCAGATGGATTACCTCCTAAGAGGGAAATCCAACATGAGATACATCTTCAGTAGGATTCTCCTCTTCCTAATGTGGGCATGTATAGGATGTCAGTTGTGGAGATGACAGAGATCAAGAAGTAGGTACATGGCTTATTGGATCAAGGGGTCATCAAGGCCAGGTCATCTCCTTGTGGTTCTCCTATCATGATGGTTCCAAATAAGGATGGCACATGGCGAATGTGTGTCAATTACCGGGCCTTAAATAAAATCACAGTGAAAAATCGATACCCTCTTCCTCGTATAGATGATTTACTTGATCAATTGAAGAATGTTTTTTATTTCACTAAGTTGGATTTGCGCAGTGGGTATCATCAGATCAGGGTCGCAGAACAGGATGCATGGAAAACTGCCTTTAAAACCAAACATGGATTGTTTGAGTGGTTAGTTATGTCATTTGGGCTTTGTAATGCTGCGGCAACTTTCAAGCATGTGATGAATGATGTATTCAGAACTTTCCTAGATCACTTTGTGATTGTATATTTAGACGACATTCTTATTTTTAGCGGGACTTGGGATGAACATGTGAGGCATGTAAAGAAAGTATTGGATACTTTGCAAAGGGAAAAGATGTATGTAAAATTGTCTAAATGTGAGTTTGGCAAGTCTGGACTTGTGTACTTAGGTCATATTGTAGGAGGAGGACAATTGAAAATTGATCCTTCCAAAATTGATGTAATTATAAATTGGCTTGAGCCAAAGAGTGTAACTGAAGTCTGAAGCTTCTTAGGTGCAGTGTAGTATTGGAGGAGATTTATTCCCAACTTCTCCTTTATAACAATGCCTTTGCATACCTTAACCAGTGTGAAGAACACTTTTCAGTGGGAAGGAAAGAAACAAAAAGCTTTCAACATTTTGAAGGAGAAGATAAATACCACACCAGTATTAGCACTGTTGAATCTTCAACAACCTTTTTGTTATAGCAAGATTTGCCTCACCCTATGCAATATTGCATAGAGGGCCTTATTCCATTTCCCCATGTAGACTTATCTTCCCTGTTTATAAAATCCAGAGCCAAAAATAAATATTTTTCCACATGTATGTATCTTGCAAACTATACAACATGTGTATATGCAGGTTGTTCCACTACAACCCGCGTGCATTGGGATTTGTTCTAGAAAATGAAAAT
This sequence comes from Picea engelmannii, assembly GCA_009831015.1. Lineage (NCBI taxonomy): Eukaryota > Viridiplantae > Streptophyta > Pinopsida > Pinales > Pinaceae > Picea > Picea engelmannii. The sequence goes on from ML787785.1 coordinate 71,096, forward strand.
TAAATGTTGGGTTTCCATGTCACGACATGAGATCTCTGATCCTTGGCTTTCCATATACTAGAAATGTTCCAACTCGGCCCTTCAATTCCATTATGAAGGCTATAAATGGGTCAATTCCGAGCTATGGAAAAGGAGAAAGAATTCAACTTTGAGAGTAAAGTTACTCTAGAGAAATTATTTACTTCATATTGAGTCTGCATCCATTTGTCCTTTAAGTCTAAACACAGTGTTTAGCCCCCAAGCTCTTCCCTAATTGGTTGAGAACCTCATTGTTTCTCTCTTATGATCTTGCCTTTGGTGGAAGATTGAAGCGGTGGAGGCCCATAAATTAGTTTCTCGGTTCTGAACCATGCCGACACGGAAGTATGTAACATTTTCACTTATGCTAATCATTTATTAATAGAAATACTCTTTTCTCGTCCAATTTATATCTTGCAAATGTATTGAATTATTATTCCATGGGCGTATTTGTCATGTTTATTAATGGATTATGCTATCTAATGTGCTAACCTTTTAAATTATCACCATATGCTTGCTTTGCTTGTTTGTTGAGAACTTGTTGTGGGTATATAGATTTGGGTCGAAGTGATCAACGATGGACTTCATCGAACATCTGGATGAGGTAGGCCTCTTTCTCATCTCACTTGCATATTGGTTTATATAACATGTTGTTGGGATAGAGTCGATTTATGCAGTCATTTCCGTATGTTGTGGTTTACCCTAGCCATAAAGAGATTTTCCTCGTAACATTTTGAGATCGAGACAGATGCCAACGAATACACCATGGGTGCAGAATTGATGCAATATCGTAAGCCTATCTGTTACCACTCTGAAACTTTTAACCAAGCTATTGTTAACTATCCTACATATGATAAAGAGTTGTATGCATTAGTCCAGAGCGTAAAGAAATGGAATCACTACTTGTTAGGGAAGGAAAAAATCATACACACAGATCACCAGCCCTTACAGTATCTTCAAGAGCAGACCAAATTGAAACAATCTCGACACTACAGATGGATGGGTTTTCTACAACAATTTCATTTAGTAATCAAGTACAAAAAGGGTACAAGTAACAAGGTAGTTGATATTCTTTCTAGACCTCCTAATGTTGCTTCTATTATTTTGAAGAATACTTCTTTATCTCATGATAGCTATGTAGAACAGTATGCCATCGATGAAGATTTTAAAGAAGTATATGTGAAGCTAACCCATGGTGCATAGGTAGAGAACTATTGTCTGGAGGGAAAACTACTCTACTATCTTGGAAAGCCATGTATGCCTACAATTGAACAAGTCCATGTAATATGAGAAGCTCACACTTCTCTTGTGTCTGGAAATTTTGGGGTAGGAAAAAATATGGCTCATTTACAGAGGTTTTGTTACTGGCCTCAAATGAAAGCAATTGTAACTAAATATGTAAAGGGGTGTGTGATGTGTTCTACTTGTAAGCCCACTAATAGAAAATTGGGGCTATACTCACCACTTCCTGTGCCATCCCATCCATGGGAAAGTATCTCCATGGATTTTGTAGGGGGTTTACCAATGACCAAAGGGGGTCATGATTATTTGTATGTTGTAGTGGATAGGTTCAACAAGATGTGTATCTCGATGCCATGTAAAAAGTAATCTCTTCTTTCAGTATTTTTGGGTTCACTTTGGGCTACCCACATCCATTGTCTCGGATTGAGATACTTGATTCCTTGGGGAATTTTGGACTAGCTTGTGGAGGATGATGGACACCAAACTGAAGAGGAGCACTACTTTCCATCCACATACCAATGGACAGACAGAGGTGGTAAACTGAACAGTGGTACTTTTGCTTCGAGGCTACTGCAACAAGCATCCCAAGTTATGGGATGAACATATACCCTATGTACAACATGCATACAACTGAGCTTTACATTCATCCACTCAAATTTCACCTTTTGAGACATGTTTTGGGTACCTACCAAAGGTTCCCTTGGACTTGATGTATGGGAGAGATGTCGATGTGAATGAAGAACAAACAGAGGACAGATCCCACAAGTTCATCCAGAGGATCCAGCAAATACACCAGGCAGTTAGGGAACAGTTGGATAAAAGTCAAGCACAATATAAATATCGGCATGATAAGCGCATGGTTGATCATCAGTTCCAGGTTGGAGACTGGGTATGGCTTCACATCAACAAGGAGAGATTTAAGGGTGAAGGAAAAAAACTCAAGCCCATTAGTTATGGACCCTTCACTATCTTGGAGAAAAGTGGTACCATTGATTTTCGTTTAGATCTTCCACCTTACATGCAGATTTACTCAGTTGTGAACATTGAGAACCTGAAACTTTTTGAGCCTCCCATGATCATGGATCAAGATGAGGAAGTTTCAATACCTTTAGTTGATGAATTTGCACCTGAGTACTTGGATGAGTTACAGGAAGATATCATCGTGGATAGGAGGATGAGGACTTCACGCAAGGGTGATATTGATTATCTTTGAGTAGGCTTAAAAGGCACATATCCAAGCAAGGCAAAGTGGATAGAGAAGGACAAAGTGAGGGGAATCTTCCCTCACTTACCTGTTGATTGATGAAAGATTTTGGTGGTCCAAAAACCTCTCTGTGGGAAGGCATGATCCAAAAAGGATCTAGAGAAGGCTAAGAACAACTCATAACTCACAGAGGCAACTCAGAATGCTCAGAATGGCTCCAACAGACAGAGAAAGGGAAAAAAATTCAAAGTTCCCAAAACTCAGTGAAAATGGCATGATTGTAAAGAGCACATCACAAGATTTCTAACAGCACAAACGACTCATCAAATAGAGTTACGGATTGAAAGATATTCATGGTCAAAGTTTGGTCAACCTAGCCCAGTCAGTAGGGGATGAGTCAGCATCCGTACTGCTGAAGTCATCATCTGTACAGATGAAGTCAACCTCTGTACAACATGCGTGAAAGGATCAGGGAAGTGACACATGGCATGATGACATCAGCATGATGACATGGAAACACCAGAGGCTGCTATGTGTCACCTAGTTTTTGGTGTTTTGGACCGATCCGTGGACCAATCAGATCATGCCACATGGCATTTCTTACAGTTAGTACGACTTATGTGTCATGTTGATGTGGCACGCTAACATGGCTTGCTGACTTGGCAGGGGGAAATGTGGCCCAATGAGAGGTCGTCATGTGGCCCAATCAGGGGATGCCATCATGCCACGTGGTAGGCGGGAAATGCACAAGGAAAACCCATGAACGAAATTTGAAAAGAAATAGTTGGCGGGTCTGTCAAATCTAGCAGACCAGGCCAACTATAGCCATGGTTGTATATTGTTGGAGAACTTTCTAGCACCACTGCTAACAATAGCAGGACAAATATATATTGTATACACCATATAACAATACCAAACCAAAAGGAGAGTTCGTGGGGCTTGACCCTGGGACATCCGCCATAACCTACGCCTTAATACATCTGCCCCTAACCACTAGACCGTGGGTACCAGATGGTTTATAACGCCCAGTTTTATTATTAAAAGGTGAATCTGCCCAGCCACGGAGGAGGACGTGTGAAGACTGTACGACTTTCTGGGAACGATTTTCAATGCAAGGTACATTCATCATCGCAGGTTGCAGAGGGCATGGAAACCGAGACAAAATTCTTCTTGGGCCTAAGAGTGCCAGAGTCGGATCGAGCCGTGGAGACAATAATTTTTGGGTAATTCGATGCCACAAATTAATTGGTGTTGTCTATTTTCTAATCTGAGCTTTATTTCTATAGCTTGATTTCAGAATGAGGTATACTTATGTATTTTGCCAAATTATTTTGTTGGGTTAATGAAAGAGCCTACCCATTTGAGAGAAGGACCCAAAGACGTAGTCCACTAGGGACGAACTCCATTATCAAGTTTTTTGTGTTCAGATACGATGCTTATGTCTATTCATTTTTTAGTTTTCCCTTTCTTTAATGGTGCACTTTAATTTATGCTCATTAAATGCAATTATTTATAAGTCACGATGAAAAGATCTCGGATCACTGAAGGTAGGAGGCATTCTTGGATATTCATCTCTTTTGTAATCATTCCTTATTTCCGGCATCCTGGTCCACTTCTCATCAACTGTTTGTGTGGAGATTTCTTCAAGATTTTTTTTGGCATTTGTATCTTCTTTGTATGAAGTTTAACCCATGCATCCAAGATGTGTTAAGTATTTTGACACTTGAGAGTTTCTTAAGCTTTTCCTTAATGAGACAACTTGTTGTTCAAGTTTTTCACAATCTTCTTCTTTCTTCATCATCTAGACATTTCTTACTTCTTTTGTTATTCTTGCTTCTTCGAGTAGAGTCTTCAAGGAAATGGCTTCTTGTCTTAGTTTCTCAAAGTATTCTAATTGTTTCTTCAAGATTTCAATTGTATTTTCACAACTACCCAATTCACTTCTTAGTTTTCTATGCGTGTTTTTGAGGTCATTATTTTCAATATCAACATGAATCAATTTTTCAAAATTCTCATATTCTTGTTGAACTATTTTTTCTTCTTCTATTTCAGAATTGTATTCTTCTTCATTGGACTCTTCTTCTTCCTCGGTATCATCTCTTTCAATTTTTGGATAAGGGCATTCATTTTCAAGATGCCCTACTCCTACACAATTAAAAAAAAAGAACACACCTTTAATAATTTCTTAGACATGTGAGTTGCAAATTGCTTCAACTTGTTTTGCTTTTGGCTTTGCATAAATATCTTGTAGCTTATCCCAAATCTCCTTTGTTGATGCACATGATCCCACCTTGGATTTTACTAAATCAGTCAATCCATCAAGGATAGTATCCATTTCCAATTTTTTTCTCCTTCTTGCTTCCTTTTGAGTTGTAGTCTTTGGTTTCTTCAGAGCCTTGTATCCTGAAACAACTGAGAACCAAACATCTTCCCCAAGATCTTTCAAGTAAGTTTCAATTCTATTACTCAAGTATTCAAAAGTTATTCCATCAAATGGTGGAATCCCATTTGGAATATTGTCTTCCATTTCTTCTTAGGATCTTCCTTCCAGTTGTTAAACTGTACTAAAGGTAACTTGTTCTGATACCAATTGTTGGAAATATTGAGAGGGGGGTGAATCAATATTTAGATAAATTAGTATTTTTGAACTTGTACTTTAATCATATCATGTATTCAATTTATATCCAATCAGCAATGAAGACTATCCAATGAACAATGACGAATAGTATAAGAGATACACCAATACACCATGCACAATATATATGAAGTAATCATGTATTATTGTTCAAAGGAAGTAGTGACTTCCAAAGGTAGCTACAGCTTCCAAATATAAAGGGAGGGATAAAACTCCAAAAGGAAGATACAATCCTCCAATATCAAGAGAGGGTTGACCTCTCCATCCTTTCCCCTTCCTTCCACCCAAGAATATATGAGAGATAATAAAACTTTAAATTATCACCATCAACCAACCATCGCATAGAACCTGATAATGCTTCCCGAGACTTCTTCAAATTCTGCAATTATTCACTTCTTGGAATACTCTGATCCTATATATAATATTACTCTATGTATTCTCTGAAACTCCTCCAAGTTTCACTCCTTGAATCCTCCCACAAAATGAGTTATAGAGAAAATGGTATACCTTATTCAATTTTGGTTTATTCATGAAAGAAAACTTGTACAGAATGCCCCACTCTCAATATTTAACATCAAATTATGAAGTTCGTACATAGAAAAATAAAGCACATAATATTTCCAATTCAATTGGTCTCACTTCATTTGTATTCTCTATGAAGACGTTATGATTGTTTTACCCAGAACACATGTTTATGACTAGCTTCAAGACTAGTCAAAAACCCTATCTTCCATAGAGTGTATATCCAATATTATAGCGAATGAAGAGCTGAAATTTTTACCATAGATACCTAGATATGTCTTCTCAATAGCCTCTGAATTTCACCATCTGAATCGTTCTAGAAACAAAGTTATAGAAAAAATGGTAAGATGACCTGTAAATAACATACCTTAGAACACATCACCAAAAGACTTCATCCTCCCTTGAAATTCAACCTTCTTTACTTCAGATTTCCTCGGAAATTCAACTTATATCTCCTTGTTCATTAATAAACTTGTGTGTATTACAAAAATAATGTATAATGAGATGTATTTATACCCTTTATGTCACTTCCTTTTAACATTAGGTCTGACATGTAGTTTTTTCTTCAATTCACATTGTCATATTCAAAAATTCATTTCTCCTCAATCGTGAGGATCCACATGACATGCCAAATACCACTGGAAGAGGCATGACTTATACTATCCATTGATGGGTTTTATATCTACATGTGTAATTTGATTCATATCTATCTACTTTGATCAACTGTGGGGTCCAAAAGCTAATGGCTAGGGTTGAGATCAATGACTACAACCAATGACTAGGGTTGACATCAATGACAACAACCAATATTCTAACAAAGTTCTCCTCACTACCTCCCTGCTTGCTAGTCTTAGACTCCTCCCGAGTCTCTTATTGGATGCAGTCATCCCAAAGTCTCTACAAATATGGGAGATTGTCCTAAGTGCAAACTCATTCGACAAATGGTTCCCAAGACTTGGGAAGACCATTTAATGCCACATTCACGATCTATGCATCCTTCGTTTTCTCCCCTATGGTTGCAAGTTGATCACGCACCTATGTGATCCTCATGAGATAGTTTGTAACATTATCAGATATAGACATATGTACTAATATGAGTTTATTCCTTAAGACTATCTTCCTATTCATGTTCTTGCTCTGAAATAAACTTACCAAGGCATCAAAAATTTATTTGACCATATTCTTCTGGGATAGGTGAGTAATTAGATGATCCTTCTTCAAATCTGGGAGGACCCTCTCTTCTTTGATCTCCTTCTTGTTGTGAGATTCCAAAGCTACTGGATATGTCAATGGAGTAACCAATTTGTCCACCAACTCCCAAAGGTCATACTCCTTCAACGCCAAAGTTACTATTTCTTTCTAAGATAGGAAGTTGGATGCTCCATGCAATCCGTCTTCAACTCTCAATGATGTTGTTTCCATTCTTAATACATGATAAACTTCCCTGGAAATAACATGTTTCTGGAAACTGCCCAGGTACTGACCTATAAACACATGTACGTGTCTGTCATAATTGAACCCCCACATATGTACACACCTATGCTTATTGCTACCCACATATATGCACCTGTGTCCAAAGAGACCTGTGTATGTATGTTCCTATGTTCAAAGAGACCCGTGTATGTACGTGCATGTCCCTTCTGTAACCCCGTGTACAAGTCCGTAATCTTGCAAAACCCTAGTTCTTCCTTAGTACGATTGTTCCCATGAAATATGTCCTTCAATTTCATCATGTTGGTTATGGATCTGCTAATATCTCTTGCAGATTTGATAGATCTGCTAATATCTCCTGCAGATTTGATAGATCTGCTATCAACTACTATGGATCTAAGATTTAGCTTCCCTTCAAAGCATATGCTCTGATACCATGTTGAAATCCTCTTACTCCAACACCTAGGTATCTTGTTATCTAGTTATTTCCTTACCGCAAATTAGATTAACAACTCACAAAAAAAACAACATTGCTGAAATATTTAACTCAATAAATCTAGCAGAAGTAAAATATGGAAACAAAATCATGCATACATAAAAACCAATATTTTTGGGTCCCCTAGAAAAACCTCAGAGGGAAAACCAGTGCTGAGAATGATTTTATTATGCTAAAATCATGGCTCCCGTAATCAGGGATAGTGTCCCACTGAGAGAAATACAATTGCAGACAAACCTGGAAAAGTCTATTATGTTGTACAACACAGATCTGTATGTTTTCCGAGATGTACACGATTGTCCCTACTACACACCCGCGTACACACGCCTATCTCCACTGGCGCCTGTGTAAATGTATGAAAATATTTTACGACACAACCTTTTTGTGTGGCTTTAGTTTGCTAAAACCCACCCGCGGTTGCATGTGTTCTCCCTTCTCCTTGACCTGATCTTTAGATGGAATTCCTTCTCCAACTATCCAATATCTTCTTGAATCGCAGTCCTTCGTGACCCAGTCCTCACTGAGAAAAAGTCATTTTCTACTCTAATCAATGTGTCTTCCTCCTTCACCCTAGCCTTGCTTTTATAAGATATAGTTATAATCTATTTCTAATCTCCAAAGTAATTGACACTTGAGATTACTTCTCACCTCACTTGAGATTACATGCTAATTACTTTTAGCATTTTCCTTAAATATGTTAAAATTTCTCTTAAGTAGTTAAGTGTATTCAATATTCTTTAACTTTTAACAATTAGAACAATAATTGCATGCATAAGGATCATTGAAAGAAAGACATCCACAATATACACAAAATTTATCCTGGGAAAACCTCTTGGGGGAGAAAACCCAACAAAGCTTCTTCAATATAGATTTGTCAACAAGAATAATGTCTCTCTCAAGAGATATCTCACCAAATAGAAGATAATAAGAATATAGACCATAAACCCTAACCAGAATAGGGTAGTGCACCACTAGACCAAGATAGACCACCAATAGATAACCAAAACCCTTCACCAGAACACCCTTACTCTGTAGCTACATCTCCTCCTCAGACTTGCACACTTTTCCTTGTGTGAGAGAGCTTGTGTTGTGTGTTCTTCAAGTGAGGTACCTAGCCTCTTATAAATACAAGTTGAGCCACCTTTTAATTAGGTCAGGGCCAACTTGTATATTTTACCCTTTCTAATTTACAATTGACTTCACAAAGGCACAATAGGGTCAACTTTTACAAGGGCACAATAGGGCCGACTTTACAAATATAACATAATATTATTCTTTAGGGTTTTGACTTGGACTAATACAATATTGATACAATAAGAATATCTTCTGAAGCTACTCAAACTTCAACAAAATAAATCAACTAATTAAATATTGAATTAATAAAAACACTTTAATAATTCCTTTAGCTAAAGTAAAGTTACCAAGGTAGAAGGCTTTGGATGACTTCTGCATGCTAGACACCAACAATATGCAAAAATACATGTATGATGTTACATGCATTAACACACCTATGATACTTTTGTATATGACAACAATAGCTTGGAGGAAGTGCCTTCATACAAATATCTTGGAATCGATATTCACCACAAGCTCAATTGGAACTATAGTGTTGAGAAAAAGATAAATGGAGGGTGGAAAGATTATTATGGGCTTGAAAACAATTGTTAATTAGAGGGCCTTTGGCTTTGGGATAATAAAAAATGTCTCTTTCATACTCTTGTCACTTCGGTTATCTTATATGGATGTGAAGTTTGGGGTTGCAGTATCTCTAAAGAATCCTGGAGAAAGATAGAACATATCCAAAAGAAATTTATAACTTATAATCTCAAAATTAAGGGAAATACACCCTATCCTATCCTCCTCATAGAAGAAAGACTTTCCCCCATTGAGAGTGTTGTTATGATTAGATATCTAATTTACAGAGAACAAGATAAACAACATGGACGACAAGAGGCTCTCCAAAATTGCTTCAAACTCTAGACAAAACCACCAGCGGCTCAAGCAAGAATGTCGTAAAGATGCCAAATCATGGCTAAATCATTGGGGAATACAAGAAGAAGCCATCATGCAGAACACTGATAATATTACAAATATTATCTAAATTTAAGAAGAATATGTGGTGTGATAAAGAATTAGAGGATAAAATGAAACTAAAATCCTACAAGGAGGTGGTCAACCTTAATTTAGAAGATCAAAAGTACCTCTCATTTTTAAGAAGTGCAAAGAAAAAAATCAACATTGCTAAAATAAGAACAAACTCTCACAAGCTACATAGTGAAACTCAACGTTGGACCATTCCCAAAACACCGTGGGATGAAAGAATTTGTCATCTTTGTTACACTAAGAGGGTTGAAGATGAAAAACGCTTCCTCTTAGATTTCCCTGCCTATTCCCAAATTAGATCCCAATTAAAAAATATTTGTCACAATACAGACCTTCCTAACCTCTTAAGTCATCAAAACTATGGTGATCTTGGAACACTTCTCTCAATGGTTTTTTAGCACAAAAATACAATTTTAAAGAAATCGAAGTAATCTCTTTAATCTCCTTCCTTCTTAAGGTCTGATAGACCAATTGGTCTCAATGGACGTTAATCATCATCATCATATGTTGAAAATTATATATTTAACACTGAGAACCAAAGTCATTTGTTATTTTTTTTTTAATTTGCAAGGATGAACATATAATTAAAAGGCAATTTCACATGACTAAAATTTTTAGAAAAAATTATCATTAAAAAAATTCCCTATAAATTGATTTTTCTTTGCAAAATAAAGTTATCAAGACCTATAAAAATTTTGAGTACTTAAATTTAAACAAAGTGTAAAATATCAAATTTTCATCACCACATTTCAATAAAAAAATGCAACACTTTTTCATAAATTCACCCATATATTAAACTTCTATTCCCAAAGACACCTACCAATATTTAAAAA
>ML787785.1:91378-122236 GCA_009831015.1 Picea engelmannii
AGAGTAGAATTGCTCCAAATGTCCAGGAATTGATTGAAAGCGCCTTCATGGACGGAGGCTGGCTGGTTGTTCCCATCTTTCATCCACTCCAGACAACCAATATCATGAATTCGACATTCTCCATATTTAGTTGTTGTGGATGTGACGACATGGGGATCAAGAGAGCCACGGAAAGCAAAAACAACTTTACCGTCTATGGCGGCCCTCACATAGGTGCGATTATCGTGTCCACTTTTGCAAACACTGCAGGAAAGCTTACAGGCACCTGACAACAAGCTAGCCGAGTAAAAAGTCTCTGATCCGCCTATTAATCTGACATTATACACACAATCCAACAAACAACAGGAGTAGTCAGCTAAATAATCTTGTATTACATTTGTCCAACAATAGCTGAAGAGTATTATACCTCGACTCTGAAGTGGAAGAGCCTGCAATGAACGCCATGAGATGTATATTCCTCCTCCTGGAATTCAATGGCTGGGGAGAGAGGAGAATGCTTATTCTATAAGAGAGCCGACTATTGAGGGTACAGAAAGCTGAGAGAAGCAAAGCTCCCGTGAGAAATTTGGCTTCTACAAAGTCAATGGCCAGGAAAATCGACTGCAATTGCTGTGGGCAGTGGGAGACAGGAGAATGCTTATTCTATAAGAGGGCCGACTATGGAGGGCGCAGAAAGCTGAGAGAAGCAAAGCTCCCGTGAAAACTTTGGCTTCTATAAAGTCAATGGCCAGGCAACTCGACTGCAAGACTCAGTCTCTGACTCTACGGCAATTGTCAGTAACTTCATTAAAGCAATAGAGTATATGCGACTCGCCTGAAAATCTTTGAAAGCCCTTGGGCATCTTGTGACCGCAGATATTCAGCTCCTTATTGGTTTATTTTGATTTAAAAATTTGGCTGAAAAAAATTGTATGTCTAAAAGAAGGTTTGGAATTTATAAATTTTTTGTTAATGCAATTTAAATTATTATTTAGTGATATGGCAAATTGAATAATTTAATTCAAATTTAAACGTTTTATGGATATTTTTGTAAGTAAATTTTTCATTTTGATTTTGTTAGAAATTTGGTGATGAATGGTTGGATTTGCAGGAATCCATTTATATATTCAGAAATACAATTTAAACAACAAAAAATAATCATTTTATCTAAATTTACTTAATCTAATTCCAATCAAAAAATCTAAAAAATAAAATGTTTAATTAATACCATTTAAATTTCTATTTCGTAATATGACAAATTGATTTATGAGACTTTTTATTTACTAGATAAAAAATCATTTTTTATCTAGTAAATAAAAAAATAAAAAATACACGCGGCACGACGAGGAGGCGAGGTCTAGCCAGCAAAGCACTGAGCCACGTGAAGGGCTCGTGCCTTCGGCCACCACCCTACGCAGGCATTAAATTGCCATTAACCATGGCGCGGGGAACACTTAAACACTACCCCCCTCCCCTTTACGCTCATTCCATGGCTGTGTTCTATTTGCTTCTAGTTTGTCCCTGCGCGGACCTCAATTGGTATCCCTCTTGGCAGCCTCTGTCTGAGATCTCTGGAACCTGCAGGCTTAGTGTCGCTTTGATCTGGCTGCAGGCTTCCTGTCGACCTCCTTGGTACCTGACGCCCCCTCGCTAGTTTATGACGTGTTTGATGCCTTGGCCTCGAGGGCGCCCGCGCAGAGGCTCCCCATGGAAACCTCGTCGGCCCTCCGTTTCGCCTCCAGCCTCGCCTTCATCCTGTTCTTCTCCCCTCATCCAGTCGGACCCAAATCCTTCTTCTCTCGGTTTGGCAGCTGCGCAATTGGATTGCCTGGCTATCGTTCCCAGGCTGCCGACTCCCAACTCGAGCCACCTCCCGGAACAACCCTTGTTCAGAACTCCACCAGCACCAATTCCTACCTCTGCGAGGCTAACTATGGGGGAACCACCTCCAGGTAAGCCACAGAGCACCGAATACCAGGCCCTGAACCCCTTCTCTGATACTCAACTCCGGGAAAGCCTGGCAATTATATTTGGCTTGGTCTTCGAACTTCGCCAGGGGGTGGAGGATCTCCAATTCCATTTTCTCGCCGTGGACGGGAATATAGCAATCTTACTCCAGCTCCTTACCTCTCTGCAAGAAGCTATCCCCTCAGACCTCATTGGTGAGGCCACGACAGTGAACCCCGAGAGCGCAACTAACGACGGGGAGACCAGGGAGCCGAACATAGCAAGCGTGGAGCAACATGGAATCCAGCTTGCGGAGGAAGCAAAGGAGATGGACATGGGACGGGAAGTGCAGCAGGATACCCAGCCAGTTGTCAGGACCGATGGAGGCGTGGACATGGTGAAGCATTGGGATGACCAGGTGACATATGTCGAGGAGGAGCCATGGACAGAGGTCGTCCACGATACCTGGCCAGGCTACCTGCCAAATGTCTGAAGTCTTTAGACCTTTTTCAATCTCTTTGATAACTTTACTTTTAGTTGATGTCTAGTTGGTTTTGAACAGGTCACTTGATTAATCACACTTTTAAAGTCTGACTTTCATGCTGGCTGGACTGGTTTCCCCTCTGTTGGGGCAGTCCAGTAACTACAGCTAGTTTTTCTCTGTACTCTGTATCTTTTTTGGTCCAAGAAGACCCTTTATATTTAATACCACTAACTTACTTACAAAAAAAAAAAAAAAAAAATTAATAAAAAAAATTATAATCGACTCATTAATATTTTAAAAAGATTAAAAATAATCAACTCTCATACTAAATGAAAGTCAATCACTGGTGAAGGTATAACAACCCAATCATAATATTAATTTTCAAACCACCGAAAAAGTCATCAAACATATCACATCTTTGAAAAAGTCTCATCCACGCCGGTCTATCGGCTTTAGTGCGATGATGTTCCTCTCATACATTTGGATCTCCCGGCTCGTCTTTTGCACGTCTTACTTTAGAAGCTCCCTCACCTGTAGTAATGATTTATACAGCTCTAATCATAGTTCATTATGGGGTTTCCAATTTTGTCCACGAGTTGGTCTTTCCTTATTTCCATGGCTAGAGGCAGTTCTTCCCATCACTCTAGAGGTAACGCTTTCAAATTCACACTCCCTAGAGGTTAGAGATGATAAAGTCATGTGCACCACTGGTTTGTGGATTCCAAACCCTCGCACAGCACAAGCTAGAGAATCTCAATCCTTGAAAACCATAGACATTTACTGGCATATCAAGATGTTGATGAGTCGAGTTTTGGTCTAAAAACATGAGGCACACCACTAATGCACCTAGACAATGTGCAATTGTAGGTAAAATTGGTGGATCACAAAATCAATCCCTCATATATGGGGGTGGGGCATAAATTAAAATTCTCTCATTTATGCCACATTCTCACTCTCATATATGAAATACATTTATGTCATTTATGCTCTACCCCCACCCCCATATAAGAGGGCGGGGGGCATAAATGAGAGAAATGTATCCTCTTTTATAAGTTTTACATCTTTAAAAGGCTTAAGTTTCATAGATTCGTAGAAAAATTGATGCATTGTTGTTGGTATTTAGTTGACACTAAAACATTGGTATTAATATCACTATATGAGGGTGAGGGTGGGGCGTAAATGAGAGAAATGTATCCTCTTTTACAAGTTTTACATCTTTAAAAGACTTAAGTTTCATAGACTCATAGAAAAATTGATGCATTGTTGTTGGTATTTAGTTGACACTAAAACATTGGTATTAATATTATTATATGAGGGTGAGGGTGAGGCATAAATGAGAGAAATATATCCTCTTTTACAAATTTTACACCTTTAAAAGGCTTAAGTTTCATAAACTCATAGAAAAATTGATGAATGGTTGGTTTCCAATTGGTATTTAGTTGATAATAAAACATTGATATTTAGGTCGAAAGGCATATACCTATTGACAATGGGCACATTTAATAGGTTTTTAGTTCTTAATACGTTTTCTATGGATGAGATTAAATATGCCTATAATATTCTTAGTCGTCACAATAAATGAATGGCTCTGATTTCATCCATTAACTTTCGAGCTGTTATAAAGACATCTGTTTATATGTTTACATTTTTACATTTCCCTAATCGTGTTTAAAAATTACTGTATTCACTAACTTATTGCCACATTTGCCTGATGAAAAAATATAAACAAAGCTTTTTTACTGTATTAATTAAAGTTTTTTTAACTAACCGAAAAGTTTAACAGCCGACCTTTCTGCGTTCCGCGAGTTAGCGGCTATGCTAGTAATATCACTATTGATCATTTGTGTAATTTTGAGTATATTTTTCAATCAATTATATTTAGAATTTGATTAAAATATGTTAATGAATTATGTTTAGAATTTAATTAGAAAATGTTAAAATTGGATATTGTAATTATTAAATCTTTAGAGATTTTTCAAAATGTATTTACAAGAAGGCAAGGTGGCTTGTGCTTTTTTGGAAACGTGAACATCTCAAATTCAAAGATTCTTTGAAGCGTGTATTTATAATTACATTTTTAATGAAACTGCTCGCATCTCGAGGGCCTCTTCGTGGATTTAGCTTAGCTGGCTTTGTTTTGATAATTTTTTAATATAAATTCAATGAAGCTGCTGAGCATCAACATTTTTTCCTCTCAATTTCAAAAAGCCATTGAACACCAACATCACTGAATTTAAAATGATATGAGAGTAAACCCAAAAATTAAAATTAAACTATATGGATTTTCGACGAGTCACAATGTTACAGGTATTGCACACGGTATCCTCTCTCATGATTCCGGGGGCGATATAATCAAACTTTTTCTGTTTTTTCCTTCTAATTTCCAAAAGTGTTTCAATACTCACATCACTACTTTATATATGTATGAAAATCTTAGGAAAATGTGTACGAAAGTAAATCTAAAAGTTAAAATTAAATTATATGATATTTTAAGGACATATACTTTTTTCTGTTTTTTCCTTCTAATTTCCAAAAGTGTTTCAGTACTCACATCACTTTATATATGTATGAGAATCTTAGGAAAATGTGTACGAAAGTAAATCTAAAAGTTAAAATTAAATTATATGATATTTTAAGGACATATACTTTTAAATTATACGAGGGAGATATATTGGTATAGGGTTTTAGTATTTAGGTTTTATGTATAAATTAGAGGTTAGGTTTTTTTTTGTTTTTTTATAGTTTTTAATATAAAATATGATTTTTTGTAATTTTAGTGTGATATTTGGTTTTAGTTAGATATTAATAATAGGTTGAAAGTGTTTTTTTGGTTTGAGTAAGATCTAACACTCTTTGGTTTTAGTTAGAGAAGCCCTTCAGATTATGTAGATGATGATCCTTCTCTGAGTTATCTACACGATACAATTGGCGTGGTAGACTCTCCTACCAATGAGCCAGAAACTAGTCTAACTGGTAAGATACAACTTCTTTGCCCTTCATTGTTTAAATCCTTATCTACTGAGGAGAAGGAAGCTTTGAATAAGTCAGATTGGTTACTAGCAAATACCCATTTGAATAGGACTTTGATATCAGGGCCGGATGACCCTTTCCCCAACCCTCCTCTAGTGATTCCTTCCACATCTTCCCCTCTACTGTCTACTTCAACATTAACTCCGCAACTTTCAAAGACTACTACACTTCTTACTTCAGAACCCCAGCAACCTTCGTGTAATATACCAGATATAAAAAGTATGTAGAACATAAATAAAATGCTAGAAATGGCAGAATAACAGTAATATAACCAACATAATCTCCACAATAACACATAAATGATATAAGAACAACAACAGAAATAGCACTTTGATTCAGTAAGCAATGTTCACGGGCCTCTTCGAGGGGGCAACCTCCAGTCGAGTAGCGCTCTATTACAATAATCTCCAAGCTAGGGTTTTCATACCCTCTACCCTTATTTATACTAAATATGTCTATCAAGAGAAGCATCTAGAGGAAGATCTCTAGGGGATCATCTGGAAGCCTACTTGTTGCGTGGGATCCTAATGCATTTGAACTTGTCCCTTTCTTGACGGTTGGAGGTATTTTTCTAACTGGCTACTGTATTTCATCAAAAAAGGAGCTGGCGTTTCTTAACATATATGGGCCTTGTAGTGATCGGAAACATTTCTGGAGTATGTTAGCAAATAGTGGTATTCTCGCAACTCGTAATCTTACAGCTGCTGGTGATCTCAATTTCATTTAATCCTCGGATGAACACTGGGGGGGCTCCTTTGTTGCTGGTACAAACGAGGATTACTTCAGAGATTTAATCTCTTCTCAAAAGTTGGTCGACATCAAGTCGTCGAAGTTGGTACTGACTTGGCGAAATGGCAAATCTGGTAATGATTCTATAGCGAGGAGGCTAGATAAAGGTTTAATTGCAGAAGGTTTATTAGCTTTTGCAGGTCTTTCGAGATCATGGGTGGAATACCCATTTATCTCGGACCATGCTCCGATACTTATCCAGCTGGAGAATTTGCCTTTATATAAAGCGTTTCCTTTCAAATTCAATTCGATTTGGCTACAGGATACTGATTCTATCAAGCTGGTTCATTTAGTATGGAAGGATCCACGTTTTATGAAGGAAGGTAACATCCAATTACGAATAATCTAGAAACTTAAAGAGCTCAAACGTCAAACAAAAATCTGGTGAGCAGAAGTCAAGGCACAGAACTATCATTATTTGGTGAACCTGGAATTTGATATTAATCAGCTCATTCTAAAATTAGTCGAGAATCCTTTATCCTTGGAGGATGAAAGGCATCTCTGACAGTTGGAGTCAAATAGGAACAACCATCTGCACAGTGAAGAAGAAACTTGGTGCATTCGTAGCAGGGCTACATGGATTCAAAGTGGAGATTCCAATACAAAAAAAATTCACAAAATGGCCAGCTTCAACAAAAATCGGAAGCATATTTGGGAAATACAAAGGGATAATGGGGATAGTAGAACTGAACATGAGGCGATAAAAGAGGAGGAAGTCAACTATTTTACTCAGTTTTTCAAAGAAAAAAATGCAACTAACTATACTGAATTGATTAGAATAACCAATCTCTATCGTAGGATGGTGGAAGAGGATGAAGCTCAGTCTCTCTTTAAGCCAGTAACACTGACAGAATTAAAATCTATATTAGAAAATTTTAAAAAAGAAAAAAGCCCAGGTCCAGATGGGTGGACCACTGAGCTTTTCACATTTTTCTTCGATCTTGTGGGTAGTGATCTACTTGAAATGGTGGAAGATACGAGGACAAAAGGCAAACTGTGTGGAGGTATCAACTCCACCTTTTTGGCACGGATTCCAAAATAAAACAAACCAGTGACATTTGATGAATACCGCCCATTCTCATTATGCAATCTTATCTATAAGGTGATCTCTAAAGTTATGGCGAATCAAATCAAGCCAATCTTATCAAAGTTTCTCTCTCCTGAATAGCTAGGCTTCTTGAAGGGTAGAAGAATCCAGGATGCAATTGGTACGGCTCATGAGAGTCTCCATAGCATTAAAAAAAAAATATTAAATCTCTGGTTCTAAAGTTAGATCTCAAAAAAGCTTATGACAGCATTGACTGGGACTTCTTGAGACTGATTTTACTCACAGCAGGGTTTGGGGTCAAGCTAACAGGATGGATTATGAGCTATGTTTCCAGTGCCATTTTTGCAGTCTTGATTAATGGGGAGGCGTCGGATTACTTCAAAAGTTGGAGGGAGCTTCGTTAGGGATGCCCTTTATCCCCATACCTGTTTATATTGATTATGGAAGGCCTAAGCTTAATGTTTTCCAGAGGTAGTGATGATCATAATTTATCAGGCATTCAAGTTACAAAATTTCTGAAGATCATTCACCTTATGTTTGTCGATGATGTTCTTGTTATGTCCAAGGTGGACCTGAAGGATTGGAAAGTTATCTTTGATATCCTGCAAGCCTTTTGTCTAGTTTCAGGTCTATGCATAAATTCTACAAAGACAATAGTACATTATTGGGGGTTGGAGGAGTCGGAGCTATCACAATTTAAAGCCATATTACCTTATACCTTTGTTGAATTACATTCAGGTTTCAAGTACCTTGGTTACCATTTAAGGCTGGGAGCATCCAAAACTGAAGATTGGGGCTAGTTGGTGGCAAAGATTGGGAAAAACATTGGGCTTTGGTGTAACAAATGGTTATCAATAGGAGGTAGATTAATCCTGGTTAAAGCAGTTTTGGAGAGTCGGTCAGTATTTTGGATGTCAATGGAGGTTATACCTAAAGCTATTCTAACAAAAATTCATCAATTAATGTTTACCTTTCTGTGGAGTGGACAAAGGACAAAGGTTCGTCTTCATCTTTGCAGGTGGGATCTCTTAATAAGGCTGAAACACAGTGTTGAATGGGGGCTCAGAAACTTATTTTATTTCAATTCTGCGTTAATCGCAAGTACCTATTGTAGAGCACTAAATGTTGATAGCATCTGGAACAAAGTACTTCGGGGTAAGTATATGGGGAATACTTCCTTTATTGATTGGATCCGATTGCCTACACATTTGCAAAGAAATTCATCAAATTTCTGGAATGGGCTGACAAAGAATTTAGGCATTATCCTGCACTGGTTACGGTGGAGTCTAGGATCAGGTACTTTGATTCGTATAGGCAGGGATAAAATATGTGGAATGGACAATGATTCCTTATTATCTGACGCATTATGCTTGAAACTTCAACATAATCATTTATCAAATATAGCTTAGGTGAGCATATTTGATAGGCGGTTTCATTCTCTTGATAATTGGTGATCCAGTGAGTCATTAAATCTCTATGAACATCAAGGAATTGAATGGCGGTACTTCACTGTGGCATTGAGAGAGGCTAGTATTACACTCAGGAATGCAGAGGATACACTAATATGGGCCGGTGGGGACGCGTCGGGTGACATCTCGGCTGCAAATATTTACAGGGCCTTCATTACTCCATTAAATTTTAGAAGTGACAAACAGTGGATTAACAAGCTATGTAATTGGCCAATCCAACTTAAAATAATATTGTTTGCATGGCTGGTAGTTTATGACAAAATCCTCCCCTGGGAAGTATTGAAGATACATGGATGGGTTGGTCCAAGAATTTGCATGCTCTACAAGCTCGACTCTAAATCGACAGACCATATATTAGTTCATTGTCCTTTCACTCAAGCAATCTGGCAAAAATTATACAAAATTTATCATTTAAATATTCAGTGGGAGGGTAACTTGGTATCTAATTGTTTTTATATGTGGACTACAGAATTTAATGCTCCGACTAGTATGGTAGCTATTGCTTGCTGGCATATTTGGGTTGAGACGAACAAAACACTTTTTGAAGACTTCAGCCCTTCAATTGACTCAGTGGTTCAGAGGATTACATCATCCTTTACTTGGCAGCCATCAATTATGAAACCCAACTTAAACATAATTTTTGAATTGACTCTACCTGAGGGAGTCGTGATAGCTTGTTTTGATGGTGTCGCCCTCTCCAATGGAAGTTGTTGTGCTGCAGGTGGCATTTTCAAGTCGCATGAAATGAGGATAAAAAAATGGTACCTAAACTGTGGAGTGGGAACCAACACAAAGGCTGAGCTTATGGGATTATGGGCGACACTTACATTGGCTTTGCATTGGGAGATTCATAAGATACAAATCTTAGGGGATTCGAAAGTGATCATTGACTGAATAAATCAAAAGGGTAAGCTCCATGCAGTTAACATTGAAGGCTGGAAGATTAAAACAATGGCATTGACAAGAAATATGAAAAATTCTAGTTTTAAGCATATTTACAGGGAGCACAATAAAGAGGCCGACATAATGTCAAAAAGGGCACTTAAGGAACTCAAAGGTCGACTGTCAGTGTTTCACTGGGAAAATGGGGAAGAGAGCCCACACTCTCACCTCAATATCTTTGAAGCTTGAACTCTTAGATCAGTGAGTGATCAAGTTACATTGCGAAGAAGTGGGGTGTAATTTGGAGTTTTCTTAAACAGTTGTTGTTTGCATTACTACAATCAGTATGAAGTAGTGAGCCTCTGTGTTATTAGTTTTTATTGCTACTCTGCATTCGATGCAGTCAATTCACAATTGGTTGGTCCCTTTCATCTGTATCGGTAGAAAAGATACTACTATGTAAAATAAATTATACTTTATATAATTTTGAGTCATTTTTCTATTGGAAAAAAAAACACTATTTTCCATTCAATTATAAGGAAATAGGTGATCGATCCCAGACCTAAAGGTATTTTGCAAGAACAAAACTTTGCCCCCTTACTAACCATCCACTAAGTAGTTATTTCAGTGGCATACATTATGATAGATTGCCATCTTGGAAAAAAAATGTTACATAAAATTGAAATAATTGATGTCTAATTTTTAAGCATTGGATGGACACCTGGACAGTTTTTGAACTCCCAAATGTAAATTTTGCCACTTTTTGGTTTTTCATGGTGTGCATTGGGTTCTCAATGCAATTGTTGGGTGCTTATTTAAATTCGGTTTTCTTCTTATCTTTGGAGTGGAAAGGATTGGATGCTTCTTCTAACCTACAATATGTTGGAAACTGGTGACAACGAATTATTCCATGATTAAGATTTCAAAGCCTATAATCCAGCGTTGGTTGTAACAAATACGACCAAGTTAGAATATGGACGAGATTGCATTTAATAATTAGTTTTCTCTGTGTCAATGTATATAAATTTATGTAAGCCCGTAGAGGCAAACAATGAGTCTGAGTGAGTTGTTGTAATCTCCATGATCTAAATAATAAGACAACTGATACCTCTGCCTGGTGGACGTAGCCCAACGTTTGGGTGAACCACGTGAAATCTCTTTGTTTCTTATCAGAGTGTTTATTGATTGTCTTATGTGAATTGTGTTTTCCGCATTTGCAATTCTAACAATTGATATCAGAGATTGAGGAAACCACGCATTAGTCAAATTTCGTGAGAACGCTGCAAACTGGAAAGACTTCGCTGAAATTTTGAGATTGTTTATTGTTCGATCGTTGGAAGACTGAAAGGGAATGTCGATTTTGGCATTAGCGCTGGGCACCCTACTGGATGGGAGCACCGAGATAGTGGTGACTTGTGCGGTTTTCTATCAGTACCAAACTAGCTGCATAAAGGGAGCACCAACGCTACCCCATTCATAGCCCAGGAGCGCTAGCGCTAGCGCTTCCCCTCCCCACTGAAGGAGCGCTCCACCATCAAACTCGCGCTTCCCTTTCAACGGTCTAAGGAGTGTCGATCTCCTTTATGAAACATTCTTATGTTTTTGAAAAATTAAAGGTATGCCAGTTGACTCTTTTTAAAGGTTGAAAGATCGTGATGTGAATGTTTTAAAAGAAGTAAAGAAGGTGGAGTAGTTAATTAAAAACAAATGTATTTTTTAATTAAAAAGTCACATGGGTGGATGTGTGTTTTAAAATAATTTTTTATGGAGTGAAAAGTTTAAAAGGATTAAGTAAAGGTATAAGGTAAAAAGGTAAAAGGTGGGGTTAGTAAAAAGGTTTTTTAACTTAACTTTTTTTATTAAACCGTGTAAAGCTTATATCATTATTTTTTCACAAACTTTTTTTAAAAGAATCTTGGTTATTATAAGAAATGGTGTTTTTTTGGAATGTTTTTTCTAATGGCAAAGACGCTGAGTGCTAAGTTCGAAATTGAGAAGTTCAATAGCAAAAACAATTTCGAGAACTGGAAGGTTAAGATGCACGATCTTCTCGCGCAACAAGGCGTGGTGAAGATGCTTTTGGGAAAAACAAAGCAACCCGCGACCATAATAGATGATGACTGGGATGAGATGGATGCGAGAGCACTGAGTGCCATACGCATATGTTTGGGCGATGATGTATTGTTCAACATTGTTACAGAGAAGACAACAACTGGTTTGTGGTCAAAGCTGGAAAGCCTGTACATGAAGAAATCCTTGACGAACATGATCTTCCTGAAAAGACAATTGTACAGTTTGTGCATGAAGGAAGGTACAAAAATAACTGATCATTTAAATAATTTCAATACTCTCTTAGTCCAGTTGACTAGCATGGGAGTGAAATTCGAATCTGAAGATAAGGCAATTACATTATTGTGTTCTTTGCCCACGTCATGGGATCACTTTGTTACCTCTATTAGTTTCAGTTCAACGGAAAGTATTGAGTTTGATGATATTGTTGGAGCTTTATTGTCTGAGGAAACAAGGAGGAAATTCAATTTAGAAACCTCTACATCTGAGGCGATGATGGTCAGAGGCAGACCTAAAGAAAGAGGACACGATCAAAGGGATTTCTCTCAGTCAAAGTCGAAGGGCAGAAAGAGAAAGCTTAAGTGTTGGTTTTGTGGCAAATATGGACACCTGAAGAAGGACCATTGGAAGCGACAACAAGCCTCCAAAGAAGACCCTCCAAAAGAGATGAAGGAAGCAAATGCAACCGAAACATGTTCATGTATGACTGATGAAGTTTTATCAATTAGTATTGGTTCACGTCATGATCAACAGTGGTTATTAGATTCTGGTGCTTCAAACCACATGTGTCTTCATAGACATCGGTTTATTACTTATCAGTCTATAGATGATGGAATTGTTTACATGGGAAATGATATCTCGTGTAAAGTTGTGGGAATTGGTAGCATTCGAATTAAGATGTTTGATGGAACTGTTAAAATATTAACTGATGTAAGAAATGTACCTGAGCTTAGGAATAACCTAATCTCTTTGGGAGTCTTAGACACAAGAGGTTACAAGAGTATTGTTCAAGGTGGAGTTATGAAGGTCTACAAAGGAATTCTACTAGTTATGAAAGCAAAGAAGGCTGGTAACATGTTCCCGCTAGAAGGAAGAACTAAGTCAGATCATGCGACAATGGTATCTGAGAAAGACAGTGATTCTGTTCGACTGTGGCATCAACGGATGGGTCATATGAGTGAACAAGGATTAAAGGTATTAACTGATCGCAAGTTACTTCCTAGTCTAAAGTCTTTAAAGTTAGATTTCTGCAAGCACTGTATTTATGGAAAATAGAATAGGGAGAGATTTAAAACCGAAAGACACACCAGTAAAGGAATCCTTGATTATATTCATGCTGATGTTTGGGGACCATCCTCTACTATTTCATATGGAGGATCATCATATTTTGTAACTTTTATAGATGATTTCTATAGGAAGGTTTGGGTCTATATGTTGAAGTGTAAGGCTGATGTATTTGCAGTTTTCAAGCAGTTTAGAGCTTTAGTGAAAAAGAGCACTGATAGATCCATTAAATGTTTAAGAACTGATAATGGTGGTGAATTTACGTCAATGGAATTTGAGAACTATTGCAAGGAGTTTGGGATTGATAGGCACAAAACCATTCCCTATACTCCTCATAAAAATGGAGTTGTTGAATGCATGAACAAGACTCTTCTAGAGAGAGCAAGGAGTATGCTTAGTAATGCCAATTTGCAGCAGGAATTGTGGGCAGAAGCAGTGACTACAGCTTGTTATCTGGTGAATCGATCACCATCAACAACAATAGAGTGCAAAATTCCTGAAGAGGTATGGAAAGGTCACCCTTGTAATTATTCTAATCTTAAAGTTTTTGGTTGTGATGCCTATGCTCTAATTCTGAAACATCAACATTCTAAATTAGATCCAAAATCAAAAAGGTTTATCTTTGTTGGATATGGTGATGGTATTAAGGGGTACAACTTGTGGGATCCTACTGCACACAATATCACCATTAACAAAGATGTAATATTTGATGAATCATCTCTCATAAAATCAGATGTAGATGTTCAAATGAAATAGGAAGAAGTACCTAAGTATCAACAAATTCAGTTTGAAACCAGTTCAAATACAGATGAAAGTGAACGTGAACAAGTTTATGAAGATGTTCATGAAGAGTTTCTTGCAGAGGAAGACATTGTTGATGATAACGATCAACAAAATGTGGATGAGCCACAAACTTCCCTAAGGAGGTCCACGCGGGTCAGGAATCCTCCAAGAAGGTATCATGATTTTGTTTCGTCAGTTTATTTAAGTACTAATGATGATGAACCTTCGTGCTATCAGGAAGCTGTGAAGAGTTCTAACAGTGATAAATGGAAAGAAACAATGCAGGATGAAATGAAGGCATTAGGGAGGAATGCAACATGGGACCTGGTGGAACTTCCAAGAGACAGGAAAATTGTAGGTTGCAAGTGGGTCTACAAGCTGAAGAAGGGTGTTGATGATAAGGTGGAAAGGTACAAAGCAATGCTGGTTGCGAAAGGATATTCTCAGAAAGAAGGTATTGAATTTCATGAGATTTTTTCACCAGTGGTAAAGACTGTTTCAATTTGAATTGTGTTAGCATTAGTTGCATTGCTTGATTTGGAGTTGGAGCAACTAGATGTTAAGACTGCTTTCTTACATGGAGATTTGGATGAAGAAATTTACATGGAACAACCTGAAGGGTTCGTTCAAAATCTCAACAAGAAATTTGTTTGCAGGCTCAATAAATTATTGTATGGTATGAGGCAGTCGCCCAGACAATGGTACAAGAAATTTGACTCTTTCATGGTGAGCCAAAATTATACAAGGAGTGAGTATGATCATTGTGTCTACTTTAAGAAATTGAATAATGACATATTCATTATCTTAGTATTATATGTTGATGATATTCTTTTAGCAAGAAAAAGAATAACTGAGATCAACAGGTTAAAGGCTCAGATGGCTAGGACGTTCGATATGAAAGATCTAGGAGCAACAAGGCAGATTTTGGGCATGGGGATATTCAAAGACAGGAGGAATGGTAAGCTTTGGTTGTCACAACAGAAGTATGTTGAGAAGATACTTTTGAGGTTTGGTATGAACGATGTGAAACCAGTTTTAGTCCCTTTGGCTTCCCATTTTAAGCTTTCTTCAAGTTTATGTCCTATTACAAAAGAAGAAAATGAATATATGTCTTGAATACCATATGCTAATGCAGTAGGAAGTTTAATGTATGCGATGGTTAGTACAATGCGAGACATTTCACATGTAGTTGGGGTTGTTAGCAGGTATATGGAAAATCCAGGTAAAGAGCACTGGGCAATAGTGAAATGGGTGCTTCGGTATCTAAGGGGTACAAGTGATTAATGTATCACCTATAACAGTGGTCGTGAATTAGTCTGTGGATATGTTGATTCCGATTTTGTAGGTGATTTGGACAAGAGAAGGTCAACTTCAGGGTATGTCTTTACTCTTGCAGGTGGAGTTCTTAGTTGGATGTCAAAGCTACATAACATTGTTGCTTTATCCACTACAGAAGCAGAATACGTAGTTGCTTCTCATGCTTGCAAAGAGGCAGTTTGGTTGAAAGGTTTGTTTGGTGAGTTTGGAAGGATACAGGACAAAGTAAAGTTGCTTTGTGATATTCAAAGTGCTATTCACTTGGCTAAGAATCCATCTTACCACAGTAAAACAAAACATATACCTATTAAGTACCATTTTGTAAGACAGGTCATCAATGAACGTGGAGTCTCTCTTGAGAAAGTACATACATCAGAGAACTGTGCAGACATGTTCAAAACACCAGTACTGTTAGAGAAGATATGATGGTGCTTGGCTTCTCTTGGCTTGCGGAAAAGGTGATGAACAAAAAGGAGCAAGGTATCAAGTTAATTGTTGTTAAGGTGGAGATTGTTGGAAACTGTTGACAACGAATTCTTCCATGATTAGGATTTCAGATCCTATAATCCAGCGTTGGTTGTAACCAATACGACCAAGTTAGAATATGGATGAGATTTCATTTAATAATCAGTTTTCCCTGTGTAAATGTACATAAATTTATGTAAGCCCATAGTGGCAAACAATGAGTGTGAGTGAGCTGCTGTAATCTCCATGATCTGAATAATAAGACAACCGATACCTCTGCTTGGTGGACGTAGCCCAACGTTTGGGTGAACCACGTGAAATCTCCGTGTTTCTTATCTGAGTGTTTATTGATTGTCTTATGTGAATTATGTTTTCCGCATTTTCAATTCTAACACAACATATTGTCTCATAGAGTTGTGCTCACATAATTGTGTTGTAGTGTTTTTTTTTCATAATATATAGCAAAATTATTTTTCATTGAATTGTTTTCCCAACATATTGTCTCATAAAATTGTGCTCACATAATTGTGTTGTAGTGTTTTTTTTCATAATATATAACAAAATTATTTTTCATTGAATTGTTTTCCCATAGTTTTGGTGTAACTATACCACTTGCATAATATTACAAGTTGTATTTTTTTTATTAAAAATAGATTTTTCTATTATTAAAAATAGAGCATTTCCTTCTTCTCCACTGTGGATTTTTTTTGGGAATTCTTAAAAAGTAAAGTTGATCTAACTCTTTTGGTGTGATTATTTTACAATTCTCTAGATCTTTTTGCTCAAATTCTTCAAGAATAGTATGTAAATTTTGGTTATATAGTCAAATATTTTGTTAGAGCAACATCATATGCTTTTTGAATAGGTAATTTTTTAAGAATAAATTTCATTTTTAAACCAAAAATGAAATTGAATTCAACAAAAATTTAGAGATAAGGTTTCACTCCATTTTAACTTAACTTGGATGTTTAGGAGATCAATTGAAGTTTTGGATTAAAATTTTTTTACTTGTTAGAATGTTGAATTTCGTTGAACCTCAATTGAAATTTTGGATTAATTAAAAAATTGAAAATATGAGTGGTTAGAATGTGGATTTTCAATAAAGAAGGGAAGATTGATATAACTTTAATACACGATTTCTTAATATTTATTGTGCTAAACTACAACTTAGTATGGGAGATATGTCCATGTGACATCATTAAAATAATAATAATAAATCCACAAAATATTAAATTAATAATAAAATAATAAAAAACATCAAAATATATATAAATAAAAAAACAAGTAGGTCCAATTAATCAATTTCCACAATAATCAAAACAAGTATATAGTACCACTAGCATAGATCCATCTTAACCCTGGATGCGCTAAAATGGATCAAATCTTTAGAGGTGCAAACTTTTAACCTTTCCTCAAGTTTTCCACTCTAAAAAAGGTTTTCATCTGGAGAGATTGGATCCCTTTGGGCACTTGATAAATCCAGAGTTAAGATGGATCTATGGTGGTTATAAAAAAAAAAAAAAAGACTAAAAAATCTCATCAAAGGTAGAAACATCTCAAAAACACAAATATAATAAATAAAAATATTAAATTTTTAAAATAATAAGACTTTGGAGTGAAAAATTTAGTTAAAAAAATAATAATAAGACTTTTAGACAATTTTTAATATTTATGCAGAACACATTTATTTATTTAAGGAGGGAGTAGTCTATCTATTAGATTTTTTAAATTTTCCTAGTCAATTATGATTCAAATCCGGTGATCCAATTGTTGGTGAAATTGCAATTTTCCATTGTTTAAATTGCAGTTTTGAATGCACAGATGGATCCATCTCCCTCAAAAACCTCTAATCCTTGAGGACTATGCAATCTCAACAACTAATATTTCAATTACATCCATTCTTTCAAATTTATGACCGATTTCTAGACAAAACTCATCAGAAAACACATCCTAAAAAAGTTCAAAAAATCTAATATTCAAACTACGTGATTTAGGGAGAGATTTAGCCCAAAACTAATCATCATCCTAGTATTTTTGGAAACTGTTTTCAATCCATATATCCTTCAAAAGTGCCCCTCTATGATCACCTTAAAAATTTTCAGTTAGTACATGATCCAGGTGGATATTGGTGGCCACCCACTTGTTCCAAATTCCAACTAGCTCATCTTGACAATTTTCAGTTCAACACGTTTCTCTGTAATGGGGTCATATCTTTGTAATTGTGGTTTTTGCACTTCCGACACTATCCTAAAGCCCTACACAACATCTAGGTGGATATTGGTGGCCGCCCACCTATTCCAACTGGCTTATTTTGAGAGTTTTCATCTCAGTACATCTTTTTGTACTTCTGGGGGCGTTTTGGGACCCTAAACAATGTTTTCTTGGCTTGCCATAGTCAAATTGTAGAAAACGTTAGAGTTTGACAACATAATGTGTATTTCTCGAAAATACCTTTCCAATGGGCTACCACACGCCTAAAATGGAGATCATATGCAAAAGTTACGACCCTGGGAAGTTGATGTACTAACTTACCCCAACGGGGCCCACATGACTTTTGACGTTTCATCTCCTAGGGTTAGGTTTTTAGATGTCTAGGGTTTTGGCATTCATGTTTATCATAAAAAGACTTTAGAGCCTCATTGTAATCGTCTTCTTGCGAATGCGAGTAGCCATCACATCTCTTCTCATAGATAAGCTGCCACCATTCTATCGAGTCTTTCGCTCTATATTTCTATAGTTTTGTACATTTCACTCATTAATAGAAATTATGTATTATTGTATATATGTGCCTCTTATTATATTTCCGATATATCTATGTTATATTATTTTCACTCTTGCAATATCTTTGTATATTTCTGTGTTATATCTCTGCTCTCATTTCGTGTCGAAAATAATCTGGATCAGTACACTAATATTGTTCATGCAAATGCCATAGATGTGATTGACAAGATTACACAAGCATGATTTGCAATACATAATCCTTGGAAACCAAGCTCCTTTATCCTTTAATGTTTAAATACATTGCATTAAGGTATGATGCACTTGAACCCTCAATTGAGATGTTGAGAGTGGTACATGAGACATCATTGTGAGAGATAGAAGTGTGAATGATTTTGATTCGCACTTCTTTGATTTAAGGAGAAGCCACTCAGATTTGTTGGATGGATATGGGTTGTCATGCTTCCCAAACTGCACCAACTTTCTTATTAGGTTGCATGATCTCCATAACTAACTAACTAAATAAATGAGAACAAATCTATAACCTGAATTTGAAGACATAATTCATATATGTAATATTTGGTCCTCATCCTTGCAAGTAATCGCCCCCTCGTGATAGATGATGCCATTAGTCCTTTATGACTTTTGGTTTGGTATATCTAAACAACTGGAGAACCAGATTGCACACTCAAATCTCTATATTTTTATTAAACCAAACACATATTTATACAAGATGTGTTCCCTCAAGAGAATAACAAACCCATGAGGAATTCTCTTAACCGCACACACATAAATAGGATCTCACGATTGGAGAAGATCTTCCACAACCAACTAGATCTAACAAACCCAAACCAATCTCTAATGTAATCAGTAATTCTAACACCCTCCCTTAATGCTTACATCATAAAGAATAATATTGAAATATACACATACGATTTTTGTTTGGTCTGGTCTTCATCGGAATTTCTACCCACTCTGATCTCATAGACTACGCTCTTTCTCAACCATCAACTTTGAGCTACCACTTGATTCATTGAAGATACAATTGCTTTTGACCATCAATGAAGTATTTGTAGGACCGACGATTCTTGACATACCCCGAAGAATAGTCTAGATACTGAATCATTCTATTGACATGCTCCCATCTGTCGAAGTACACTGTCTGTTGTTGTATTCACCAGTTCTATAGGAGAGTTGTCTAGATACTGAATGTATCCAATAGTCAATCATACAACTCGACCTTTTAGAAACTCACACTAACACACAAAGACAACTTGTAACCTTTGTTCTTGGAACACTAAAGTACAACACATACCTCCACCTTATAACAAACTCTAGACATACTAAATGATCATATAGCTAGGACATTTGATATGAAAGATCTAGGAGCAACAAAACAGATCTTAGACATGATACTCAGAGACAGGAAAAATGGTAAACTTTGGTTATCACAACATAAGTATGTAGAGAAAATACTTTTGAGGTTTGGTATGAACAATGTGAAATCCATCTCAATCCCTTTGGCTTTCCATTTCAAGCTTTCTTCAAGTTTATGTCCTAGTACAGATGAAGAAAAGGAATATATGTCTCTTGTATTGAATGCTAATGTAGTAGGCATTTTGATGTATGCGATGGTAAATACAAGGTCGGATATTTCACATGTAGTTGGTGTTGTCAGTAGATACATGGAAAATCTAGGAAAAGAGCATTGGGTAGCAGTGAAATGGGTGCTTTGGTATTTGAGGGGTACAAGTAATTATTGTATCGCCTATAACAGTGGTAGTGATTTAGTCTGTGGATATGTTGATTCAGATTTTGCAGGTGATTTGGACAAGAGGAAGTCAACTTCAAGATATGTTTTTACTCTTGTAGATGGAGTTGTTAGTTGGATGTCAAAGCTTCAAAATATTGTTGTTTTATCCACTACAGAAGCTTAATACGTAGCTACTTCACATGACTGCAAAGAGGCAATTTGGTTAAAAGGTTTGTTGGGTGAGTTTGGAAGGATGTAGGACAAGCTAAAACTACTCTGCGATAGTCAAAATGTTATTCACTTGGCTAAAAATCCAGCTTATCACAGTAATACAAAGCATGTTTCTGTTAAATACCATTTTGTAAGATAGGTTGTAGATGAAGGTGGAGTGACTCTTGAAAAATTCCATACAAAGGAAAATTGTGCAGACATTTTCACAAAACCAGTATTGTTAGAGAAGTTGAATTGGTGCTTGGCTTCTCTTGGCTTGTAGGGAAGGTGATGAATAAATTGGGCATGATATATTAGGTAAATTGTTGTCAAGGTGGAGATTGTCGAATATGCCAACTAATTTCCAAGATGTTGTGGATATTGGCATATTTCATGGATCTTATTTTGTAGAAATTTGTTAAACCAAATCTACCAATTTGGAATGAGAGCACATTATGATGGAAAGTTTTGTAACTGTATGAAATTTTTTTTGTATTCATGTAAGCCCGTAGAGGAAAAGGTTGATGGAGGTTGGGTTGAATGGTTGTATGTATCATTGGAAGCCTACATTTAGTGGTTGTTGCAAACTTCTCCCTTGAAAAATAAGAAAATATTGATTATCATTGCCCCATGGAGGTTTCCCTTACAAGAAGGGTTTTACCACGTAAATCACTCACTGTGTCAATTATGTGTATGTTTGTTGTGTTATTTGTCGTTTTTAATCCTTGCAATTGCTCTACTTGTTTTTGTTTTGCTTCCACTCCACAACATCCCTTCCTATCTTAGTTTATGTTTTTTTTTTTTTATGTACCCCTATTGTTTATCAGATATTATTAGACTTGTTTCTGCCAGCTTGTGAAGATAATGATGGTTTTGTAGATCTTGGTAAATGGATGTGTAAAAACCCTCGGTGTTGGGCCTATTAGAATATTTTTGCAAGTTAGTTTGTGTGTCAACTAGTTCAGGTGTGGAACATCTCACTTTCCGAGAGTTTCATGCTATTGCTGAAATGGGTTGTTAAATTGTTGTTGAAGATTATGCGTTTTTAGTGAGGAATTTTTCCTATTAGCATATACTTAGGAAATATTTCAGTTGCATGCAGATCTATGTTTTTCTCAGTGTTTTCATTCTTTTCTTGCAGAGAACAGTCTGTAGCAGCTGATCCTGGATCTGGATTTTTTCCTCACATTGACCTGCATTCCATGAACATTTATGGCAATTCTTTGTAACTTTAGTGTTGCTATACCTTGTTGAGATCATCCACTTGAAAGTGAACAGGTGTTTTGGCAGCGCTGTTAAATTTCTGTAAAATATTTTTCTCCAAGACAATTCACACGACATTCCATTTGATCTATTTCCCATTGGGCACTATAATTAGCAATAAAGTTTGGTTTGTGGAGAATTTATTGGGGATTCCTTGTGTAGAAACACTATTCATGAGTGTTATGTTTACAGATCATGCTTATTGTTCAGATGTATCAAACTGGAACATTCATGAAATGGATCGATGAATTTAAGCACTTAACACATATGGCGTCTGTTTAATGTTCTAAGTTTAAAGACTTGTTAAAAAATATTTGTTAGTCTCAGATGTATTTGCTACAACATCATATCCTAATCCTACAATCTAAACGTTTTACATTTTGGTATTTTTCTTTATATTTTGATTAATTTGTTGGAAATTTGACAAGAAACTGTTAGAATTGCAAATTTATGTGTCCCATAAATCTAGTTATACATTCAAAAACATAATTTAAATAACAAAAAATTACAATTTCACCTAAATTATATCACCAAATTCCAATAAAAAAATACAAAAAATAAAATGTTTAAACAAGTTCTATCCTTATTACCCCTTTTTATCCCTATAACCCATTATTTTCCATTAATAGTAACAATAACTGAAGTCGTAGTCTAAATGTTCTACTAAATTACTATTTTTCGATGATATTTTCTAGGGACCTTTGCCCAGAATCAGGCGAGAAATTTTTAGATCAACATATTTGAGTGATTATTCAAAAATGGATTTTAAACAATAAAAAATAGTGATTTCGTAGATATTTATGTCGTCAAATTCCGGTGAAAAAAACCATTCGTAGAATAGTTAAACAATGCATAACTGAATCGTGTTCAATTCTATTCTATTGAAACCATTTTAAAAGACCAATTTGATTCTAATGAAACCATTTTAAAATACGTTCCACTTTATTTGACCTTTGACTATATTTCATAAATTTAAACCAGTGTCCCATTTCCTAATCTGAACACAAAATTCTAACTTGAGCCCTAATTTCATCCATTTCTCTACCTCCCTTCATTTGTCTCCTTATGTTTGATTATATGGGATGTTCTTCTGTTTGCTTTTATGGGATGTTTTAGCCCCACAACAAATGTCACAACCAACAATGATGTTTTTGTGTTGTTATTTAAATTATTTTAAATAAAATTTTAAATAATTTATATAAAATATTAAAATTTGTCTTTCTTCACATATTTTGAATTGAATGTAATAGTAAAAAGTCTAACCAATCAACCTTACACTTTTCACACCGGGGTGATAAAAATTTAAGGTGATGAGTTTGTCTACCTCCCTTCATTTGTCTCCTTTTGTTCACTTATATGGGATGTTTTAGCCCCACAAGAGATGTCACAATCTTATCCAGCACACCATCATGAGGTTGATGGTATTCCCATGTACACTCTAAGTGGGGCCAAGGAATTTGTGTTTTCTTTAGTTGTGCCCCATTGTTGTTTCTTGCTATTTAACCATGGTACTTCAATAATTTCAAGAGTTGTCGTTGGTGATGGGTATTCAAATAATCATATTTGTTTTTGACAATAATGGATAATGGATCTGTATTATAGAGAAGCAGTGGCTAAGCCATTGGTGCTATTACATAAGGGATGATCCAAGCTCGACTAAACTATTACAAGGCCAACAGGATCTACTCTCCTTCCTAGTGAAGAATTTTAAAGCTAATATATGCAAAGGATTCTATACAAAATGCCTTCCTTGCAGATTTATTTGCAAAAGACACTTGCCTGGCCTATGAACTACTGGCCGAAATTCCTTGTACCCCCCTTCTTGGACAGGTCCAGCTCCTGCTGCCAGTCTTTGTTTAGTTGTTTCATTTTCTTTTCCAGTTTGTTGACTCTTTCTTTGAGTTCCTTCTTTGGGTCTTTAAATTCTTTGCAGAGATGTTCCAACTCCTATGAGAACCTGATTTTAGTTGAGGTGATGTCTGCTTCAATCATTTCAAGTCGCCTTCCTACTTCAATGTCCATGTTATGGAAAAAATCATCCTGATTGTGTAGCAGTTGTTTGAGTCGTTGTAGGCCTTCTTCCAACGTTTTCAGCCTTTCCTCTATCGTGGGTTTGCCACCTGAGCTAGACGCCATCGCCTTCCTTGCTTCTCCTGTGTCGTTGGGACTACGTGGGCATCTTCTGCCTCTGGTCTCTATGTCTCTTCATGGAAATATTCCTAAACTGTGGCTGCTCCATGGATGAAATTTCCCTTCCCTACCTCTCCTTTTAACCTCAGTTTCTTCCACATTCGTTGCACTTAGCCGAATCGCACGATCTGTGTTAGTGCGTGGGTGCCTTGTTGGATCCTTGGTGTTTTCTAGAGTTTCAACATCCCAATGATGGATAATTCCCTCATATCTTACATCTGTCTTGTCTATGATTGTCTTGGATTCTCCTTTTTGCTTTGCATGAACCTGTGACAATATTCCTTGCCATCTCGCATCCCTATCATCTCCCGAACCCTTTCCCCTAGGCTCACGGTATTGCCATGCTGGTCATGGTTCCATTTACTTGTAGGGTTCTAATGCTTGAGAGGGCTCATTTGTTGGCTTCTGCATCTGCTAATGCGTTTAGTTTTCGGAGGACATGGTATAACTGATATGTTCTTAGGCTTCCAAGGAGAAGATGGACTTTCTCTAGTATGTGCTGGAGTTTTGCATTTTGGACCTTGTTACAGAGGACCAGTGCTTGAATTATGAGCCTGGAGTCCCCTATTATTACCAAATCTTGGACGTTTCGGGCAATAGCTTGATTTATCCCTTGCCAGAGGGCCAAAGCTTCTTCTCTATTGTTTGTTTCTACTCCTAACCCCCAGGCAAAGACGAGTTCTGGATGTCTGGTGGGGCTTACTAGGACCCCTCCTCCCCCTGCCAATCCTAGATTTCCTTTGGAGGCCCCATCAAAGAACAAGATATGTTTATTTTCCTTTCTTTTCCAATCCTCGAAATCCTACTCTTCCTTCCGGATTTCCCAGGCTTCTTGTAGTGAATTGTTTCCTATTTGTTTTTTTTGATCTCAGAGTTTAAAGCATTCAATCCAGTGTACCTCTTATGGCTCTAAAGGTATTAAATTCTTTACTTTGCAGAAGTAGGGGGCACTCTCACCAAAATAGGCCTTTATCTTTGTTGCTACTTGAGTTGGGCTTCTTTTGGTCTCCCTGAATAACCTGTTATTTCGTTCCAGCCAGATCTTCCATAGAATGAATTTTGGGAGAGTTCTCCATAGGTTGGAGATTTGGCCCTTTTTTGTTGTCTGAAAGGGACAAAGGGTACTCCATTTTTGGAGCAGGGTGGAGGAATCTTGTGGTAAAACAAACGTTTTTGGTTGCATTCCAAAGACCAACTGCCATACCTCCTTTGAGTATGCACAACTTAGGAGCAGATGGTCTGTGGTTCCCTCCTCTTGAGCGAAAAGTGGACATCTGTGAGGGCCTTCCTATCCTCTTCTTCTTAGATTTTATCCCGTTAAGATACCTCCATGTGCCATGGTCCAAAACAATATATATATCTTTGGGATGGACTTGGGAGTCCAGATGGCTTTCCAAATTGTTGGGTCTAGCGAAACATGAGGGGTTGTGACTACGTGTTTATACACTGCTGTTGTGGTGTAGACTCCAGAGAGTGCTCCCCATCCTCTCTTGTCTTGTTTCCTTTATTTTAAGGGGGATTTCCCTTGCAAATATTACTTCATGGTGTTCCATTCCTCTTCAAGCTTTGGGGGTCTGTTAGCGGTTTTCCACCTTAACCAAGTTTTGTTCTCATCATTTTTCCAGATTGAGATGTCCCACATACTATTTAAATTCTGAGTTCTCATCCACTCTTTTAGGCGTTCAAGACCCTCCCTCAAGCCTAGAGGTGGATCTCCCATGATTGAGTCTTTCCAAACATTGATTTTCTTACCATTTCCTGATATCCAAGTGGGATGAGGTCTAAATTGCTTCAGAGCCTTCTGGCACAAAGAGAATATAGGGGATCCTTTCTCCATCGATGTTGGGTGGTCAAGACATTTTTTCCTTGGGCCTCGAAAGTACTTCTTCTAGAGCTCTTTTTTGCTCCAGGAGGAATTCCCAATGATAAGGTTCCAAAGAATCTTTTCTCCTAAAGCTAAGTTTTGGGTGTGGATGTTTTTAAATTGGAGGCCTCCTTCTAAAAAGGGCTTAGTTACTTTTTCCTAGCTTATTAGATGCAGTTTTCTCCCTTTCTTCTTTCCGCCTTCCCAAAGGAATATTCTGAATAATGCTTTTATTTTCTAGATTGTGGTGGATGGGGCCAGTAACAAGGAGCTTTGGTAGATCGGGATGCTTGCTAGCACCACTTTGATGACAACCACTTTACCCGCAAGGTTTAGCCAGTTTTCTCCCCAGGAGTTTATTATGTTCTTTAACTTGTCTATCAGTGGGGCCCATTGAGATGCCTTTGGCTTGGATTTGAAAATTGGGACTCCCAGGTATTTAAATGCATCCCAGGTGGTGGATCCTTCCATTCCTAGAACTCTTGATATCTCTAGCATTTCCCTTGGCGAAATGTTACAACTATAGATCTTACTTTTAGGCAGGCTTATTTCACTTCCAGAGATTTCTTTGTAAACATCCAACTCCTTTTTAAATTTATTTGATGTATGCATACTTTCTCCTCCCATCAACAACATGTCATCTGCGAATTGGGCATGATTGATATATTTTACCCCTGGGGCTATCCTCAGGCCAAGGAGATTGTTATGATTCTGTCCATGATCCAATTGGAAGATGAGAACTGAGGCTTGGATGTCATAAAGAATCAGAGAGAGGGGACAACCTTGCCGAAGACCTCTGGAGGCTTGAAAGAACTTAGTTGTTTCGTTGTTCACTAGTGGGGCTATCTAGGGGGAACAAATGCAAGATTTAACCCAGTTTATAAAGGTTGGAGTGAAGCCAAAATTTTCCATGACCTTGAATAGGAAATTATGCCTTACTCTATCAAATGCATTAGCAAGATTGAGCTTTATGATCATACCTTTGTCTTTTCTTCGGATGCTTGAGTGTAGGGCCTCCTGAACTAGAATGATGTTGTCCACTATATGTCTGCCTTTTACGAATCCTCCTTGATTTTTTGGGATGATTGTAGGGAGAATTTTTTAAATTTTGTTGGCTATTATTTTTGTGAGGATTTTGTAGCTTGTTTTGCAAAGAGAGATTGGTTGGAACCTTCCAAAATTGACTGCTCCTTTTTCTTTCATAATAAGAGCCAAGAAAGATGAATTTGTTCCTCCTCCTATCTTGTTGCAATTATGAGATTTCTGGATCAGTTTTGTAAGGTATGATTTTATTATATCCCAGTTGTTTTGATAGAATATGGTTGTGAAGCCATCTGGTCTCTGTGCCTTGTCTAGGTTCATTTGGTCAAGTGCCTCTTTTATTTCTTGCGAATTGACTGCCTGGGTCAGATTTTTGTTGACTTCTTCTTCGATGAGAGTAGGGACTAGAGAAAGTGGGTAGGCTTTGGGATCTATTACTAACCTTTGAGTTTTTTTGTAGAGAGTTTCAAAGGCTTCTACTGCATCTTCTTTTATACCTTCAAAGTATGATATTGTCTGATCTTGTACCCGAATTTTCGTGACTGTCTTGAACCGATTTCTTGCCTCAACTTGTTTGTGGAAGTAACTGATGTTTTTATCTCCTGCTTCCAACCAGAGGTTTCTGGATTTCTGTTGCCAGCACTTTTCCTCCTCTGTGTAGGCTTGATGCCAATTTCTTTGGAGTTGATCCTCTTGATGTAAAGTTTCTGGGGTTATTTCTTGTTCGTCCATTTCCAACTAATGTTTTTCGAGCTATTTTGGGGCTTCTTGGAGAGTTACAACTGGATTTGATTGAGTTTTTGCCCAAGACTTTAGCACTACTTTTAGCCTCCGAAGATTTTCTTCCCAAATGAAAAAGGATGAGCCTCTTACTATTTCATTCCATATCTTGGTAACCAGGTCCTGGAATTCTTCATATTGAAGCCAAGCTGGGCTAAATCTGAAGGGGATGGGTCCGAGGTTCCTGTCATGTGAAACCTCTAACATGATTGGTTTATGGTCTGATACACTGTGAGGGAGGATAGAAGAGGTGGGAGTGAGGCTCATAAGCATAAAGGAGCTTTGGAATAAGAACTGTCTAGCCTAGCTGCAATGTGCCTCGTCCCTACCCTCTTATTCGACCATGTGTATTTCCCTTTAGTTGGTTTGAAATCCTCAAGTTCCCATTTTGACATGATATCTTCTACCCTTTCTCTTACCAGATCTCGCACAATGGAGCCACCCTTTTTTTCAACTGCGGCTAGGGTCACATTTAGATTCCCACCAATAATGATGTTTTCTAGGTCATTTAGTAGTAGAAAATCTTTAAGTGTGTCCCAACAAATTATTTTTTCATCCAAGAGGACCGACACATAAAGATTGAAGAGGTTTACCAGCCGACCCGTTTCTTTGTGTAGAAGGATGGTGTAGATCCAGTGCGTGCATGTCTCATTTCTGATTAGGTCAAACTTCATAGTGTTTCAGAGGGTTTCTATACCTCCTAAGGCCCCTCTTGCGTTTTCTGTTATTCCTTGGCTGTTTTTCCAAAGTGCTTTTGAGGTATTGAGGAAGTCTTGCTCTTCCATCTTGGTCTTGTGGATTAGGAGGATCTCGACCTTTGACATTTTGATTATATCCTGGAGTTCTTCTTCTTTTATTCTGTTGCCGAAACCCCCTACAATTTTGGGATGTTAGTTTCATGATTTACCTGGGGGGGATGTATGGGCTCCTTGAGGAACCCTGGAGTGATTCCTTTTTTGCCTTACATTGATCAGTTGTCTGATTGTTGGTTGTGAGCCACTCAATACGTCTTTATATGTCTCCTTTTCTCTTTTTTCTTTTTTGGATTTCCTTCCTTAGCCTATTTTTTTGGGGGTGACAATGGTGTCACTCATGCCCTCATAGTCACTGTCCGAGGAAACCTCTCCTTCCTCCACGTCTGGTCCTGTGTCCTTTCTTGTGGTTGCCTTTCCCTGCTCTTCTTCCCTTTTAAGCACTGAAATCTCTCTATTTTCTGGGGTTGATTTCCCATGTAGCTCTTCGGCTATTGGAACTTCCTGTGCTGCTTTGTCTGTCGTTTTCTTTGCATGTCCTTGATCCATCATTTTAAAATTGTTCTATGTCACTGTTTCTGGCCAATTTCCTTGTTCCTTGGGTTGTGCAGGGATTGTCTTTTCGTTCCTTGGTCCTTTTTCTCTAGATGATTCTTTTCCTTTTCTGGGTTGTTGCCAGCCTTCTTCATTTTCCTTCTCCTTGCTTGAATTTTTAGGGAAGTTTCACTGAAAATGGCCGTATTCATGGAATCCCCTGCATTTGAACGATAGTTGTTCATAGTCAAGCTTCTGGTAGTGATTCCATTCTCCAACCTTTAACTTGATTGCCTCTGGAAAACCCACCTCTAGGTCCACTTCCACGCAGATGCGCACATAGGAGTATTGATCTTTAGGATCTGACCTATCAATATATTGACCAAGCCCATTTTCGATTGCCTGGATCAAAGAGGGGTTCCAGCAGTGGATCGAGAGATTGCGAAGCCCGACCCAGACAGGGACATCCTTAGGTACTTCCACCGCAGTATCAAATCTTGGTGTCCAATGGTTCAGGTATAGCCCTTGAGTTCCCATGAAATACGGTTCATTCCTGAAGATGAGATCTTTGTCTTCCTGAGAGATGAATTTGAAGATAAAGAATCCTATTCCCACCACATAGCAAGTTACAATGTTCTGGATCAACGGTCTCCAGTTTATTTGGATCCATTTATCTATAGATTTGGATGATGGCCAAAGCTCCATGAATTTCCCTACCAACCCATTGTCTGACAGAGAGACTGCTACGTGCATTGGATGAACATGGGGTAGTTCTATCTCCAGGATCGAGTCAAGATTTTTGACGAAGTTGGGGGGAGCAGCTGGTGGAAGCTTCTTGCCTTGGGCGGCCAGGAGCTTGCAAAAGGAGTCTTCAGCTGAAGAAGGGGGCGATGGCTTGTTGGATTACTGAGAGGGGGGGTGAATCAGTAATAACGTAATTATAGTCCTTTTTCTTCAAATGTTATATCAATGTAGAATTATTATCCAATAATGAGTAGTAATAAATAAACAATCACACACATACACAGTACACTAGTGTTTTACGTGGAAACCCAAATTGGGAGAAAACCACAGAATGCTTTTTCTTATATGTCTTGAAGAATTACATTCATTGGAAGAAACAACTTCCTTTGTTTTCCATCTACAACTGGAAGAAGGCTCCAACCCCCTAGTTTCTCAGGTTACAACCTGAGGGAAGCTCCAACTCCCCAAATCTCTGGCTACAACCAGAAGGAGGCTACAACCCCCAATGTTCTCTGGCTACAACCACCTATCCTTTCCCCGTCCTACCACCCTGAAGTAGAAGTAGAATGATGGAACCACTATCACACTATCACTGTGAGATATACCACTGTAAACCTGTACCAATAAATTTGAACCATGCATCAACCATGCATCAACATGTACCTCAACCTGTAATCAACCTGTACCATAAACAAGTGCATCAACCATGCACCAACCTGTAATCAAATTGTACCATAAACAAGTGCATACAACCATGTGCCAAGTATGTACCAATAATATGTCAACTACTCATCAACTATGACTCATCAATATGTACCAACATCATCAACTATACACCTCATGTATGTGCGCCAACTTATCAACTACTTGTCTCAACCATGTACTCAACATGTACCTCAACCAAAAGCCCTCATCAATTTCATCATACAAATCTTATTTGTAGCTCTGTAATAGAACTGGTGTATATGATCACATTCCTACAAACCTTAACTTTAAAAACAAGATACTAGCATTTTCATCAAACTTTTCTTTAGTCTCACATACCTAGTTTTGGATTAGTCAACAACCCTAACTTGAAGTAATCATAACTTTGAACCTGTAATGTTAAATATATGAAACTGATACACAATGTTCTTCAGTGTGTTTTATGAAATTCCTCCAAGTGACACTACTTGGAACCTCTCATAAAAGGAGTTATAGCAAAAATGACATACCTTGTTGAATTCTGACTTATTCTAGAGAGTGACCTTGTAGAGCGTTCCCCACACAAAATGTTTGATAAAATGATCTGAAATTGTTACACAACATAATAAATACTGTACTCTAACCAACACATTTTGTCTCACTGAATTTGGATCTGTTATGAATAAGTTATGACGTTTTTACCCGAAACACCTGATTTTGACTAGTTTCAGGACTGGCCACAAACCCTATTTTCCACAGAGTGTAACTCCAAAAATAC
>ML787785.1:131192-168577 GCA_009831015.1 Picea engelmannii
CCCTCCCCCCCCTTCTATATCTCCCTATCCCTCACTCTCTTTTTATTTCCCTCTCCCCATCTCACCCTCTCTTTCTTCCCCTCTCTGTAGCCCCTTTCCCTACATTGCAAGGAAATAAATGGCCTTGACCTATACCTAAACCTAGACATAGCAAGACCTAGACATGGAAAGACCCAGGGCATGAAATAAACCCATACGATGACTGTGACATAGACCTAGACCATGACCTATACCATGACATATAGCTATAGATAGATTTAGATGATTACCTAGAGCTTGACGTAGACCATGACCTGGACCACGACATAGAGCTAGAGCTATATTTAGACAATGACATAGATCTTGACGTAGACCATGACATAGAACGCCCTAGCTCCATCTAAGCCTATGCATAACTTATACTCAACCCTTAACCCCCTCTACACTCGAGCCTTGAGTGCACTATGCATATACCTTTTCTATAGATCTTGCAGCCACATCACTCACATCTTGGTGCTCTAACTGTTTCTCTATCCTTGAAAACACTTTCAATCCTAACCCCTCAGGCCTTAGTTGTCTCCATACCCCTATACATATTTATTCATAAAAATGTTTTGTCAATAATAAATTCTCTATATGTTGAATTAAGAGCATGCACGCGCTTTTGTGACTTGATTGAGATATAGTTGTTGGTCATTTATGCTCAAGAGGAATGTGTGTGCTTTACTGTGCACACGTTCTAGGAATATGCATGCATTCTTGTTGGGCATTTTTTGGTGCCAACCACACTCCATCACCTACATATATTTCAAGGCCGACAAACAATTTGTGACATATTCAGACAAAATAGTGCGCACATACATGTTTTTCTTATTTTAGTGTTCTTGTTTGATTCAAAGAGAGTTTTGTGCTATTTCCATATCATTGTAGGAAAATTTGGAAGACAAATTTGTCAAGTGCAATTGGAATTGTTGTTTGTATCTTCTTGTGTCTTCTTGGAATTGGAAGACAAATTTGTCCAAGTGCAATTGGAATTGTTGTTTGTATATTCTTGTGTCTACTTGGAATTGGAAGACAAGTTTGTCCAAGTAAAATTTGAATTGTTGTTTGTATCTTCTTGTGTCTTCTTGGAATTGGAAGAAATTTTTTCCAAGTGCAATTAGAATTGGAATTGGATTTTTTTTTTCTAGTTTTTCCATGACCTACAACACTAGCCTGTGGCTGCGAAACCGCGACTCAGGGGCCTCTAAGTCATCAAAATCACCCAGGGATCGCACCTGGTCTGAGACACACCAACCCTTAACATGGTTGGATTTTTTCTCCCCGTAGGTTTCGAAAAGGTGACTTAACATCAAGTAGTTCCTTAACAACACACTCAGTCACTGATTGTCCTACACCTCGGGGACCTTGGAATTAGAATTATTAGATGTGTCTTCTTTTGTAATACAAAAAGAAATTTCTCCACTTGGCTGTGCCTTATTACATAATACAAAGACAAATTTGTGGTGGGTGTTTGGAAGCCAATTTTTATCTTTAAACATGGGGAACTGACATATTTGAGAAACAAAGTCCTCAAGAAAAAAGAAACTGATCGAAAAGGTATAAGAAGAAAGAGAAAAAGAAAAGTTATGTATGTCAAAGCGTAGGATTTCAAAAGAGAGAAATCCAATTTCTAGTGGAATAGATGTCGCTATTGTTTCTCCTCCATCACCAGAAGAAAAGCGCAAGAGTTCATTAGAGATCAATCCATCCAGTATCTCATCAAGAAAACTTGTTGTGGATGACAAGATGATGGATGATTTACTTGGAGTTGATTATACAATGGATGAAATTAGAGAAGCAACCGATGTACAACATTATGGTGAATAAGTTCATGTGGCGGAATCTCTTGTTGGACAGTCAAATATTCCAGAAAATAGTCAATCCCATGTCCACTCTCCTCCCATAGTTGATCCACCAATGAATGAAGGGGAAAGAACTGAAACATTGTTAACTCCACAACAAGGAGGTCAAGAGTGCCAAAATAGGGGTTCATTGTCCCTACCTAGATTGAGCACTGTGCAGCGAATAACTCCTAAATGAATTCAGGTCAATGAAAGTGGTCTAGCATCACTTGAAGGTAAATTACCTAACCGTACTATTTTTTATCACTCTTATAAAATCATTAAAGAATATTTTGAACCAAAATCCTATGTTGATGAATGTCAATTATTTTTAGCTTTGTTAAAATCTAGAAGTTTGACTATTGTTAGGAGAATTTTAGGCATTAAAATAGTCAAAAGTGTAGAAACAAGTCATGATATTGTTAGAAATCTTGTAGATTATTTTCAAAGAATTGGTAAGAAATCTCGTTCTAAAGACCGCAATG
This sequence comes from Picea engelmannii, assembly GCA_009831015.1. Classification (NCBI taxonomy): domain Eukaryota; kingdom Viridiplantae; phylum Streptophyta; class Pinopsida; order Pinales; family Pinaceae; genus Picea; species Picea engelmannii. The sequence goes on from ML787785.1 coordinate 133,540, forward strand.
CAGCCTGACATTTCTCGTCACAATGAATTGTTAGCAAGATCACGAGAAAACATTGTTTTCTACAATAAACCTCTCACTTATTGAAATGCAATGTCAAAACCCTTAGAAATTATTCTCATAGATGAGATGGCCTCGACAAAGGTGTCCCAACAAATTTGTGGGCCTTCACTGGTAGGATACCTCGTTCTGACATGAAGTTAATTGGAACGGTTAAGGGACTAGTTCAGGATTTCTGGCATGACAACACTAGGCCTTCTTCCAACCAAAAATATGTACTAAAATTTAGAAGGGGATCTAGCGATCGTGAACCCCATATTAAACACTTTCTTGACATTACACGGACAAAATTGTATGAGATATTTAGAAAAGTACATAGTGAACTTAACTTGGGCCAAATATCTTTCCATAAATGCAAGCCTTGGTATGTTCGAATAAACACAATTCATAGCACATGTTTTTGTAGATATCACATTGAGTATGGTTATTATTATCACACACACACACACACACACACACACACACATATATCATGTTTTGCATAACACCCTTTTGCAGTAATGTGTAGTTATATTGTCGTCATCGTCATCTAGAGACTTTATTTATATCATCTTGTGTACAAGGCCAAAGGGTTTTACATTTTATCAAAAATCATGCTTATATGGGACATGCCCCAAGTGTGGTGGAATGACATTACTAGGAAATTGCATCCATTTAAGCGATGAGTATGAATTGGGGAGGAAGGAGGTTTCCTTGCAAAGCTTTAAATAGGTGACATATGATATTGATGGAGGACAGGAAAGAAAAAAGATACAATTGGTTACTTCCCAAGTACGATTTTGTGACTTCATGAAGGACTTCGTCGAAAATACATGACATTATGTTCAAAATGTCCATGTGGATCGATGGAAGGATGAGCATTTTAGAATATGCAAAGATACATTTCCTATTGGCACCATGTTATTAATGGTTGATCTTGCTGAGAACTACAACATTCAACTGTAAAATGAGATTCAAAGCCAATCTTATCAGTCATAGCAGGTCAACATAATAGTCTTGTTGGCCCTTGTTCATGTATTAAGGAAGAAAGTGAAGATTAAGGAAGAAGAAACACAAAGTATAAAGTGTGCAGAAGGAACACAAACCGAGGAAGGGTCAAAGTGGTTAAAGAAGCTTAAAAGAAGGAACAAAATAAAGGAAATAAAGTCGTTGAAAGAGAATATCAAGGATGAGAAAGAAGGAAATAATATAGATCATGGACAAGTCAGAAAGCAGAAGAAGATACTAATGGATTCTTTAGAGCACCTCGTGGAAAAGAAGGAGGAATAGTTCAGCGAAGTCCTTAAAATGAGGGTTATGTGGACCTAGGTTTTTGGCAATGTGGATCTAGGGTTTTGGCACTTGGGCTTCGGTATAGGGTTTTCTAAGAGTGATGGAATATATAAATGGAGGTCTAGAAGAGTTGAGAAGAGGACGTGATAGTGGTGTTGATATGTAAGAGTGTTATGTTTTAAGGTATTCTTGTATTTTGGGTCTTCAGTTGGGTGCAAAGATCTTCTCTGTAGCTGGGTGCACAGGGATAGGGAAGAAAGAGGAAGAGAGAAGGATATGCAAATGAGTGCGCAGATAGAACTGTATATTTTCATCTACTCTATCAATAAACACAGTTTTGTGGACGTATCCCTAGGGAGGGGGTGAGCCACGTAAAATCTTGTTGTTCCATGTGGTTGATGTTTTTTATTTGATATCTTTTACACTATTATTGCACCGTTATATTTCTTATAGAATATAAGAAGATATACTAACTTCGTGAGGTTAAGCATAATACTGTTAAGAATATCTAGGTTATTTTTCATTGGTGTTTTGGAATCATCTTGCAGTCCTTATGGTTGTATACACTTGTGTCATGAAACCCCCCTATTGCTACTTCAGGTGAGACTTCATCTGCTTTGCAGGTGTTGCTGTAAGGGCCAGTAGTTAGGACTTGTTGGTGTGATGTTAGAGTTGAACCCTGGGTCTGATCCTATGCCAACAAATGGTTCTGTTGTCAGGACCGAGATCTTCTTGAGGGAATGTCAAGGTGGTTTTCATCAAAGACATAAATTCAGAAGTGGATAGAAGATAAAGAAAGGGACTTCGTCGTAGCTCATAACAAGAACCCTAACATTAGTATAGAAGACTGGCTGGGAAGGTACATATTTATTGATATGCATGAGATTTGCTTTGAAGGAGTTCATCAGGAGTTGTATGAGTGGTTAGCCAGACTAGCAGATACTCAGTTTGAAATCAGATCTAGACCACCTGTGGTTTGAACATCAACATTGATTAAGAAGGTCGATAAAGTTGATAACTATGTGTCAAGGCCAGTAGCTCTCAGGTTTGACAACACTATTGGAGGGTACATTACTGAGTTTTCTGTTGACATAGTGGAATAATATAGTCAAGCAGAGAGGTATTTTTTCAAGGGACCTAGAGGAAAGTTTCTACACTTTCTTAAGTTGAATATTAAGATGCGATTGCATGATAAGAATATATTGAAGATATAGTAAACAGTTGGATCTTAACGCTAATTTTCAAGAATTCAGACAATGATAGTGACACAGAGGTTGGAAATATGCGTAGTGGGAGATCATTAAGAAAGGTTCCTCTTGTGAACATGTTTAAGCAGAGTTATGGGCCATTAGCACAAGACAAAGGATTCTACAGTGGAGAAGAAGTAGAGAAATCAGATGAAGAGTATTCAGATTTCGCAAGGGCAAAGGAAGTAGAGACTGAAGAACCAGAAACTTCAGGTACTGTGCCTACTGTCAAAGTAAGTAACCAAAGTAACCAGAGTAATTAGAGCACTCAGAGTACCATCACAAGCAGTTTAAGAAACCAAGGAAAACCAATGGCAGATGAAATGAGGTTGCCTATTTTCATAGGAGATGGATCTAAGGATCCTGACCAACACTGGTTATTATGCGAAGCTATATGGAGCATTAAGCAAGTCACCAACGAAGTTGTTAAGAGAGCTCATTTTAGTACTACTTTGAGGGACCATGCACTGAGCTAGTATATGAAGTTTGTTAAAGCATCTATACATCCTAAACCGTTGAATGAAATTAAGATTGTGTTGAGTGCAGAGTTCAAGAAGACTAAGTTGGAGTCGCGGTGCATTACAGAGTTGAAGGAAATAAAGCATAAGTTGATTGAACCGGTTTGGGAATTTGATTAGAGGTTTAATACCTTGACAGGTCATTTAAATTTTGAGATTCCAGATGAACAACATACATAATGGTTCATTGTTTCCCTCCTGCCACGCATTAGAGTTCCTCTAATGCAACAGAAGGTCGCTTCACAGGATGAGGCATTAGAGATTTCCATGAAACTAGAAGCAACCCCTATAGGAGAATCCAGTCCAGGTATGAGTCAGATTTTGAATCAATTAACTAGTTTATCTTTACAGGTCAAAGACATGAAGAAAGACAAAGGAAAAGAGAAAAGAGAAGACATCTGGTGTATCATATGTAAAGCATAGGGCCATGAAAAAGAGCATTGTCCTTTATTTAGTGAATACTTGGCCTATGGAGCCCCTAATCCTTTGAAGCAGGCTACTTTACCATGGTGCGAGGTATGTAAAACTAGACATCACCCTGGTCAATGTTATTATATGTAGAAATATGTCCATACACCCACCAATATTTATTGTACATTCTGTAAATATGTGGGGCATGATGAGAGAAACTGTAGGGCTTATGACCTCATGCATGAAAGGTCAAGGGATGCATATAGAATTCAAGGAGAATTACAGCTAGAAGGGAATGTTGTGCATTTCAATTCCCCGGGAAGAGAAAGCTTCACCCCTCATGGTGAGTTTAGAGGAAGAGGAGGAGGAGGAGGCATGGGTCGAGGTCAAGGTCAGATTATTTTATATAACTGCGCCTAGCCATGGAATTTGGCAAGGGATTGTTAGAACCCTTGTACTATCCATAGCTATTGTAATTCATTTGACCAGGTCATTGAAGACTGTCCAGTATTGTCAGCTAAAGTTTAGGAAAGACAAGGTGGAAACCACTAAGTCCATAAAATAACAGCTGAACCTCGCGACCAGGAACCCATAGTCGTTATTATTACTAGAGGAGGCGTTGTCACAGGAGAAGATAGGGTGATTCTAGGAAAAACTATAGATGGATGAGGGATCAGAAAAGCTTCAGAGAAGGCGCCATTGTTTGATCCAAGGAAAGAAAATCATACTTTTGAAGAAGCAAGAAGAGAATTTGAAGGTGAACATGCTTCTTCATCCAAAGCATAATCAAAAGTAATGGAATGTGAAATGCCTCCAGCATTTGATTAGACTTCCCCACCTAGATAAGGAAAAGAGGTAAACAATCTTGTGGACTTCTTGTATACTTGTATTCATTTGATTAAATATGAAAGAGTTGTGCAAGAACTACAACACCTGATAAGACAATATGAAATTGGAAAAGTAGATCCTCTGCTGAGTAGAGTTGTAAATCAAGTATCTAGAAAAAGGAGGACAAGCAAGGAACTGCACCTTAGTGCTCAGATTGGAGACTACAACATGGACTATGTGGTCCTTGACCGGGGATTAGAAGTAAATGTTATGACGAAGAAGACTTGGGCATTGATGGGAAAACCTAAATTGATTTTATCTCCTATTATGCTCAAGATGGCTAATCAACAAGTAGTGATCCACTTTGGAAGACTAGATCATGTCCCTATGGACATTGACAAAGTAAGGACATTTCCAGACTTCGAAGTGATCGATATTGTTGATGATAGTTTTCCCTATCCAACGTTGTTGAGTATTGAATGGGATTTTGACAATTTGACTGTTATCAACCTGAAAAAAAAAGAAAAAGAATGACATTTGAAGGTGATGTCTTTAGGGTCATTAGACCTTTCGATCTTGATGAAGGTCGTAGATACACAAAACCTATAAGAGAATAAGATCGCGCCTACAAGATAGAGAACATCTATAAACTGACAAAAAGATAGTAGGATTATATTAACCCTACAATAGATGGAAATATAAGCTGGCAAAGTGACAGTGCATTCTCGTCAGATTCAGAAGAAGCATTGGAAAATTGGCAGAACAAAATGTATGAAGTCTCTACGTGGAGGTGTGCCAGATTGACTAAGGCAGTTCATTGGATTGACACAGAAGTAAGTAATCTTCCTACATTTGATGTCTTGAATAATTTAGAGACATTTATATTCAAATTTGAAGGAATTGTACTAGTACAACAGAGGTTATTGGCATTAGATGAAGCCTTGAAAGAAACGCCAACTAGATGGTGGGGAACACACAAGAAGAAGATCGTGGAGTGGGTACAATGTCACACCTTGTTGACAGTGCTCTTTTTAGACCAAGTTGGAGGTTGTGAAGTTCAATACACAGGTCAGAGTTGTCCTAAGGACCATGCGCAAAGTTGTGAGGAAGCCTAGAGAAAAATTTCTAAAGAACAGTGGGTACATAAGTTCATTAACACTTTATATACTACGCCTATCAATTGGTATCTTCACGCATAACTACGCTTAGTCACTACAGAGTGGTATGGTATGACCTAGAAATTTATAACTATGTTCCTATTTGAAATTCAGTACTCCGCAATAGATCAGGGTTTACAAATTGTAAGATAGAAGGTCTTCGAGGAGGCTCCTAACCCCCCTCTTGAACAAGAATAAGATGAATGGACTGCACCTCTTCAACAGTTACATGGTTTTTATAATATTAATGTTGATGAGGATGATGACCCTAGGAATGTGAACATTTCATAAACTGAAGGACAAAGAGATATAGAAGGGCCAGGGATTGAATTACCTTTTGTTGGGAATCCTATTAAAATTAAGAAGGTTTATATTGGAATAGAGCAAGCACCTAAGTTGGCAAATGTTGGAGACTATTGGGATGATGCTACTATTATTAAGATTACAGAACTATTGCATGAGTATCAAGACTTTTTCCAACCAAGTTCATAGACATGAAGGGCATTAAAGGGCTTGTTATCACTCTGTAAATTCCCAGAGGTTGTTATGAGGTAGGAAGAAACTTATCATAGGTAAATTTAACCAACCACTTCGAAACAGGAAGCTAGCCCTATTAGTTTCAGAGAGGGATCTCTATGTGAGTTCTAGATTTGTTTGAGTGTTCAAAGATTTTAGGCTAGTTAGAAAGAATATAACTGAGTTGTTTGTATTGTTTTTGAATGAAGTGGATGAATATAAATTACGCTTCCATTGGGCTATGGGGTCTATTTTTAAAAGATAGAAGTTAAAGACAATGCTACAAGATTCGTTTCACAGGGAGAGATAGTGCTAATGCTGGATTATTTAGAAATAAAAATGGTGTATTGCTGAAAAGGCGAGATATCAGTTAAAACAAAAAAGCATTTAAGAATTTCTTTGTTATAACATCAGAGGAAAAACATTTAAATCTGTAAAAGATTAAGAATATAGTACACAATGGTAATTTCTGCAACTTTAACTTCCTTTAAAGATTATATTTTAGAAAGACAATATGATAACTAAGAAAGAAAAAACTTGTAGGCAGATAGAGGGAACTTCACCAACAATGGACACACAAGAATCCTGTGAAACTTCTCTTTGTATTACTGGAATGTCTTCTTGATAAAAATTACAGCAACTAGAGCTTGCTCGGGCATAAAGATCAACAACCCTTCCTACTTCTAAGTGAGAAATATTTATAATAAAAGTTACAATGACCCTATCATTAATGATCAGGACGTGAAAGAGTCTGATTCTAACTAACTAATCTAATAAGATGTAGAAATGTAGTAACTGATGATGATGTGTTGAAACTCTCATGTTGATTTCGGGGAAGACCGTTGTTGAGTCATTCATATGACTTCAACTGTGCTGGACACTGAGCTAGACACTGAGATGGATGATGCTTTACCTTTACTCAATCAAATCACACAACTCATCCCATATTTGTGTGCTTGGGATGGTAACTTTCAATAACCGGTGGTAAACTTTGTCCATCTCGGTGTATTTAGCAAAAGTCGGCTTGATGATGAAGACATAATTGATCTCATGTTGAATTCTAAGGTCATGTTGCAGAGTCTCCAAGAATTCTTTGCCCGTGATGCTGCCCTGTATCCCTGAAAACTTGGAACTGTCTTTGGCCATGGTGGCGATCCTCTGCTTTTAATCAGATAGAGTCATTAGTTTATCATTTAGGACACGTAGATTAGGAAGACCCTTTTTCTGTAAGGCTTCAATCTTGCTAAAAAATATTTGAACTCCAATGTCCATGTTCTAAGCCTTTTCCTCCAACTATAACATCAATCCCCTTTTAGTCAATACTCTTTTTACCTCGAGGATAGTCTCTGTTCTGTCTTCGACTTTCAATTCTTCCAAGTCTTCTTTGGTTTTGGAGTTCAGAAACTTGATGATCTCGTTGGCCACTGAGGGAATCTCACCCAGCTTTGTTCTTACCCTGTCAATGGATTTCCTACTCTTTAACACCAGATCATGTTGCTCAAACATGATTTGTACCATGGGCCAAATTTCATTTATGGATTTTGCAATATCTGTCCATATGTTTTCCTTAGCCTCTGCTAATGTCTTGCCTGCCATTGTTTGTTTCCGGAGCTATTGTATTTCATGCTTGAGTTTCTCTAACACCTGTCTCTCAACATTGTATCTTGTTTGGAAAGAAGACTTGAGTTCCTGTAGATTTTCAATCTCTATTTTCAACCTATTGATCTATGTTCCCTGCAGAGTCATTTCCTCCATGGATCTTGCTAACTCCACTATTTTTTCCAGTGTTGTCAATGGGGTTGCTGATGGAATTTCTGATGTAGTGGTTGTTGGAATTGTTGATGTACTTACTTCTGCAATGGGAACTGCACTCAATGGAATGACTTCCATTGGTGTCATTTGTTCCTTTTCTTTCAATAATTTTTCCAACTCTATCTCCATTTCTCTGAGCTGTGCGTTCTGCTGCATAATAAGCTTCAACAATTCTTCTTTCTCGTTTTTTGCTTCAGCTACCTCTTTAGCTTGTGAATCCTCTGTTGGTGGAATTTTCAATTTTTTTCTCAAAGATGCAATGCCATCATTCTTTTTCTTCAACATTTCCTTTGCTGCTTTAACATTTGAGGGATCATACCCGATCGTGAGCACCAACTCCTCTAAGGATTTTATTCTATTGTCCTTTGCAAAAGAGGATATCTTCTCCAACTTCAATTGGGTCTGAACATTGCTTAAAGACACCTGTAACTTTGATGTTGTAGTGGAATCATGTGCTAATGTGGAGAAAACCATTTCTCTAGTCTGTCTATGCAAGTCCATCTGATCAGCTGGATGTACTTGTTTGGTGTCAAAAACAATAGTTGACCTCTTGTAATTAGTGATCTCTTTGGGGTGAGGCACCTGTGCTTGCAAAAATGCAAGATGCATTATTCCTTTCTCTGTGTCAAATGCTGACAATAGTCGGTGCTGTGCTGTGGATGTTTGCTTCCAAAACTGAGAGTAGGTGTTATTGGTCAGTTTCTGGTTCTTCTTTTTAATCATTTCATATTTTTTAAAAATGCTTAGGGGTACATAACCTTGTGAAGTTTGGGTAGTCACAGATATTTCTGTCTGCTTCTTCGAAGAAGAAGTTGACACCACCTGTTGTCTTCTCTCAATCACTGTGGCAGATTATGGCTCTTCCTCACCAAACATCTGAGTAGCATGAGTGGTTTTTGGTTTCTTGCTGTATACCTGGAATTCTTCTATTGATACCTCAACGATTGAAGGTGAATCATCCTTTCTTGGTCTTTTTTCCTTAGGTTCCCTTGGAGTGGTAGTTAGTGAGATAGATACTAACAGAGATTCTTGTGGCTTTGTATCTACCAGAGTATTTACTTCCCATTCTGTATGGTTCACATATTTTTCGATTTTTGGCTTGAGGGTGTGAGCATAGGGTGAACTTTTGTTCTTGGAACTCATCTCTGCAATGATCCCACTGGGGTCTTATCTCCAAATAAAACTAGTGTTGAATTTCATCTCCTTCAATAATTTGTCTGCCTCTTCCCCAACAACTCGAATGTTGCAGATAAATGGGCCTATTTATCCTTTGATCCTCATCTATTGTTTTTTCTTCAGAGACACAAAATGGATGTCATCTGAGTTCATCATCTGACGAATATATTCCAGTGTGAATATTCGAACAGGCACATACTTAGGCAACTTGTATGGAGCTAGTTCACAGCCATACACTCTGATTTCTGTGTGATTCTGGTATAGAAACCAATCTCCAGTCTTTGCCAGATCTGAAAGGTGCAAAACTATTTGAATTTATTCATTTATTCTTGGCTCAGGTCTTCCACTAAGAATGCCTACAACTGGATGATAAAACAATTCAATGAATTGTTTAAAAGTGAACTCAGTGGAGTTTCTCCTGAGCATCGACGTCCATAATGTTACTGCTTGAGGTTTTCCTTCCTTGTCCATCTTTTGCATTGAGAAAGAGAACCTATCCGCCTAAAAAATTACGAACATGTAAGCTAGGATGGATGAGTACCGAAACATGCTCTCTGTGGAAAACTATGAAAACTGCTCGTGAATGTTCTCCACTAGGAAAGTGTTGTAGTCGAACTAAGTGGTGGATTTTTCCTTAGTAGAGAAAATGGACAGAAATCCCAATATAGGCTCATCCACCCATGCGTTTGAAAAATAACCAAGTAGACAACAAAGTGATGAAATAACTTGGTTTCCCTTTTCTGAGAATAGGGAGGAAGGATAGGGGGGATTTGATTTGGGGAATTGAACATCCTGTGGGAGGAAAAATTCAAATATCTGGGCTCTTTGAGGAAAATATAATTCATGGTATAACTCTGTTATGATTTTGAGATTGAATGGGAAGGAAGATTCATTTCTAGGTATCTGCATCATCTGATCAATGGCCTCTGGTGTGATGAAGAAAATAGTTTCTCCTGATGACTAGACTATGGCTCTCTGGTCGGGAAGATAATGAGCCTAGCATTTGAGGGAAAATTCAGGGAAATGATGGACCTGGGGGAAAAGATATAAAGGAAGATTGGATTCCCAGAGCCCGATTTCGTCGCTCTGATCTAAGAAAGTGTCTCTGAGCCATGACTACAAATCCGCGAAGTCAACTTCGCACCTTGTGTATGATATCAGATTATCTTTGTTGGCCAATGGGATCTTGTCGAGGTCGACAGGAGGTGGGAGGAAAGGATTTTACCTGGCTTTTTCTTTCTTGGATTTTGGCGCCATTGATTTGGATTATTTTCGACACGAAATGAGAGCAGAGATATAATAAAGAAATGCACAGAGATATTGCAAATATTTAATAATATAACAGAAATGTATCAGAGATGCAACCATAAACACAGATATACAGTAATACACGATTTCTATTAATAAAAGAAATGTACAGAGACTGTAAAAATACAGAGTGAAAGAATCGCTAGAATGGTGGTAGCTTATCTTTGAGAAGAGATGTGACGGCTACTCGCATTTGCAAGAAGATGATTACAATGAGGCTCTGAAGGTCTTTTTTACAATAAACGGGAATGCCAAAAGTTCTAGACATCCAAAAACCTAACCCTAGGAGATGAAGCGCCAAAAGTCATGTGAGCCCCGTTTGGGTAAGTGAGTACATCAACTTCCCGGGGTCGTAACTTTTGCATACGATCTCCGTTTTAGGCGTGTGATAGCTCGTTGGAAAGATATATCCGAGGCCTACAACGCTCAAGAAAAAACAACATCATACAATAAGTTTTGCGAGAGAAACATACCCAAAAAAACATCGTTTAGGGCCTCAAAATGGCCCTGGAAGTTCAGGACCCGAAAAAACTGCTAAAAATAGTAAATTGCCAAAATTGCCAGAAAGCCATTTTGAGCCATTTGGAAAAGGTGGGTGGCCACCGATATCCACCTGGATCAGCCATTGCTGTGAAGAGTACCTGCAATTCAAACAAAATGTTAGTGGTAAGGGTTGTGGCTAGATGAGGCGTTGCAGAGGCGGAGGAAAATGAATCTCTTGATACCCAGGGAATGTGAATGGAATGGGAGATGAACGAAACGGGGTTGATTTTGAGTGGATGGGTATCCATTTGGGTGAACAAGGACAAGTCATATGGACAACGGGTATGTGGCCAGTCATAAATGGCCAACAGATTGTTTAAAGTGTGAGAGTGCAGGATGAAGGACGTCTGAAGTGTACCTATGATCGATGTGTGCACTAGTGGTTGGAAGGTGAATGGGAAGTTATGACCTGTAACGGTTAGATGGATGGGACATGCTGACGGGGTCATGATGTGGAACTTGTAGAGGGTGGTGGTTAATTGTAACACTGATAGGCGACAAATGTTTGGAGAGGAGGAGTTTGGATGCAATGAGGTGACACCGTGTTGCGATGGGGCCCACCTAGATTTGTTTCATTCCGGACCCCCCCCTTCAGTTAAAGGCAGAGCAGTCGGGGGGGTCCAGGATTCCTTGTTGACCGCTGATCTAGGCGAAGCCGTATCGGCCATTGATCTGGGCGTGTTGTTTAACATCATGTCAACCCCCCCCCCCGCGTTAAAAGAAGAATGGTCAGGGGGGTCTAGAATATTCTGTGGACCGTCTGATTGCGCACTGGTGGGATGGCCATAGATCTGAGAACACTTATTAAACATATTTTCGGACCCCCCCAAACCATTAAAGGTCGAACGATCGAGGGGGTCTGAAATATTTTCAGAGCTGTAGATCTGGGCGCTCACCACTTAGTCATAGATCTAGGCCTAGTCTTTAATTTTCCAGGGAACGATTAAACATATGGCACAAGACTTAGGTTTAATGATTTTTTATGGGTTTTGCACACTGCTTCTTCTGCTCTTTATCACTATGAGGTTAGAAAAACACTTCATCATCGAAAATCTTGCATTTTTCATCAATCATCATACATATTTATTGAAAATAAGTTGTTTAGCCTATGTCCTAGCCTACATCATTTGCACCTTTAGCCCAGCTTAGACTATTGGACTAAGAAAATACTCTACCTAGGGGATATTTGACCAAGATTAGGCTGTTTGGTCAAATTTATTCACTAACTAACCTATCATCTTGACTAAGATTAGACAGTTTAGTCAAGCTTATTCACTAAGCCTATCAACATCAATTTAAAAGGACTTGGCCATGCTTAGACTGTATGGATCAAGCCATTGTTATTGCATGGGGATTTATTTAATTTCTTTTATGCCCTCTTTTATTCTTTTCTCATTTTCTTTTCTTTCTCTTTCTTTTCTTTTTCCTTTCTTTTTCAGGATGTAGTAATCTTTGCAAATCAAAAACACTGAAGGGAACAAAAATAAAATCAACAGTTGATCCTATAAATTATAGGGTTATAACAACGGCTCCACCTGGGGATGGTATCCTCCTTGCGAGATGCCAAGAATCCTGTTTTTTGTCGTCTTAAAAAATTTCTTCTAGAGCTTCTTCTGTAATTTGATTTGCTTTATTCAAGAAATTTGATGACATCTTCAGTGTCTTAGGGCCTTCTCTGCGGGATTCAAACATCTGAACAAAAACACTTGTACCTAAAACAACTCGTAAAAGAAATGATATGTACAATGGAATGGAAAGGTGATCTCTCTACTGAGGTGGCAAGTAATGCTTCAACATCCTGCCATTTATAGGTCCCCCTGATAGGTCTGATCCATCACTGTTAGCAAGTATAAAAGCATTATTTCCTCTGAAATTCTGAATGGTGTAAGGACCCTTCCACAAGCTATCAAACTTTCCATGTTTACTTTTAACTTCATTTCTGGAATCCCACCTCAAAACTAGATCACCCAATTCAAATTTATCCTCTTTGGTTCTCTTGCCATAAATCTTTTTAATATTTTCTTGGATCACTTGAGTTCTGTTGTAAACTTCTTCTTTGAATTGCATTAGGTGGATCATTTGATTTATTCTTCGTTGGACATAATTTGGTTCTTCTTGTGTTCCCTGCAATAGTTTCATGTTAGGAACTCCTAATGAAAGGGGAAAAACTGCCTCAATGCCATACACCAACTGGTATGGAGACATACCGATCGATCTTTTGGTGCTTATCCTGTCAACCTAGAGTGTGAAAACCAACTTGTTATGCCATGATTTCTTGTTTTCCTGTAGTGTCTTTCTGAGAATGTTCACCAGACTTTTGTTAGAAGACTTAGCTAACCCATTTCCCTGTGGGTAATAAGTTTTCGAGTCTCCCAAAGTAATATGATATTGATTACAAAAATCTATGAGCCTTTTGGATCTGAAATCCACTGCATTATCAGTTATAATTTTTCTGGGGCATCCAAAACGAGACAAAATGTTAGTTTCTAAAAACTTGATGATGACAGAGTCAGTAGCTTTCATGCATGGTACAACCTCGATCCACTTTGTGAAGTAGTCTGTGGTCGTGAGGATCCATTTATGTTGGCCCAAAGAGGGAGGATGTATTTCACCAATGAAGTCTAGCCCCCACTGTTGGAAAGGAGATTTAACATAGATGGGTTTCATTGAGAGTGGCATAAGCTTCCTTTTCCCTTCAAAAATATGACATTGGTGGCAAGAAGTAACCTTTTGGTGAACATCAACAAACATAGTAGGCCAGTAAAAGACAGCTCTCAGAATATTGTTAGCCGCGGTCTTCCAGCTCAGGTGCCCACCATAGTCTCCTACATGGAAATCTTGAAGAACTTTGTCAGCTTCATCTTTTAACAAGCAATTAAGAAAGATACCACCAGGATCTTTCCAATAGAGATTGCCTTCCAAAATACAAAATTTCAATGCTTTCAATTTAATAAATCTAGCTTTGGTCTTAGTCAAACCTGGAGGAGCATGTAAATTGTGGAGTACAAAAATGAGGTCTGCATACCAAGGGGAATTTAAGAATGCCTCTTTTATGTTTGGAGTCGCCTGCTCTTCCGCTGCGTCTACTATAGCCAAAAAGTTAATATCTAAAGCATGGAAATTAGAATCAGCCATCAGTTTGGCCAAACCTTGTCCTTTGATCAGTTTAGTAGGTTTTATCTCAATGTCGTATTCCAGAATGACCGCAATCCATTTTCCTCTTCTGCCATCCAGATTATCCTGGGTCAGAATATATTTAACCACTATGTTTGGGACATATGAAATTGTGTGAGAATGGAGAATATAGACCCTAAAATATTTTATAGCCTTTACCAGGGTGAAGGCTTGTTTCTCCATAATGTTATAATTCAACGCTGTGTCTCTTAAAGCTTTACTGAAAAAGGCTATGGATTGCTCGTACCCTTCACTATTTTTCTGCAACAATACTGCTGCTATAGTGATCCGGATTTTATGAGAAGAAAAAAATGGATACAGATTATTACCACATGCTTAGCACATAATAACATAGATACAGTAAAATTGGTTTTCTATTCAATAAGGAAAAAAGTTGAAACTGTAAAATGCAGCGGAAAACAAGCTTGCTGGAATGGTGGCAGCTTATCTTTGAGAAGATATGTGACATCTGCGCTCATTCGCAAGAATATGATTACAATGAGGCTCTCAAGGAATTTTTACAATAAACAGGAGTTTCAAAAACCCTAAACATCCAAAAACCTAACCCTAGGAGATGAAGCGCCAAAAGTCATGTGGGCCCCGTTTGGATAAGTCAGTACATCAACTTCCCGGGGTTGTAACTTTTGCATACGATCTTCGTTTTAGGCATATGATAGCCCATTGGAAAGACTGATCCGAGGAATACAACAGTTGCACAAAATTTCTACCCCAAAAAACGTCGTTTAGGGCCTCAAAATGGCTCTTGAAGTTCAGGACTTGAAAAGATGCTAAAAATAGTAAATTATCAAAATTGCGAGAAAGTTGTTTTGAGTCAATTAGAAAAGGTGGGTGGCCACTGATATCCACTTGGATAAATTATCCATACTTAGGAAGAAATGGTCTCCATTGCGTTGAGTTCCCCCATCAAATGAGGAAATTTCTATTGAATTTGGCCCCAGGTGAGCCACTTGCCTTGGTGCAGGAGCTGCCCTGCTTTGACGACTCGATAAAACTGGATCCTTTGTTGTCGAGTGCCCTTGATCTGTGTGTCCACAATCTGATCAATGGATGCCTATTGTATGTAGTCAGGGTTGAGCTCTATTGGCGTCATCTATTCTACTACATTTGAGGTGTCCAATAATGGTGGGAAATAAGGCTGAAGGAGGTCCACGTTGAACACTAGGTGCAAGCCAAGGAAAGGAGGAATGTTGAGCACAAAATCGTTATCCCCCATAGCCTTGGTGATGGTGTACGACCCATAACGGAGTGGGTGAAGCTTCTGATGGGGTCCTGTAAGGTGTTCTTTCTGCAAGTGCAACCAAATTTTGTCGCCCACCTGAAACTTATGTGGAACTCGATGTTGATCATGGCACTGATTGTGCTTGTTATTGGACTTCTGTAGGATATCCTGAACCTATTAGAGGATGTGTTGGATCCTCTCAATGAACCAGGTGGTTTTGTCAGTCTCAGTTGGAGCAGGAGAGGATTCGGTCGAGGTGACCACAAGGGGAAGTGCAACATCTATGGAACCCAATGGTTGGAATCCCAACCCCACCTGAAAGGGGTTGTGGCTGGCTAAGCTATGGAGGGCTCAGTTGTGGCTATGTTGGACATAGGGAAGACTCTCATCCCATGTGCGAGGGTTCTTGGAATTATACATGCACAGGATATGAATGATCATTCGATTTACAACCTTGGTTTGGACATCTGTCTGGGGGTGGAAGGTCGTGGATTTGGTGAGCTTGGTGTCCAACAGTGACCATAGGATCGACTAGAATGTGCTGAGAAATCGACTATCCCGATATGAGACAATGGTTTGTGGGATTCCAAAATGTACCCAGACCTATTCAAAGAAGATATTGGCAATGGCTTATGCTATGATGCTCTTCTTGCAAGAAACCAGAATCTCCATCTTAGAAAAGCGATCAACAACCACAAAAACACAGTCATTTCCCCGCTTGGTGGATGGGAGGCCTGACATGTAGACCATTGAGATGGATTCCCATGGCCTGTCAAGAGTAGGAAGAGGGGTGTACAAGCCCTATTTCTTAGTGGTTGGTTTGGAAATAACGTAGGCAGTGCAAGACCTGATATACTTCTTGACCTCCTGTCAAAATTTCGACCAGTAGAAATTTTTTTGTAGCATTGCCACTGTCTTTTTGACACTGAAGTGTCCTGCCACCCAACTATAGTGGGCTTCCCAGATCATCTTCCCTCACTCACTTGATGGAACACATATGTGGCCCATTCGACACAACAACCCATCCTGAAGATGGAAATTATCGACAACTGTCTTTGCACCCAACATTTGGTAGGTGGTCGCGAACTCTGAGTCTGTCTCATAGAGTTGGGGCCATCGAGAGGTCTCATGGCCATAGGAGTCTAGCACTGTGGTGAGTGTCACGACTGGTGGTCTGTTGAGGCAGTCAATGACACAGTTGGTGCTTCCTATTTTATACTTGATGTTGAGGTGGAATTGCTGCAATTATGTGGACCACTTTTGATGGCGGTCATTCTGCAATTTTCCTTGTGTCTGCATGAATTGCAGTGGCTTATGATCAGTGTGGATGACTGTCTCCCTCCCAAGAATGTAATTTCTCCACTGGCGGTAGGCTTGCACAATGGATTACATTTCTTTGTCATAAGTAGGGTACTTACAGACAACATCTGATAGTGTTGCACTATGATAGGCCACGGGGTGGTCGTGCTACACAAGAACAACACCCACAACATAGGCTGAAGCATCAGTCTCAATCTCAAAGGGCTACTACAGGTCTGGTAGTGAAAGTACTGGGGCTGAGCATAAGCACTGCTTCAAATCATCGAATGATTTTTGTTGGGGCCGACCCGACGCAAATTTTGCCTTACCACCACCCCTGGTTATTTGGCTGAGGGCCCATGCAATATGGGAGAATCCCAACACAAACCTGTGATAGAAATTGGCAAGGCCCAAGAAGATCCAAAGCTTAGTGAGTGTGGTTGGGGCTGGCCAATCACGTATGACTTGGATCTTGGCTGGATCCACATGTACGCCATGTTGATCAATGATGTAGCCTAGGTAATATACCCTGTCCATGCTGAAGGATCATTTTTCCAAGTTGGCATATAGCTTGTGCTGACGCAGGGTGTGCAGAACCTGTTGAATAGGCTGCAAGTGTTCGGCCCAAGTTTTGTTGTAAATGAGAATGTCATCCAGATACACCACTACAAAAGTATTGGTGAATGGTCGCATGATATTGTCCATCATCCTCATGAAAGTAGCTAGAGAATTTGTCATACCAAAGGGCATGAACAACCATTCAAAAAGGCCTTCCTTTGACTTGAAGGCGGTCTTCCATACATCAGTTTGTTCTATTGGGACCTGGTGGTAGCCAGACTTCAAATCAATCTTACTGAAGTATTTTTCCCCCATAAGTTGATCAAGGAGGTCGTCGATTCGGGGAATTGGGTATCGGTTTCTGACTTTGATTTTATTCAAAGCTTGATAATCAATGCAAAGTTGCTAGGTTCCATATTTATTCTGTACCAGCACGATTGGGCTCCCACAAGGTGATGAGCTAGGACGGATGTGCCCCTTGTGGAGCAATTCTTGGATCTACCGCTTGATCTCCTCATTCTCTAACAGAGATTGGTGATAGACTGGCCCATTGGGCAGCAGTGCGTCGAGGGTCATATCGATGGGGTGCTTGACCTGGCAGTGCATAGGTACCCCAGTAGGTGAGGAAAAGATATCTAAGTATTCTTCCATGACCTTATCTACTTGCTTCTGCTGTGTGGAGAGGTCGGTCACAGAGACCCTGGATGTGGGTGTGATTTTTCTCTATTTCTGAGAGCGAATCACGAAGAATACAAACTTCCCCATCTTAGAGATGACCTTCCTGCATTGCTTAGTAGAGATCAAGGAAATAGAACTAGGTGGGACAACCTCGGGTATCCTATACAATTTCCTGTTCAAAGTAATAATAATACTACGAGGCCTAAACTCATATACAACATGGGGTTTCCATAAATAAGGTTGGCCCAAAAGAACATCACAAACTTCAAGAGGAGCAACATCACACAATACCTTGTCTTTGAAGGGCTTGATGTCGTACGACAATCGACACTGTTGGTTGACGCAGAGATCGCTTCCTTGGCGGAGCCATCTTATGGTGTAGGGTTGTGGGTGCGGTGTTGTTGGCAGGGCTAGCCACTTGATGACCTCTGCTGAGATGAGGTTCTTCTGGCTACCACTATCAATGATGAAGTGCAGCGAGGTGCCTTTTACCCACATATGTGAATGGAAGGGGTGCTCTCCTTCTTATGGCTCATCTGGTTCGCCATGTTGGAGCTTGGTGGTAGCAACGGTGGAACTGGGTTCCACATAAATGATCCATCTTCCCCTTTCTAGTTCCGACTTAGAGTCAGAACCCGCATCTGATTCAAAGGTTTTCACTTCGGCCACCAACATATACTTTGAGCAACAGTTAGCAGTGTTATGCCAAGGGCTCTTATGGAAGTCGCACCACTTCCTGGTATCTTTCTTTGTCTTTCTGGTGTCTTTCATTTCTTGCGGCTTAGACTGGTTATCCTGATACTGTCCATATTTTCTCTGTCCTTTGTTCTGTGGGTTGGGGCCGCCCTTTCTTGGCTTTTGTTGTGAGGGGTTCCCCAACCCAAATTGTCACGTCTTTTGTTTGAGCTTCTGCTCGATTTTGACGACATATCGGTTGGCCGCGCCCAATGATGAGATGTCCAAAAAATCCATTTCGGTCTGAATGTATCTATGCAAAGCACCATGATACTTGAGCACCATATGTCACTCCGAATCTTTGATACCCAGCTTGGTGCACAAGGTATGGAAGATATTTGTGAAATCTGGCACTGCTTGGTCTCTTTCTTGCCACAGTTTGGTCCATTTGGTATACAAGTCGTCATAACTTCTGATAGGGTAGTATTGCTCCTTAATAGCATCCCTGAAGGATTCCTAGGTGGTCGTGACTGTAAATAATGATGGTTCCTATGTTTCCTTTTGCTCATAGAAATTTTCCCACCAATCTATGAAAGACAGGGTACTCAGTTGGCAGAGCATTACTTCATGCACAACAGACTTAGACACCAGTTTAGAGAAATGGCAGTAGAGGCTACACGAATTATCCATGCGAAGATGTGCAAGAATAGATCACACAGTAAGATGGATAGGCACATAAATCAGGGAACCACCCAGTTTCCACAGAATAAATGATTTGGAAACATTCTTGACACACTATGAAGACGTAGTGTTAGAGAACCAGATACTGTTAGCACTTGACTTAGCACTAAAGGCCACATCGGTGTTGTTGGGCAATAATACCCTACGGACTAGCAAACTAGGGTAGATTTGCATGCAGATTTTGACATTAAAGAAATGACCTTTTAACCTACCACCCAAAACTTAAACCCCTCTTTCAAGACACATACATGGAAAGGAACTACTAACCTTTTTACTGATGTTTGGTGTAGATCCTCCATTGCGCTTTGCCCGCTTACTTGCGCTGCTCTTTCCAAAGTTAATCCTGCACTCAAGACAAAACACTACGCATGCATGCTATTTTTCTACTTGAGGGTTAGAAATTAAGCATAAATAACACAAATCACATATAACTCATGCATTGGGACGGGAAAAGTATTCTTTTATTAATCTCCAAATGAATCAACTTACAATAATGATAGAGACTGGCCACCGCTCCTTGATCCTGATCCTGGGCTCCTCCTCTTCTTTTGTCCTCCAACTGTTTTGCGTTAATTCTCTTTAAGCTTGAGGAAAGGCTAAAGGGTTGGGACAAATTGATTTGGAAAATGGGCAGAGTTTCTTCGCTATAATTTTCCTCCTCCAAATGGTACCCCTACCCCTTCCTTTATAGGCTAGAAGGAGCTAGGGTTTTGGACGAAATCTCGGCCAGGCATGGCTGGGAGTTTCAGTTAAATGACCCATAGCTTTTTGTCCTGTCTTAAACTTTCCTGTTTTTGTGCTTTTTTAGGTAAACGCGTGCAGTAGTAGGCCTACCAGCATTCGAACACGTGCAGTAGTAGGCCTGCCAACATTCCAATGCATGCAGTAGTGGATTAGGGCACGTGCACCTTTCCCCAAGAGGATTTTTCAAGAGGTTTCTCAGTAGATATTTTGGCAATGAAGGGAAATGAGTTGGCCTGATGCCAGGTAAGCATGTATGGTGCAATTTAGGGTTATAACAAATGCCCCCTAATGTGTGAGGTCAGAAGAGCATCTGATGGCTGAAATACATTACCAATCTTTTACCAATCTGTACTGATATGCTGAATGAGGGAGCCCAAGAATCAGGAATCATGAGGTGCCATCTGAAAAATACCAAATGTCTCACCGAGGCAGGCATACCCATGCTCGGGATAAGATAGAACCATGGATACAAATCAAATACACTGTAGATCCATGTCAAATAACTATAAAGAGTAGCCGCGAACAATACATAGTGGAGCTACATCTCGAAATCAGAAATATATACACAGAAAGTATCCATCTCCTAGAAGTTGATTTGGCCTGATGGATATAATTCAGAGCTTGAGAAACAATTGCAAAGTCTTCTAAAACTCGGGTAGGAGTGTAATATGAGTGTACGACTGCACTACCCAGAGGTCTTCGACGGCTCGACGGTTATGGACTTGATGATTGGACTGAAGGCTTCAGTGATTTCGAACAAAGACTTGATTGGACGTTCAGGATGGCCGGGTATGTGGACAAGAGACATGTTGCAGAGGGGCCGACTTAGGCTCAGTGACAAACTTCCCTTGGATAATAGCACGACAAGTCATAAGACTCAGGCAGCATATTTGTTAATCATAAGTCTACGAAGCAGGAGGCAACGCAAACTCTCCATATGTTTGGAAGAGTAACCAAACGATGGAGGACACAACTCTGGATAGCGAGCAAAGCTTCCTAAGGTCGTACTACATCCCATAGTCTGATGAATCAAACAGACAGATGTGCTTTATCCAAGGGCGACTCATTATGCTTCCAATAAAGAAAATACTTTTCCCATCCTCTTTTTGGGGTATATTTTATTTTTTTGTTCTTTTTGATGATTTTTCTAAAAACGAATAAAGGAATATTACGTTACAATGGAGGAACGAGTACTGCAAACATACACGCTGAAGGAAAAAGGGAAATACTGATGTTCTAGGGAAATAATACTTGGTAAAAATCCTCCAATGGCCAAAGGTGTTAAGACGCAGACGCAAACTGTCACAAGGCTGATGGATAAGGTATGAAAATGCGGTTGATAGAACACACAATGGTAACATCATTCAATGTAAGTTTAACAAGCCCAGAGAAGGGAAGCTCGGTGGTTTTTCATATTTAGAGAGTCTGAAAAAGCATAAAAGGAAACTCCATTGGGGCACCTTTTCGTCACTAGTCTAGTCGGTTCGAAAAAGGGATAAAATAGCACCGATTAGACGTCAATTCAAAAACCATTTTAACGAGTGTGACAAGGACAAGATCACTCTGCAATTTTTTCACTTTTAAGGAGTCTGAAAAAAGCTTAACTATGGACTCCGTCAGGAATGTTCTTCTGGACCATTTTAACGAGTGTGAAAAAATAAGGTCACTCGACGATCTTTTCAATTTTAGGGAGTCTGAAAAGAGCTTAACTATGGACTCCGGGGGGGTTTCTTTTTCGTAAATTTAGTCCCTTAGGCCCGAAAAAGGAATAAAATTATACCTGAGGATACTCTTCTAAAGAATGGAAATTCAATAGAGTATTCCTTTGTTCGTATAGTTGACCATCCGAACCGAAAAAGGGGTAAACTACCACCGGACAGACGTGACTTCAAATTTCAGTTTAACGAGCGTGAAAGATCACAAGATCGCTTGGCAATTTTTTCATGTTTAGAGGGTCTGAAAAGGGATTAGAAGGAGACTCGTCTAAGGAATGTTCTTCTGGACCAATTTAACGAGTGTGAAGAAACAAGGTCACTCGACAATCTTTTCATCTTTAAGGAGTCTGAAAAGGGCTTAAAGAAGACTCCATGATGGTTACTTTTCTCAGTTAATCCGGACGAGATCGAAAAGCATAAATGCAGTCTCACCGGATGTTGCTTTCGGATCTCAAAGTGATCTTGAAAAACAACAAAGTTAGCGCATGATAGACTCTTTGTGGGTCGATGCCTGACATTTCCTCATAAGACCAGGAAAAAACGTCACGAAATTCTTTGAAAAGATCCGTGTAAATCTAAATCTCTTCGGGGGAGAAAACTACCCCGACGAATACATTCTCCATGACTCCAGGGTTGCGGGAGATGTTGATAGGTATGGTTTCAGTGATAGTCGCCATGTTTCCCTCAGCATAAATTTCTTGTGTAGCTAAGAGGTTAATAGGACCCGACTGATCTCCCGTCATGGTGATAGTGAATTCTCTTGCCTCGATTCGGTGTAACTCTGGGAGGAAATATGATCTGTGATGAAGATCATCCCAAGGTTTGTCCGAACTCATAATTGCTTTGATTACTGCTTCGTCAGAAGGAAATACCTAGTCTAATGAATCGGTAGTAGCAAGAGAACCTTGAGCCCAAATAGGCTCTAGAAGTGGATCCAATTCTTGTGCGGGAATTGGATCAGGGTTAGCTGAAGCTTGCTGGACTAAAGAGTACGCTACTTCAGCGGCCGACAAGGGCATGGACATGCCGGAGTGCCCTGTCTCATCCATCATGGCTGATGGGGAAGGAAGAATCCATGGATCCTCAAAGTAAGTCGTGCGGAACGACGAAACGTGAAAAATCTCAGCCTTGTGGTGATTCGATATAAACTTGACATCGTCATTGGGAGGTGGGTAATCGAAGGTACCCATCAAGGATGGGCACAAACCAACCCTGACGTTAACGACATCGGGCTATGGATTATCAATCATGGGAACCGTGGATGCCCCTAAAGATGGGTCAGGCCTAGAGAAGGACAATTGATCAATGGTCACTATACGACCCTCGTGTGGAAAAAAAAAGACTCAGAAAACTGTAGCAACCACAGCTTGCATAGAATAAGTCCAACTCTGACCTAACAAGAGGTTATAATCGAGGGGAGCATCGACTACCTACTTCGACACACACAGTCTTCCCTCCTAACTGCACAAGGAAAGAAGGAATGATGCCATGTGGCTGAAAAGAACGACCGTCGAACGCAGTGAGCAGAGTAGGTGATGGAGACAACTCAGGATGACCAATGGCTCTCCAGCATGCTAACGACATAATGCAAGTCGAAGTTCCCTCGTTGACCACCGTGCGGAAGATATTCCATGTAAAAATTTTCGTGGGATGAGCCACTACTATCTGAAACACGACGTGGTAAGGCATATGAGGTTTCAAGTCAGTCGTATCCAACATGATGGTACCTGGGTTACAAGTCTCAGTAGAGCCTAAAGCAGTCAACAAGGATTTCCTCTGAGTAGGGAAACTTTGGAGGACCTCCAAAGAGGACATAGCACAAGGGGTTTGGGATAAATCTTCCACCACAGAGTAATTCTGGGAGGCCCTTGCGTTTGGATTGTGAGAAGCTTTATTAAATGCACCTTTTGGAATGCGTGTCATTGTTTCACCCAACATCTTCTCAAGATGTAGAGGAAGAGATGGGATCTCAGCTTCTTTACCCTTCTCAGAAGCGCTTGGTTTACTATAGTCGTGCGCTCTAGTCGTTATTAAAGCATCACCCCTAACCATATATACGTTCGTGGATGAGGAGTTATTTGGAGGAGGGCATGTTTCTTGGCTGCCCCCTTCGGCACTTGTAGAGGCTTGAGTTAAATTTTGCCCATGATGAAAGGGATTAGTCAACACGGCTTTTTGTTGCTGTGTGAAAAAATTCTGGGCCTCTGCAAGTCAAGGACATAGATGGGTCAGGTGGTCTTCCGCACATAAATTACATGGGTACCTCGCCTTCCGTTTTTCTGTGGTGCCCTCGCCAGCATTCTCAGTGGGTTTTTTATCACCCTTACCCTTTTTGCGTTGTTTTTTCTTCCCTTCGGGCTGCTGGGTGGCCTTTGGGTTAGTTGTCTGCATGGAGTGTACTTCCAATGTTTGGGTAGGAGGAGCATCCAAAGCAGTAGTCTAGCTGGCCGCTGAGTGTTGTATAGATAACTATTGCAATTGTTTTGTCAATTGCTCAGCGGGCTTAGTTTGTGCTGAACCAACTATACCATCGGCATGTGGTCCATCTCTCTGTCTAGTTTTATCCAGTATTGATCATGGTGCATCCGGAAAGATGTTGTATAATAAACCAGACTGAGAATAGATGAGCTCAAACTGTTGAGCCCTCATGATGGCATCTTCTTCGGAGAAAACTCCTGAAGTTGCGACGTCTTTGGATAATTGTGGGACTAAAGACTTAAGGAACCACTCGAGCAGGAATGCTGGTGGGACTGGTACTTTGATTAGACTCTTTCGACGTCTCCACTCTCGGATATGATCAAAGATATGGTCCGCTGTCGTCTGTTCAAAATTGGCCAGCAGCTCTGTGCCAGTGTCGTATCTCACAGGTAATTGGAAATGGTTAAGGAAGGCCATCGCCAGTTCGCCAAAAGAAGAATATCTTGAGCGTTCAAGCTCGATGTACCATTTCGCGACTCTCCTGATAAGAGTGCGTTGAAACAATCACAACTGGATGGAGTCATCTTTCAATGAGTTAGATGAACACCAAAGATGGAAAGTAGTCACGTGATCACCTGGATTTTCGTTAGGCTTGGCCTCAAACTTTGGAATGTCCGAAGGCAACTTCGTTGGCATAGGAGGCCAATGTGGATTGTGACAGATAGGATCATTTAACAACCTTGTCAAATCGGGAAAGTGTAATGTCGCCAGGAATGGTAGTTTGGGTTGCTGCTGATAGTCTGGAAAAAAGGGTCCTGGAGTTTGGCTGGCACCAGGTTGCCAGGAAAAGTTTGGCTGCTAGCCCGGATTCTGGTAGAAACCATGGACCTGACTAGCGTAAGGATTTTTCATCTGTGGAGACATCATTGGCTGATTCCCCATAAAGGACATAGGATGTTGGGCATTCATCGTGTTTGACAGACTTTGGGAAGGATTACGGCCCCATGCCGGTCCTGATGGGAGAGGCATAGAAGTCTGTCCAGGGTTCCATTGACTGTGGAAAGAATTACCCCAGAACGACATTCTAGAGGAGGAAACAGATCCTTGACCTGAGTTCCAAAGTCCTACTATATGTGCCCCCGACGCAGGAATAGTACCCTGCACCGGAGTCGATTGTCCAAAAATGGAAGTGCCCCTAGATGGGAAAGCAGTGGATGTGAAAGTGTTGTTACCAAACGTCTCATTCCAAACAAATGATGATGAACCTACCAGCATAGTGTGCTCAGGTGTTCCTTGAATCTCGGCTCCAAATGAACTCGTGTGTGCAGGCTACCCGACGGACTGCTGATGCAGACCACCAAGCGAAGGGGGCGAAGGAGAGATATGACCTCCAGCGTAAGGAAATGCGTTAAAATGGACAGGAATGCCCCCAAGTTGACCTTGCAAAGGAGCGGTAGAGCTCCCTGCCCCCAGACCCAAAGTCTGTAGAGTGGAGTGAGTGAGTGCAGGACTTGTGCCTGAACTGGGCATACCGTATGAAAACAGAGGGCCGGTTGCACTAGGTGTAAAGGGAGGTGTGGCCGCCGTGATAGATGGGGTCGGTCCACTGTGAGACGTAGTTGCGGCCGAGACCATAGTGGCCCGGACCGCTGACAAAGGCAAGTTAGGAGATGCTTCTCCTGTGGTAGAAATGGTGGTGGGAATGGAAGAATTCCCAGAGGAAGTAACAACGTTTGTTGCCATAACTGTGTGAGGCACTGACAAGCATTCGTAAAATAGGATTGGTATGCTGACTGATGGCCAACTATCAGTGGTTGGGGTTTCAACTAAACCAAGATTGGCGGTTGATTCCTCCAGGAGTTGTTCGGGCACAATGGTTTGCAACCCGGTTGCTTCGAAAGACCCTTGTTGGTCTAGCTTCCGCCTCAATGGTGGCGGGGGTGGCTCCAGTATAACCGGCGGTAGGCCCAGAAGCCTTCATGACCGACAGAGCTCTGAATCCTCCACTGTGTGAGAAGATCCATGACACACTAAGGTATTCTACACGATCAAACAATAACACACACTACAAAAGAAGCCCCTAAAAGATAAGACAAGCAATCACTAACTAATTTTAAGAACAGTTACAACAACCAATACTAGAGGAACTTACCGGTGAAAGTGAAACTCGAAAACGGAAGCACCCTTCGGGTGTACTCTGCAAAGCGTGGCCCGATGTCTGTCCTTGGCACCGTAGTATACCCCCGCAGTCACCCATGTATGTCCCTATGAAAGATTGGCAACTAGTTTGCCAACACGCGAATAGTCACCAGGCGGGTACAGGCGATAGTCGGGTAGACCACAATGAGCAGGGTATCAAGCCCGAAACTTGTCAAGGGTATCGAGAGCAAATGGTCTGGAAGACAACTGAGGACCTCGAACGGATTTGAGGTCCATGAAGCTCCGTGGCAAATGCAAACGACGGAATCCCAAAACAAATCCTCGATATGTGTTCTCCAATATGCTTGGTCTGGCTTTGGAGGGGTTATCTCTGCTACCTTTCCTCACGCGACCTCGTGTTTATCCCCTGTGTTAGAGGGGGGTCTCGGATAAATTCCATGAAACTGGACTTATACACTCCCTATCACAGACTCCAATGTTTTTTTTTGAGTGGCCTTGGAGAGTTTACTTTCCAACCTATTCCAAGGCCCTAGTCCTGAGCTAGTGTATGAACCCTACAAACAAAAAGTCTAATAGATTTTAAATTAGCGTTACTTTTATGGGATTTTTTACGTCACAAGATATGAATGTGAAACTGATGGTGTGTAAAGACTCAAAGCAAAAACGAATGAAAAAAAAAATGTTGGAAACAAAATGCTTTTACAAAAATGAAAAAATCCACAACTTTTCACAAAGAAAGACTTCTTTTCTTTTCAATTTTTCTAATATTTCATGCAGCAAACATAAAGGAATTTCGCTCAACTACGAGCTACTTATGCTCTAAATGTACTGCAAAAACTTATGAACAAAATACTTCTTCCTAGCTATTGATGCAGAAACAAAATCTTCAAACAAAGAAGAAAATGAAAATTGAATATCTTTTTTTTATTTAAGTGCTAAATGAAGCAACAAAGGGAAAATGCCGACAAGCACAAAACCAATAAAAAAAAGAAAAATTCTGGATTAAAGCGCAGATCGCAAAGAATCAAAGAAAAGACACACTATGGCAATCAAAAAGCACGAATTCTTCCGCTTGTCTAAAAACCATAAAACAATTTTTTTTTTCTTTTTATCTTTTCTATCAAATATCAACTAGGAGAAACAGGCTAAGGGTAAGAGGCCCTAACCTACTGACTGTGCAACCCTAGACTCAAACACCTGAGAGGAACACTTCTCACCACAGGAGGGGGTGACTGCCCCACCCTAATTGAAAAGCAACCTGACAAGCCCGCGACTGTCACTGAAACAACACGTGTGCAAACGCGTGTTGAGCTACAACAGAGCACGGGTACCCACGGGCTGCACTTGCACAGGCCGCGTGTATGTATAAACTCTAAGACAAAACTAAACACAGGCAGCCCAGACCTGGAAAAGGCCTTCGGTATTGACAACCAGGGTCTCTTGAAGGCTTGGATTCTTCTTCTTAACATAAAAGAAAAATAACTGCAAGAAATAACAAAATGCAATAAAGAAAACTGAGACAAGACTGTGAACCAACAAGACTCAGACAGGATCCAGAAAGCTTCCTGAGAATGTAAAATTCTGATAGAGAAGAGGAGGACTGCTTCTCAAGCTTTTTGACTCCTACACGCTACTGAAACCCTTACAACAAGCGTTCAAACACGGGCTATAGAAGGTTAGGGCGCAGGCACCCGCGTGCAGGCCTTCTGTAGGCCGCGGGTACCTCTGTGTGTCTCGAAAATTGGCATCAAGCAACAGTCAGGGAAAAACTGGTATAAAGAACCAGGTTCCCTGCTAGCTCAGGCCTTGCAGAAAATCAACAAGAAAAGAAATAGAAAATCTAATCTCTTAAACTACCCAAAGGCTCAACCAAACCAAGAAACCCTAAAGAGTATATCTCCCCAGCGGAGTCGCCAATTCTGTTGTTGGGAAATAATACCCTACGGACTAGCAAACTAGGGTAGATTTGCATGCATATTTTGACCTTAAACAAATGACCTTTTAACCTACCACCCAAAACTTAAACCCCTCTTTCAAGACACATACATGGAAAGGAACTACTAACCTTTTTACTGATGTTTGGTGTAGATCCTGTGTTGTGCTTTGCCCGCTTACTTGTGCTGCTCTTTCCAAAGTTAATCCTGCACTCAAGACAAAACACTACGCATGCATGCTATTTTTCTACTTGAGGGTTAGAAATTAAGCATAAATCACACAAATCACATATAACGCATGCATTGGGACGGGAAAAGTATTCTTTTATTAATCTCCAAATGAATCAACTTACAATAATGATAGAGACCGACCACCGCTCCTTGATCCTGATCCTGGGCTCCTCCTCTTCTTTTGTCCTCCAGCTGCTTTGCGTTAATTCTCCTTAAGCTTGAGGAAAGGCTAAAAGGTTGGGACAAATTGATTTGGAAAATGGGCAGAGTTTCTTCGCTATACTTTTCCTCCTCCAAATGGTACCCCTACCCCTTCCTTTATAGGCTAGAAGGAGATAGGGTTTTGGATGAACTCTCAGCCAGGCATGGCTGGGAGTTTCAGTTAACTGACCCATAGCTTTTTGTCCCGTCGACAACTTTCCTGTTTTTGTGCTTTGTTAGGTAAACGCGTGCAGTAGTAGGCCTGCCAACGTTCGAACGCGTGCAGTAGTAGGCCTGCCAGTGTTCCAACGCATGCAGTAGTGGGTTAGGGTGCGTGCACCTTTCCCCAAGAGGATTTTTCAAGAGGTTTCTCAGCAGATGTTTTGGCAATGAAGAGAAATGAGTTCGCCTGATGCCAGGTAAGCATGTATGGTGCAATTTAGGGTTATAACAATCGCCAAGATGGTGTGGCGCACATAAAGAGACAATCATAGACTGGTACCAATGTATGTGGTTACTGCGCATAAGGTTCGGCGAAAAACGAAAAAACAACAAACAACTGAAATATGAAGGAAATGGAGCACCAGCGGAACACATGGAGGCGTGTAGAATACTTTGGAAAATGACACCACCAGAGGAATGACCTAATCACTTCATACATACTCTAGAGGGCATACCAGCGAATTGGTATACGGACCAGGAATTGTGCAAAGGAACTACGACATGGACGACATTGTGGCATAATTTCATAGTCACTTTCTCATTCGAGCATGAGAAATCCAACATAGATGCATCCCTTAAATGGATCAGAGGAGTAATATTCATCAAAGAACCATAAATAGAATTGTTCACATAAGAGAAACAACAAAACAAACATACAGTCAAGGAACTGTTGTCTTGTTACCACGTACAAAAAGAAGCACTAGATGAAGATGATCCACACGATATTTAGATCGAAGAAGTAGAAGGCAAAAGAGATGTGGAAGGACCTGTAATGTTCCTGACTTGGCTAGTCTAGGAAACGCTGCTAATGTGTGTGTAGGATTAATCATTTACATCATATAAATGATAATACAAATAACAAATGTGACAAAGGACTGCAAAGTTTATATTATGACATCTCTGCAGAGTACAAAGGTCGAATACGAATAAATAAAATGAATCACTTGGCTATATCAAAATACAAAATGATCTTAGCCGAAATACAATAAGAAAACTAAATGATAATACATGATAATAGATGAGCATTGCAAGATCAATGGATGAGCTAGAACTATGGCAACTCGTATGGTAACTGCTGCAAGTCTGGAAAGTTTTCCCTGGCGGCTATACCTCTCGGAATGGTCTGGAAATTGTCCCAAATGGTGCACTCTGATCTAGCTCATAGGATTGGTAACTGACCGGCCCCTCTGTTGGTGGGTCTGGACCCTGGATGGATCCCCATGGGGGAATGCACCCCTCTCTCACTGGAAAAATGCGTCCTAGTGATTGCACCATCGGAATCGACTGAGATGTATCTCAAAATGATCACCTTGGTCTACTGGGAAATGGGTCGGAAGGGTTTCCCTGAATCTGATCTTATGCTCGCTCAGGAAACCCGAATGTGTCTGCCAAAAGTGTCGCACTTCCAAGTCTGGAAAATGCACCCCAGATGATTCCTCCGTCAGAATCTAACAAGGAATCAGGAAAAATATGCGCCTTGCCTTCCTATCAACTGGTTCAGAGGGGAATCTCTAAACTCTCCCTGGATGGGACAAATCGATTCCCTGAACCTCCTTAGGAGCTGCACCCTCACCCTGGAAAAGTGCGCCCTTGCTGCTAGACCCTGCGTAACTGTTGTTGAAGAATGATGGAAGACCTGTGTGATCTTCCTAGTGAATAGGGTGTGTCTCTCAACACTAAAATCAACCAACTAGTGTCTTCCTCCTGGAATCCACTGAACTATCTCTCCTAAGATGCGCCTCTCTCCTCAATGACAAGTCATAATCTGCATAATGATGAATTAGGTCGCTGTCTCTTCTCTTATAGCTTTCCAAAACCCTAATTCACTGTTGAAACCCTAATTTGTTGTTAACCTTTTCCCTCCAAGTTACTTTTACTTTATTTTATTATTCCTTGATTAAATCACTTAATTAATCATTTTACCTCTAAAAAGTGATTTATCCATCCTTATGGCTTCTCCGGCCATTGAATGTCACTTCTCATCATCTTATCCTATAGTGATCTTCTTCCTGATTCTGATGAGCTATTACACTAAGATTTTTCTGAAAAGTAATATGCCCATTATGACCTTCTTAGTGAAATTAATTAAGATATGACCCATAATAACTCAAAATTACGGAAATCGTCGGAATGCAATGAAACCAAAACCAAGATGTGCAGAATGGATCTTGATGATGAACGATGCAAGTTGGGCCCAATAAAACCCCTCAATATCTCCCGAACTCTCTTTCACCCCTATCTAGCTACTCCGGTAGGCATAACACTTTGTAAAGTTATAAGGTCCCAAAATGGGGACATTACAGTCCTCTCTGCCGAAATATTGATTGTCCTCAAGCAATAACTGAATCCAACTACATATGATACCGGGGTTTGATATCCACCTATGTGACACAAGGTATACTCCCCTCAAGATGCGGTATCTCCAAGTGCTCACCACGCATGACACCCACATGCTCCTGATGAGTAGAATGATCAATGGACGAGGAATCTCAGTCAACTCCCTGAGTAACCACTCTACTCGAAACTCAACTCCATCAAACGGTGAACTACCAAGAAGTCCAATCCTTGGATCCCATATCAGAATGTCAACTACAATGCCTTGTGGAGTATAGTTCTATAACATATCAACACCATGAGTCTCCTACAAATAACACATGGCCTCAACCCGAAATGGGTATATCCTACAAAACCATACCAAACTCAACACGAACCCCATCGAATTAACATGTTGTTACCATAGTGAGGTACTACAAGACCTCAATGAATCACTAGTGAGTGACATGCTCTCCCCAATACTAAAACTCAATGGAAAATCAAAGTGACTCCCCCCTGCAAACGTCTTCTCTTCTCCATTAGTCAATTAAATGTTCGGTCGTGTAATCCTAGGGTCCCATGCTAGTCTTTGACAAGGACCATCATGTCGATGTTTCTCTACTCTAATCATGAATGTATACTCAAAGTATCCATACTGGACCCTCCACTCTTGTATCCTCATAATAATAAATAAACTATTGACCAAATGGACTCCCGGATCCCATGTCAAATTTGGAAGTTCATCACTTCCAATCCCCACTAACTGCTGGTGTGCCCTGCTGATAACTATCAAAATCACTCCACCCTCATCCCAATGAGAGTATGAATATGTAGCAACCTATGAGATATCCTATGTCCCATGGCCTAGGATAATCCCCATCATGCCCATGGCCTCAACTATCTGCCCCTGATGATCCACCCCTATCCTGATGAATGCAATCAAGACACTCCTGTCAAGTGGTCTCAACCTACCAACTCTCCATGTCCCCTACCACTGTCTAGCTCCCCCTGTGTTGTTGTCAATGATGAAAGTATCTGGAAAATCTATCATAGATATCTGCAACCAACTGTAGGACAGAAAAGTATCATATGCTTTGGTCAATCCAAAGGACTTAACCAAAATATCATCCATCGACACCCATGTTAAATAATCGCCTATACTCATCACTGAACACCAACCACCAGGTACAACAGTAGGTACCTCCACCAGCTATGGGTCAATAATTTTCCATCTGTCATCACTCACACAACTATTACTATGGTGAAGGTAATTTCCCATATCTATATACTGCTGCAAGGGAGAGGAATCTCCATGCTCTACTAAGTACATCTCCTCCTTACAATCCAGTGTGTCCCCCTGAATAACATTGTACAACTCTGTATGTCTCTGTGAACTACCACTCATCACTGTGTGCCCCTGCATACTCATGTGATCTCATGTATACACCTACAACATCCTGGATCCCGGGTGTACTATGGGGTCATCCTCTACATGAAGGTTAACTAATCTTGGAACACAAATGGAAGTGTCCTCATAACTGCCCCTAGCTCTAGAATCCCCATGTGTATGTGTCTACTTAACTGTCTCAACACCCCTTGTGAAGGGTGGTCATTGTGACCTATGGACATCCTCATGTATCTCTGGATCATATCTCTCCATACTCATCAGTGATCCTGGGTACTCCTAATTCTCCTCCCTCAACTAGTGCTCCACTGCTAAACCACCAACATCCTCTCACAATGTGGCTGAGGGATATATCTGACTCTCTTCTGAAATAGATGTAGTGGATCTCTATCTAATTTCATCAAGGAGATCCTTTGATATGGACTTTGATTCTTGAAGGGTTGTCTGTGTGCCTTCCAAGAATATTTTTCTGCTCACCAACTCATGAGTGAGTCAGTCCACCTCAACCTCCTGCTCCCTTAGTTCCTTGTGATACATCTCGCCAACCTCCAATAGGTAATCCCTATCCCTCAACAATTGCTAGTAGTCAGCCCTCATCAAAATCACTCTATCCCTGAGTGTATGGAAGTCATCAATGACAAGTCCCCCATCTAAACTATCTTGTGCCATTGACGTCCTCCAACAATAACCTGCCACCAATGCATGTGTATCATCAATGCATCTAGTGGTTTCCATGATCATGTCCTCATTGACTCTCAATTGTCCTGCCAAGTGGCGTGACTCCTGGTCATAATCCCATTGAGGTGATACCTCATGCCTCTCACTGTTAGTGTCAACAATGGAATCCCCAACAACACACTCCTCAAAATATAAGGCACTAAACTACCCAATGTCCCCTATGCTACTAAGTCCTCATGTATGCCACTGCACACCATCACCAACTGCAACCCCTATCTGAATCACACCATATAATGTATGGGCAGTTGTCTCCTCCTGTTCACTCACCCTATTAATATCATATGCACCTGGATCCCATACAGATGTGTCCAGGCACGTGCTATGGTCATTTTGACCAATAAGGAGTGCATCCTCATCACTAGAGATCGATCCTAGGAGTAAGTGTCCCAACAAGCTGGCGCTCTCCACAACCTAGTCCATCAATGGAATATAAAAGAGTGGTGATTCACTCTCCTCATACTGATAGGTATGTGGAAGGTCAACTATCTCCAAGCCATACCTCTCCTCCTGGGTCTGCAGATCCATATGTTCCTTGTGTATAATCCCCACACAAGGTTCCTCTACCATATCAGGAATACTAGTGATATCCTCATGTGTCATGGATAGCATAGGTGACTGAGAAGATGAAAAATGTGGCTCACTCATCATAGGAAGTTCATAATTATCCATACATGACTTCCTGGAAGCCATGTCTACACATACCAGTAGGTCATCCAACCTCCTAATCTCATCATGTCTAAGTTCCAACACATATGAATCCTCACAAGTGCCACCACTATGATGAAGAGTTGAATCCTCAACATTACCTGATGGGGAAGATGATGTATATGCGCTATCATCCTGTCCATACAATTGTCCCTCAGATGCACAAGAGTCATTATCCTTATCAGACTGCTCCAAATAACCATCTATGGTTGCATTCACATGCATCTCCTCATCCTCACTGTCATAGTGCACCTCAACAATGTGCACCTTCCCTTTACCGCTACATCTATGATTTGGCTTCCAAGGCACTTTGCAACTATATAAATGCTCCCTACATCTAATGGGTGTAGGCTCCATCTCTGCTCCTATCAATCCACTCATTGGTAATGATGTATCTAGATCCTTATCTGATTTTCCCCTTAGGCTGGCAAGAAAACCATCTATGATACCACTGTAATGTTCTTGAGCTGGCTAGTCTAGGAAACACTGCTAATGTGTGCGTATAATTAATCATTTACAACATATAAATGATCATACAAATAACAAATGTGACAAAGGACTGCCAATTTTATATTATGATATCTCTGCGAAGTACAAAGGCTGAATACGGCTAAATAAAATGAATCACTCGGCTAGATTAAAAGACAAAAGGATATTAGCCGAAATACATTAAGCAAACTAAATGATAATACCTGATAATAGGTGAGCACTGCAGGATCAATGGATGAGATGGAACTATGGCAACTCGTACGACAACTGCTGGAAGTCTGGAAAGTTCACCCTAGCGGCTATACCTCTCAGAATGGCCTAGAAACTATACCAAATGGTGCGCCCTTCTCTAGCTCACAGGCAGGGTAACTGATCTGCCCCTCTGCTGGTGGGTCTAGACCCCAGATGGATCCCCTTGGGGGAATGCACCCCTCTCTCACTGGAAAAATGCGTCCTAGTGATTCCGCCATCAGAATCATCCAATATGTATCTCAAAATGATCGCCTTGGTCTACTAGGAAATGGGTCGAAAGGGTTTCCCTTAATCTAATCTG
>ML787785.1:186748-198392 GCA_009831015.1 Picea engelmannii
TTCTCATGGTTTTAAAGCCACCCTTCAAAAATATCATATTCAACATAGAATGACTACAACATACCACCCCCAAGCCAATGGACAGGTGGAAAGAACAAATAAAGTAATAGAAGCCATTCTCACAAAAACAGTGAAGGAAAACATAAAGGACTGGTCTCACAGGCTCCCTGAAGCATTATGGGCCTACATAACTACCTGGAGAAATACTACAGGATTCTCTCCCTATGAACAGTCTATGGAAACAGTGTTGTCTTTCCTGTGGAATTTGAAATCAAAACCTTAAGGATTGCTTTAGCTGTCAACCTTGATTTGACCGATGCACAGACAACCATGTTGCAGCAGCTTAATGAATTGGATGAAAAAAGACTAGATGCCATTCATCAGACAACTATGATTCAATAACAAAGATCAAAATGGCAGGACAAAACTATCAAACATGAGCAGTTCCAAAAAGGTAATTGGGCCCTACAGTATGACTCTCGGTTCAAATAATTTCAAGGGAAATTACGTACAAGATGGCTTGGACCTTACGAAGTAGACATTGTTTTCCCCAATGGAATAGTGAGGCTCCTCACAATCGATGACTCTAAAACACCATTACTTGTAAATGGTCATCAGCTTCGTCTGTACCAACGCCCTATTTCCAAAGAAGATTTTAAGGCCACATGTGTGGCAGACTCTCATTACCTCTTTTTAGAGGGGGATCCTACCCCTCATTGCAATTAATTCTTTTTAAGTTAATTTCTTTAGTATTAGATTAGATTTCGTTTACTAATAATATCTGTCAAGAAATACCATGTTACAATTGATTTTTGCAGATTTCCGATCAAAGCACAGGCCTACTAAGAAAGGACGATCCTACTTCAAGAAGAGGCAAGCTTTCCCATTGCTGAAACACCAGTGTTCAACAACTGTTTGCTCTTTCTTCATTGCTGAAACACCACTGTTCAACAACTTTTTGACTTTTCCCACTGCTAAAACACCACTGTTCAGCAATCTCTTACACCATTTCCCCCATCGCTGTTTAGAAACCTTTCACCATCTTCCCCATTGCTGAAACACCACTGCCAACAAACTTTCACCATTTTCCCACTGCCAAAACACCATTGTTTCACAATCCTTCACATCTTCCCATTGCTGAAACACCACTGTCAGCAACCTTTCGCCATTTTTCCACTGCCAAAACACCACTGTTCTACAATCCTTCACATCTTCTCATTGCTAAAACACCACTGTCAGCAACTTTTCTCCATTTCCCCATTGCTTAAACACTACTATTCAACGATTCTTCACATTTTTCCATTTGACGAAACAACACCGTTCAACAATTGTTTCGCCCTTCTTTTTATTGCTGAAATACCAACTTTTCAGCATTCTCTGTCATTAAGCCTTTGCGCTCTCATACTACATTTTGTCCTTCCAGTCAACAAATCCTTGATACAATTCAGCCAACAAATCAAAAGTTTCTGTCACGGCCACTGCAGAACTATTATGGACAGGCATTATATTTTGTTTGAAATACGAATCAAAAGGTAAAGGCGAGGTATGTAAATTTTATGTAAATACAATTAAGCTATAGTTAATGAGAAGATTCCAACTCATCATTACCACTCATGTAAAATTATTATGAGCCGCACTTAAAAGGGGGGAAGGAAATATCAAACTTTTTCACACGAATTAACCACCTTCATTCCTATTTACCATCCTTTCGTTTGTTTCACCACCATTTGCATGCCTTCACTCGAAAAATTCACTCTACACAGAAGTTGTTACTCGAATCTTTGACAGAGTATTTTACTGAGCTGTTAGCTATGGGAGGATATGTTATACGGTACGAACCCACCACGACAACCCTGTTAGAACACTATCCAGAAGCCTATCAAATTTTTCTGCAGGCAGGATGGCTCGGTTATTTTCAGAGGCTCCAGGGATTTGATCAAAAAAAGGTTCTCCAATTTGCTCAAAATCTCCAGGAATACCATTCCATTGTTCAAGGGGTTCGGATTTCAGTTACAGAAGAGGATATAGAGCAGGTTTCGGGTCTCCCTACCAATGGCATTCGCATGTTCAACTGCAAACATATCATCCTGAATGCCTAGCAGGACTTCCTCTTGCTAGGGGAACAAATTAAACCTAAAGGTCGGGGTGTCCGACTCAGCTCGTTGCCACCTCCATGGCCGGAAGTTGCAAAATTTGTCAAACACTACCTCACCTGTGAAGGCCGATACCAGGTAGTCTACCAGCACAACTTTGTCCTGTTGTCTCATTTACGACATGATAGATTGGTGAACATTCCTTATTATTTGCTCGGTTGTCTTAAAAATATGTCGCACTACTGTAAAAAGGCTAAAGATCCCACCCTTTCACTCACCCATCACCGTCTTGTTCAACTGCTTATCCAAAAGGGTTTTTCTCAACAAAACCCTCCACTAAACAATCCACCCATAGATCCCCAAGAAGCTGCTGAAATTCCTGAAAATATGCAGGAACAACAACCACAAAACCCTCCAGATTCTTCAAAAATACCTAACAGTCCTCCTACAGACCCAATCAGTCCAATTAACCCCCCTACCATACCAAGCCCGCCCCACACTTTACCAGAATCATCCACTCCTTCCCTTCATATTCTTAGCGATGATTCTAAACCAGACAATTCTCCCTGTCCCATCATTGAGGAAAAACCCCCACGAAAACAAAAGCAAATTCCTTTCTTTCATCCCTTTTTGCAAATAAAACGAACAAGGGCCTCAACAAGGGCAGCCACTACTGCCACTACCCTAGACCCCCAACCCATCCGACTAATACCCCGTACACCTCTAACCTCCCAAATGCCAGAATCTTTACCTATTCCACCCACAGGCACTGAAACACAAGAACGAGATGCCCAGTATGTTGCGACATCATCTGTTTCAAACCCAGTAGCTGAAACACAAGAACCAACTACTCATTCAGTAGCTGAAACATAAGAACCAACTATCCATTTAGTAGCTGCTCCACAAGAACCAACTACTCATTCAGTGGCTGAAACACAAGAACCAACCATAGCTGTCACACAAGAACTAGCTACAGCTGAAACACAAGAACCAACTATTGATATTGTTATTGAGACACAGGAATCAAATTCCTAGGGAGCTGCAACATTAATTTCTTTACATCAAGAAGATGAAACAAAAAAATCAGTTGCCAATCCTGTAGCTGCTCCACAAGAACCAGCTAGTGAGGCTGTGACTGCTACACAAGAACCAGTCACTCCTCAACCAGAACCAACGATGGCCTCTGTATTACAAGAAAATGAGTTCCTAAGGTCTGAACTGGAAGCCTACAAGAAAGAGCTAGCCATGGCAAAGGAAGCCTATGAAAAGGAACTTAACATGTACACCCTAGCTCGGATATCAACCATGTCAGAGGGAACTACAACAGAGAATTTGTGTAGAGAATATATGTGCAGTCAATGTGGGGACTTCTACTATCAAGCAGGCTACAAAGTAATTCAAGTTCCAATTCCAGGAGCTTCCCCTGCACCTTCGACTGTCACATTCAAAGAAGAACACCCTGCTGTTACACAAGAACCAGCAGGACCTTCCAAAATTAAGACTGAGCCCTGGCCTGCAACAAATGTCAAAACTGAAACCCCTGCTTTTGTTAATAAAGCTGTACAA
This sequence comes from Picea engelmannii, assembly GCA_009831015.1. Lineage (NCBI taxonomy): Eukaryota > Viridiplantae > Streptophyta > Pinopsida > Pinales > Pinaceae > Picea > Picea engelmannii. The sequence continues at coordinate 190,408 of ML787785.1, forward strand.
ACATTTCCTATTGATGAATCTGCCCCTCCCATCCATATCAATACCCACACCTTTGTGGAACAAGCCACTCAGACCCTACCACAGCCTACTACTTGCAACGCTAAAACACAAACTCAGCCATGGGATGAGTAGGAAATAATACAGAAATGGAAAAAAGAGTCTGTTGTTACACAGGCCAAAAGCCTGCAGGAACACAGAGAAATCTGGATAAATCATATCTACTCAAATTGGGAAGCTTTGGAGCAAACACGCCAGGAATCTCGTACCCTTAAGAAACAAAATAAAGAGCTAAAAGGAAGATTTCTTCTGATATTTGACTTGGAACAAAAGCTATTGGTTGCAAGGAAACCATCCTACAATTACTCTCTGTTCCTAATGGAACGACTTACATGGTTTCAGAGCAAATTAGTCAAAGAAGACAGACCCCATGCAGTATTAAATCCAACAGATTTTATTAAAACCTTTGCAGAAGCCTCTGCTATGGATCAACACCTCCTCTGTGAGGCATATTTTCATAATGAGGCCATCCTTGAGAACATGCAGCTTAACCTTAACCCTCTGGTCTGTGACATCAAGATTCGGGCACTCACCTCCTTCCTTAACAATCAGATTATATGGCAGGATGACTTCCTAGCTGCCAAGCACAATGAGGATAACCGCCTTCTCTGGATAAGGCCAGAGCCACAAAATGTTGCCACCTTTGTTATAGAATATTATCAGTTTTTAAAGAAACCTGGGATGACTCAACACATTCAACAATTACAGACATCAGTGTTTTAGGAGTGTCAACATTTCATTAAATCAATAGAGATTTCTTCCCTATAGACAAATAACATGTTTTGGCAACAATCTACTGAGAAAAGACAGGAACACAATCCTTTTAGCCCCACTAATCTTGAGATAGAAATTTCCAGGGTACCTAGCTACATCAAGCGTGTTCAGCAATGTGCTGAAAGCTGGATAGGGTACCAGTTTCATTTTCCTATCCTATGGATGCCAGCAGAGAAATATCAAGTCCATTATAAGTTTCCCAAGAAGGCCGAAACAACAGCTTGGCAAAGGTTACAATGCGTTTAAGGGTTCAGAGCTCCAACAAACATCACCTTCCACAGCTATTGCTTGAGTAACTTGCACGCTCAGAGTTGGTATTCAGATTCTGACTCAGAGTGAAGTTGCCTGAGGACATGCAACATTTTAATTTGGGGGAATGTTAGGACCATACAATGTACCTTTTTTCCCACACTTTTTGCTATCTTTACACCTTGTTTCACTCACATTTAAACTCACATTATCACCTTACCCTATCTTTCCAAAGGTATATAACTCTCTTCTCTTTACTATATGTTTAATTCGTTTTGCATATAATTTTACATTACTCTCATACTTAACCATTGATCAGAAAATGTATAAGTGCTGAAATAGTTCGAACTGCAGATTAGCATTGAGGCCTATTGCCGAAACAACAAGAAGTTGTTACACAGTCCATGGTCAACGATGCTGAAACAACAACTCACACAAAAGAAGCTGTTACAGTCTTCATGGTCTACAATGCTGAAACAACAGCTCATACAGAAGCCGCTACACTCTTCGTGGTCAACGATGCTGAAACAACTACTCACACAGATTAACCACAACAGCCGCACCTTGAGCTAGCATCGCTGTTTCCTGAGACCAAGTTGCTGGAACAGTCAGAACGCAAATCCCGTGGCTAAAACAACCCACGATTTGCGATGCTGAAACAACATACAACAGTAGTAACAAGAAGACAAATAAAGAAGTTGTTACTCCAGTCGCAACAACAACACCTCACTCAGCTCTTGTAATAGCATTCTATTGCGGGAGACTAGGGTATCCTATTCCAGTTTAGAAAGTCGATCCGACTAAGAATAAGACTCAGATGTACACCTGTAATTTTTTGATCAAATTGTATCGAAGGGATTCTCCTCTTTAAATAAGGGGAAATCATCATTAGAGAGGATCTTCTGCTTTAGCTAAGAAGGATTTACAAAGGAGGACGTGTTTCATTTTCAGACATTGTAATATGATACAGTTGACAGATGAATAAAAGACTGTTCTGAGCATTTTTCTCTAGATCCTTTCGTTTCAGAGGAATCTTGTGAGAAGGGAGGGCCCACATTCTTCAAAAGATTCACCCATTAGCTTTGTAGTGTGTTAGTGTTATTTCTGTTTATGCCTTGATTAAATTCTGTTTTGCTGAAACACTACTTTACTGAACTTTGTTTTGCTGAAACACTACTTTATTGAACCCTGTCTTGCTGAAACTCTGCTTTACCGATTGTTACATTGTTTTCATACAATTCATGCTTGGGTAACTGTTAATCATTCTAGTTAGAAATCCTTCTTGGTGAATTTATGAAATCTTGGTAATCAGGGACAGGTGTTGAAGATTCCTACTTCGGGAATAGGGTCATGTTCTCTGTCAGAGATAGTTAGCCTTCAGTGCATGTCAATTATTTTAATGAGTTCATGAAAGTGTGCTAATCAGAAACAGGTGCTGAAGTTTCCTGCTTCGGGAATAGGGTCATGTTCTCTATTAAAGATAGTTAGCCTTCAGTGCATGTCAATTATTTTAATGAGTTCATGAAAGTGTGCTAATCAGAAACAAGTGCTGAAGTTTCCTGCTTAGGAAATAGGGTCATGTTCTCTGTTAAGAGTTGGTTAACCTTCAGTGTGTGTCAATCATTTCAATCAGTAATGAGTTCATGAAGTGTGATGATCGGAAACAGGTGCTGAAGATTCCTTCTTTGGGAATAGGGTCCTGTTCTCTGGTTACAGAATAGTTGGTCTTTCCTGTTGCAGCATCTTGTTGTTATTTTAATGTAATCCAGGATTCTTCAATTAAACATTTCTTTAAAATTTGAGCTCTGCAATAGGTAGGTTGATTTCCTGTAATTCAAGTTAGAACTTCAGTTTGTTCAAGGCAAAGTGTGATTAATGTGTTCTTACTACACCTCTAGGTTGCTTTTGAGATTGAGCATATATAGTGCGTGATTACCTTTGAAATAAACAGACTTCCCTGGGTTGAAAATTTATGTAGCACTTGATTGTTTAGTTAAATAAGCAATTATAGTGACCAACAATGGAAAGGGAACAAGCGGGAAAAGGAAAGTCGTAAAAAGCAGGATGACAGGACAACACTAGGCGGAATTAAAGGACAACAAGGACCGATGGGACATCACATTAATTGCGCCAACTGGAGACGACAAAGCAAGAGTAATGGGAAGTAATAAACTATCAAATATGCATTGAACCCACAGTTATGGTGCATTAAACCCATAATGGAGGAAGCATCCTCGACAAGCTTCATGAGAAGCTGATACAACACGCGAGTACAAGAGAAACTAGTCTATTCACGAAAGGAGAACAGACAAAGAGAAATAACAACTACAATGCATAAAGAGAGGCTACAGAGACCACATAAGCTATTCGAACACGGGAAAAGTTCAATAGTCACCGCTATGACACCACCGAAACCAACAAAAGCAAGCCAGAGTGTTAGACCAAACAGGGTTCAAACTCGGTCACGAGGGCCATTGGAAGAAGGTGAACAACAACCATCGGAGGTCATCGATATCGACGAAATCCAATCCCCAGAGACGATATTGGTGAATCCTACACTGATATTGGAATAAATTCAGTAGACAACAACAAAGGCCACAAATGTAGATACGCCAGTAGCAGCGCAAGAGCCTCAGAGCCAGGAAGAAGAAACCCAAAAGGAGGTGCAACCAGAGCGCACTGAAGAAGCTATGAAATTTACTTGCACGACATCGAATCCGACAATAGCAGTGGAGCCAGATGAGTCTCAAACGACCATCTCAGAAAACCTAGTAGGGGATACCATTGAATATGTCTCGGCCTTGATGGAATGTCATATAGAGGAACAACCGGAAGCTACTGGAATTTCGAGCCAACCACCATAGCAGAAAGATAAGATACAGATACCAAGTTCACCTCGCAAGAAACCTCCAGTAAAAATTGTTTTACCATGCATATCAACTGGAGTATAGGAAGGACCAGAGCTACTGGGTCATGTCAAGAAGCTCAAATATTCATACCATGAGGTAGAAAATGAAGCCAAGTTCCCGAAACTTGCGAAGAGGGTCTTTCTACAAACTACGGGCATGAATCCATTTGGACAACTGACCGATCAGCCGTATCAGTGGGAAACTTGGCTGGAGAAAATAGGAATTTTAGGTCTTTTGGACCTACCACATTTTGGCATAGGCCATAATGCAACATCATGCATCAAGAAACTATTAGCAGTCACACATGGAGGGGACATATGGCTGGACAAATCCGTCCCCATAACTGTTGAGCTTATTGCACAAATAGCAGGATTACCAATTCAAGGTATGGATCCCGTGTTGTTTATGGATGAAAAAACCAAGGAGAAAGTGCTGGCAGGAGAAATGAAGGAGTATGTCACCGCTAGGGGGACAAGAGGCATCATCATCAAACAAATCAACAATGCATCCACACAGCCGGGCGCAAAAATCTTAGCCTGCAATTTATTGGAAAAATGTCACAGAGAGGAAGTACCAACTGGAGTTGTTGCAGTTGTAGCCCAGTGCGCAGAAGGAACCTCAATGAATTGGGCGCCATACTTATTGAACTTCTTCCTAGAGGATTGCAATGATGCGCAAGATCTAGGCACATAGTTCCACTACTCATGGTTGATTACCTTAATAGCATTCATGGGATGGCGAGAACTAGGGTATGTAGTTTTTTGTACCAGACTAAATACCACGGGAGAGAGGTATCTATTGCTGAAAGTAGGGCTGAACGCTAGGCATAAGAGGGAGAATGGGACCATATTTGAAGCATACCTACGCGACATGCAGGAATCCATCATCTGAATGTGGAGAATAACACTAGAGGCTGTCACGCGGTATGCAGACATCACCAACTTCCTATTATATTTTTAGCTCGGGAGGTACTCTGCATGTTTTGTCTTGTATGCGGATGTTACCTTAATATTTACACTACCAAACACTTAACTTTGTAATAGTTTTTATAAAGTTGTTTAAGCGGTTCTTTTATTAAAGTGACTTTTTAATAAAGTGTACCTTCTATTTTTAAAGTGACTTTATTTTCATAAAGCACTTATGTAATAAAGTGAAATTCACTTTAATTTTAAATGAGACATTTTGGAGGGAATGAATCATGACCCTTGATCTTGGAAAAGGAAAGATCTAATCCTGGCCTTTAGATCTAGGGTTGGGGAAGGTGACAAGACACTTTTGGGGGGAAAATGTCATTTTTATATTATAAAAGAATGCATTGGGTAGTGTGCAAGACATGTCGAATGTTTGAGAAGACATCAGGAGGAGAGTTAGAGAGATTTTCAGAGTAAGTTTGAGAGAGGAAAGTGAGCAACAAAGAGGGCATGTTTTTTGAGGAAAGAGGGAACAATTCCCGAGAAAAAATTTCTGTGAATTTTTGGCCGAAATATTTTTCTGTTGTGGGAGGTCGTACTGTACGGATCCGTATAGTCCATACGATTCTGTACGGATTTGGCATGGAAATTGAGGCAATTTTTGGGACAGTTTTCAAGGCGATTTTCAGATTTTCGGTGGCTTTTTTGGGCCGTACAACGGACTGTGGGCATGGAAAATGAGTTACGAAAGAGGCTGGACAGGGATATGGTTTTGGCATGGAAAACAAGGTAGATTTCTGTGGGACGGATTTGGTGCTGTGAGGTATTTTCCTTGGCTGGAAATGTTGTTTTGTTGCTGATATGTACTTTCCTAAAGTTGAATAATAGATCTCTCTCTCTCTCTCTCTCGTTGGGTTTCCCCACATTGGGGTTTTCCCTGGCATTTGCCTAAATTTATGTAAGTTATGGGTTGTTGTCCACTATGTATTTCCACTGCATATTTTTCTTAGAAATGTGTATTTCTAATTATAGAAATTTCTGAATGTGGGTTTTATGCATTTCTAAAATTTATGAAGACAATTATCTCTAGGTTGCTAAGTGTTTGAAAAAATATTAGTTTGCTGATTTTTTGTTATTAAAAATCTACATGGTATCAGAGCTTGGGCTCTGGGTGACAGTGGGCAGTGTGATATTTGGGAAAAAGGGTGTGATTTTTTTCCTTGATTTGTGACAGGGAATATGGCTACAAGCATTAGACATGAGGATCGGTTGGATGGCATTTCCAACTACTTGCAGTGGAAGGTCTGATTGTCAGTTGTTCTCAAGGAGAACAAGATCTATAGCTATGTCAACTCTGTTGTAGTAGCTCCTGCAGCAGATCCTTTTGCTTTGGACTTGCATGAGGTCAAGAAAGCCAAAGATCAGAGGATTATTCTGGATGGGGTGAAGGATCACCTTATCCCACACTTGGCTGAGAAAAAGACTACCAAGGAGATGTGTGATGCACTTAAGAACTTATTCGAGGCAAAGAACGAGAACCGAAAGATGGCCTTGAGAGTCAAGTTGCATGATACTAAGATGGGTAAGGAGGAGAATGTATCTTCTTATCTTATCCAAGTGGCTGAAGTTAAAGATGAGCTAGTAGTTGTTGGAGAAGTCATTTTGTATTCTGAGTTGGTGAGGATAGCCTTAAATGGATTCACCAAACATTGGGAAGTCTTCATGAAGTGCGTGGTGGGTCGTGAGCATCTACCATATTGGAGTAGACTGTGGGATGATTTCACTCAGGAGGAGATTCGAGAAAGATCTCAGAGCAGTGATTAGAAGACATACATAGTTGATGAGAATGTTTCTCTTGTGGCAAAGAGAAAGAAGAAAGGAAGTTCCAGAAGGGACTTGAGTAGAGTTAGATGCTATTGTTGTAACCAATTGGGGAACCTTTCCTCTCATTTTCCTGAGAGGAAGAAGAAGAAGGAGTCAGAGGGGCCTTAGACAACTGCTACAACAACCATAGAGGACTTTGCTTCAAAGTTCAATAGGGAATTTTCTTTGGTTACCCTAGTTTCTAGTGTAGCGAAGGATTCAGAGGTGATGTCAGATGGATTGTGGATAGCGAAGCCTCTAACCACATGATGGGAATCTTGTGAGTATTCCCAGACTTCACAGAGATTGGTCCTGGCCGACAGGTGGTAAATGAAGGTGGTATGGAAAGAGTTTTACATGGAGTTGGGAATGTCAGATTCCAACTCGAGTTTGGGGGACTCTTGGAGATTGATGGAGTTCTCTTTGTTCCAGGGTTGAGTGTTAACTTTATCTCAGTCCCAGCCTTGGAGGATGTAGGATATTGCGTATTGTTCAAAATGGAACATGTCTTTATCTACAGAGAGGGAGTGGAACCGGTAGAGTTGCAGTTGATCGGTAACCGGGTGAATAGGTTGTATATGTTGAAAGGACAGCCTATGATGTATGATTCAACTTCGGATGAGGAGCATGAGGAGGTTTCTAAGACTACGGTGGCACCAAGGTATCAGTCTTGCATTCTGAGAGAAGAGAGCGAGTCTTTTCTGAGCACTGACAGAAGGCTAAGCCAGGTTGATCGAACCGATGCTCAAGATGAAGTGAGCTCAGGGTTCCAAGAGGTTGCCAGGAGACGATCTTCTAGTCCGAGTTCTATATAGATGTTGCGGATGGCTCCAGGTTCAGAGGGAGCTCCTACGTAGCACAGTGTGATGGGACCAGATGATGGAGATGGCAATGAGTACATCCCTCGCTAAGAGGGAGTGTTAGATTTATATCTCAGGAGGTACTCTGCATGTTTTGTCTTGTATGCGGATGTTACCTTAATATTTACACTACCAGGCACTTAACTTTGTAATAGTTTTTATAAAGTTGTTTAAGTGGTTCTTTTATTAAAGTGACTTTTTAATAAAGTGTACCTTCTATTTTAAAGTGACTTTATTTTCATAAAGCACTTATGTAATAAAGTGAAATTCACTTTAATTTTAAATGAGACATTTTGGAGGGAATGAATCATGACCCTTGATCTTGGAAAAGGCAAGATCTAATCTTGGCCTTTGGATATAGG
>ML787785.1:198442-217269 GCA_009831015.1 Picea engelmannii
CTTATGTAATAAAGTGAAATTCACTTTAATTTTAAATGAGACATTTTGGAGGGAATGAATCATGACCCTTGATCTTGGAAAAGGCAAGATCTAATCTTGGCCTTTGGATATAGGGTTGGGGAAGGTGAAAAGACACTTTTGGGTGGAAAATGTCATTTTCAGATTATAAAAGAATGCATTGGGTAGTGTGCAAGACATGTCGAATGTTTGAGAAGACATCGAGAGGAGAGTTAGAGAGATTTTCAGAGTAAGCTTGAGAGAGGAAAGTGAGAAGCAAAGAGGGCATGTTTTTCGAGGAAAGAGGGCATGATTCTCGAGAAAAATTTACTGTGAATTTTTGGCCGAAATATTTTTCTACTGTGGGAGGCCATACTGTATGGATCTGTACAATCCATACAATTCCGTACAGTCCATACGAATTTGGCATGGAAATCGAGATGATTTTTGGCACAATTTGCGAGTCGATTTTCAGATTTTCGGTGGCTGTTTTTGGGCCATACAGAACATTCCGTACAATGGACTGTGGACATGGAAAATGAGGTACAAAAGAGGCTAAACAACGATACAGTTTTGGCATGGAAAACGAGGCAGATTTATGTGGGACATATTTGGTGTTGTGAGGTATTTTCCGTGGCTGGAAATGTTGTTTTGTTGTTGATATGTACTTTCTTGAAGCTGAATAATAGATCTCTTTCTCTCTCGTTGGGTTTCCCCACATTGGGGTTTTCCCTAGAATTTGCCTAAATTTTTGTGAGTTATGGGTTGTTGTCCACTGTGTATTTCTGCTACATATTTTTCTTAGAAATGTGTATTTTTTCTTATAGAAATTTACGAATTTGGGTTTTATGCATTTCTGGACTTTATGAAGACAGTTATCTCTAGGTTGTTAAGTGTTTGACAGAATATTAGTTTGTTGATTTTTTTTCATTAAAAATCTACACTTCCAAGCCACATGACAAACAATGTGGATATAGGCAAGGTAGGATCTGGATAAAAAATGGCTAGAGATGTGCTACTGCATCATATAGGGTGATATCGATATGGTCATTAGCGAATGGCCTGACGAATGTAGGATCCCAACCATTAATCAGGAAGTGTCAGAAAGAACAACAGAGGAAGAGGCAGAGGAGGGACCTACGCAACCTTTGGAAATCCAAGTTCCCAAGAGACCAAGAATGGGCCAAGGCAAGACAACACAGAAATATGAAGGGCCAAAGAAGACAGGAACCTAGAAGGGGAAGAAAGAGAATACATAGTCAACCAGGGAACGACAGAAACAAGCTAAGGGAGCAGAGGAGACCGCCCCAAATCCTAAAACACAGGAACCAGGGGGAAATAAGAGACCAGCCACGCAGACAAGAGGCGCACGCAAGAAATCAAAGGCACATTGAGCACCGCCAGAATATACGATCACAGAGGATGACAGGGAAATGATCACCATAATGGTCCAGGATTGTCTAGACGAGGACTTCGACCATGCAACACACCATAAGGACAAACTGAAAAAAGAGCTGGTAGAATTGGGGCAGTTCCTTAAGAAATTATGGGAAGTATAGATAGAAAGTAGTAGCAAGGGCATAGAGACATCAACACCGCAGACAGAAGGAAGGGTGCAAGAGGAAGAATGACAGTCAGTCTAGGGGATACTGCAGCCACATATAACATTCCATATCAACCCTAGTATGTTGCACATGGATGAAACTCTAGGGTAGAAAACTTTGAAAGACTTAATCCAAATCCAACTTTTGTTGACAAGGATACCATCAGGGGCATTACACAAGTTGTCGGTAAGCATCAACCATGAGGTACAAACTCACACACACAGAGACTTAACCGAATTGAAGTAGGAAACAAAGAAGCAGGACACGCTAGTAATAGTCTATGAGAAGGATAAATCTAAGACCGAGGAGGAAAGGGAGCACCGAAACAGATTGGAGCAGAAAGTGGCAGGAACTTATGAGAAGATTCCACAGGCCACGCAGAGTGAGGAAATCATAGAAGCAGAAAAGATTGATCGGATTGCACAGGAAATTGATCAATATCATAAGAAGATCGAGAATCTCCGAGAACATCTCACACCAACCACTCCACTAGCAGTGAAGTAGAAAAGGAAACATGAAGCAACAATGCAGCTGCAGGAGATAGAGTAGCAGGTTAGCACAACAACTGACTTGTTCGATAAAGCAGCGCAACTTTGGACAAGGTTGGAGGAGGATCCACAGGTCCAATGATGGGACAAGGAAGAGGAAAGGATCAATGAAATGATCCAAGGGCTCAAGAAGAAGCATAATACCATACCAATCCCAGAACGTGTAAACAGTATGCAGGAGATTAAGAAATTGCAGGCAGAGCTAATCTCTATGCAAACCCAGAAACAGGAGCGTCGGGCTCAAATGGAGCCATTACAGGAGCAGGTAGAAGAAGCAATAGGACATGTAGAGGAAGCTAAGACATAGGTAGCACAGATCCAGGCAGAATGTGTAGGATTTATGAGCGACGAAGTGGCAGTCCAGGTAGTGAACACAATCAAGGCGAAGACCGCACAAGCACAGACACATGAAGCAACATTCAAGGAAAAGTTCCAAATGATCACCAAGGAGATCCAGGAAGTTCAAAAGGATTAGGTGGCTCGGGATGAGCCACATGTCAATTTTGGGGGCCTGTTGGTAGCAAGCTGAAGTGGAAAGAAGGATGATCATGGGGAAATAAAGCATGCATAAATGGAAGTAACAACTGGAAGGAAACATAGCACGCACGCATGCAAGAAAGTGTGCACAAAGAGAGCGACAACTGGAAGGAGGAGAAACACACGCACATGAGAGGAAGACCAAATGTTGGTAGGGTTAGGGTTTTGGTAATGTATTGTAATGGATAAAGAGCCAAAGATGTATAAATACCGATACTGAGGTATTATAGAGGGTTCTGATACATAGGTATCATAGGTTGGATTTTTTCATTGTTCAGATTGTTGTTATATCATATATATGTATGAGTCGATGCGAATTGTAATGCTATTATGTATTATTTTGTAAGTTGTTGAGATGTAGGAGAGGAGAGAAGGAATATCTGAGGATTAGATCATAGGATGAGGATCCTGGTGCGATCTAGTTCGCCTCATATAGATCTTACCCATCTGAGGAGAATTGTAAGCGCGCGGCGCTGGATACACAGAACTACCATAATAAAAGAGCCAAGAGACAAATCTGTGTGGACATATCCCAGGAGGGGGGTGAACCATGGTAACGTCTATGTAATGTGATGAATGAATGCATATATTTATTGTCTTTCCAATAGTTATTTGTTATTCTTAATGAATGAATAAGTTATTCCAATGCTTGTTTAAATGTTGTTGCGATATTGAGGGAATAAGTTGTGAATAACAATAGGTTTCAATAAAATGCGGCTAGGGCCTAAACCCTAGGCACCTCCGCTCTGGTTTTTCGATTGCAGGGGCACGGATATTCGTCTGTAGCAGTCGATCAGGGTTCACCTTGCTTTCTTTGCATACAGGTCCGCGGATCGACATTTTTCAGAGCGTCCCTCCTGCGTTTCGCCTGCGTTTTCCTAAGTTTTTGCATGCGTTTTGGAGCAGTGGTCTTGGCTTGCCTCTGCGACTTGCTCCGTCTTCTTGTTTGCTATTGGTCGCTGCCCTGCTACGATGGCCCCAGATCCAACTGCCGAGATGGAAGAAGATCCTTTGGAAGCATTCAAAGCGTTAGTCCGCTCGGCAGGACCTAAATCCAAGCCTTCCCTCTCGTCTAAGTTTGTTAAGAAGATGGAGGAGATCCCTTATCTGGAGCTATCTCCAGAGGAGCCTTGCAATCTTTCCCTCTTTCTAGCAGAAAAGGCCCTCATAGGAAAGTTTATGGGGTTATGGCCTAGCCCCAAATCGGTGGAGGCATGGATGGATGATCGTTGGAAGTCACTGATACAGGGAAACATTTCTCTGTGCGCAGTAGGCAGGGGTTTTTTTGTCTTCAGTTTCTCGAGGACAGAGGACCGCGATCTAGTTTTTAGATCTGGACCCTATTTCATGGGGTCGAGAGGGTTGTTCTTAGCCCCCTGGACTCTTGACTTCAATCCTGGATCCGAGATCATCGCAGCCCCTGTTTGGGTTAGGATGCCTCATCTTCCCTTGCATCTCTGGGGGAAAAGATCTCTAGAGGACATTGGAAATAAGTTTGGGCGTTTCCTGGACAGTGTGGAGGCGAAAGGGGATCAATTTACCTGTGCTCGTATTTTTTTTGAGGTTAACCTCGAGAAAGGCCTTTCGGAAGCCATTAAGCTCTCCCTGGGGGAATGGTGCCATATCCAAGAGCTGGACTATTCCTTTTAAGTGCCCCCGGTGCCATGCTTATGGTCATTTCGAAAAAAGATGCCCCAAAGCCTCTAAGGAGCCAGGACCAGTCAAAGAAGATGATTTTCAGCCAGTATCTAACTGACGAAGGCATCCAAGGTGAAAGGTTCCACTACCCCAGGCTCCGAAGGCCACTCATTCAGCAGAGGCAACTCTAGAAAATAAAAACAACTTTGATGCGTTGAAGGAAGATGAAGCCCTAGATCCACAAGCAACAACAGTTAAGGAAGATCCTCCGGCAGACGAAAGCCTTCCGGATTCCACCCCTCCAGATTCAGTAGCAGCGAGAGAAATTTGGGCTTCAGATCCAGAACCCTCTGACCCTGCAGGTCTGGTTGTTTCAGTCCCCTCCAGCGGCTTTGTGGAAACTTCTGAACCTGAAGACAATTCAGTTCCGTCTCCACCCCTTACCCAAGGGCGAAGGACCAACAAAGTGCGCAGAGAAAAGGAGGCGGCCTCCAACATTTCTTTAGGTTCTCAGAAAAAGATGGATCCCTACTTGAAGGGGAAAATTTCATCCCCCTCGGTTTAATGCTTTGCTTCTGTCTTCTATTGTGCTCATAGTTTGTGAGAATTTACTCATGTATGCATTTTTTGTCATTTTCTAGAATTATCTCAAGAAGAAGATGGGATTGGTCTCCCAAGACTTTCACAAGAAGGTTGGAAGCACTGTTAGAGGTCACCAACCTTCTTCAGAATTGTAACTTTTTGATTCTGGCTTGCCATAATGCCGCTTAATGCAGCCTAACCGTTCTTGTCAAAAAAAACAATACGTTGCAATCAAAAGTTATAATAATTGGTTCAGAATACAGATCCTAGGCTGTAAACGCATCAGTCTTACAACCAACCATTAAATCTATCTCAGGTGAGACTGCGTGGCCCATTTGTTGTGGTGGGAAATCCCCCTACGGACTAACATTTAGGGTTATATTATGCATGCAGATAAGACCGAAAGAATCCTACTTTCTACCTTCGTCCCATACCTAATCCCCATTTCTTTTAAGAAAATACATGGTTAAATGAACATACCTTGTTCCGGACATTCGATGTCGATCCTTCTTCATGCTTGATCGCTTGTTGGCAACTATCCTCTCAAGACTGACCTACATAAAAAAACAAGCAACAAACTCTACATGCATTTGTTCTACAGATTAATGGGTTAGAGATTCAAACATATATTCGCTAAACTATGAAGAACTCATATAGTGGGACAGGAAAAGCATTTCTTTATTATTAACTTTAATGAATCAACTTACAATGTCGACACCGGCCATTGCTCCGTGAACCTAATCCTAGGATCCTCTTCAAATGTCCTCAAATTGCTTTGTTTTGTATCACTCTTTGCACAAGGATGGATAAAGGGTTGGGACAATGGGAATGTGCAATTGGGTAGAGTTTCTTTACTCTTATTCTCCTCTTCCAAATGGGACCCCTAACTCTTCTTTTATAGGCTAGAAGAAGCTAGGTATTTGGACGAACCCTCGTCCATGCATGGCCAGGAGTTTCAGTTAACTCACCCAAAGCTGTGTGTTCCATTGACAACTTTCCTTTTTCCATGCTTTTGTAGGTACACGCAGGCTGTTTTGGGTCAGCTAGCGTGTACACGCATGCAGTAATGGAGTAGGGCACATGGGCCCTTATAAGAGAGGTTTTTTAAAGAGTTTTTCAGCAGTGCTATGGCAAAGAAGGGATCTGAGATGGCCTAATGTCAGGTAAGCATGTATGGTGCAAATTAGGGTTATAACACCATTCTTTGTGTTGTGTTTCCTTCTGGTTTACTAGGAGGGCCGATAGTTTTAGAGGCTTTGTTGGAAACCCGAAAGACATGAACCCTGGGTCAATAACTTAGACGGTAGAGAAGGAAGACTAGAAAACCCAACAGGGGGTTACCTCCTTTGCAAGGTCCATCCCCTTGGCTGGGGGGTCTAGGTGCAAGTGAGACCCTGACAGGGCTTGCGGGGGAAGCCCCTAAAGGAAAATTTTCCTTGTAAATGTATATTTTTATTTCATTGTAAATCTAGACCGTTCATTATAAGGTCGCAGATCTTACGGTAGAAGTTATGTTATGTTTTTTTCCCTAGAAGGAAACCCTCTTTTATGATGGAAATGTATTGTGGCTATGTATCAACGTGAATATTGTATTTTGAGAGAGGAGACTATGAGAGAAAGAAGAGGAAGTTACATTGGGTTTGTTGTAGGTTGTATCCCTTCATTTGCTGGATAATAATAAAGGAAGGACCTGGAAATTTCTCTGGTGGACATAGCCCACACTTGATGAAACACGTATATCTGTGTCTCTATTGTATTGTGTATCTTATGTGTTTTATTTCCGCATTTGTTTTATTTATTTCTCTGTGATCCTATTTTTTCTAACAATGATATATTACATAAAAGCTATGTTGAGTGGGACAGAGTGATAAAATATTTCTGGATAGAAGAAATAAAATATTGGTTGATAATACATGTGTATGTGATTATGAGTTCATTCCAATTGATAGTTGGATTAATAGAAGTGAATTAATTGTAGTTGTAAACAATTCTGATATCACTTTGTTATTTTGTTTTGAAGTGTTACCATGAATNTATATATATATATATATATATATATATATATATATATATATATATATATATATATATATATATCTTGTACATGAGATATTGACAATTTGTTTGGATGAGTGTTGAAATTGCAGGAAGAAAGGGGTATTGGATATGGTATTGTTGAAATATCTTAAATAAGACCAATGCCTATTGTTGCAAGAGCCAAAATATTATGAGCAGAAACTCATGTCTGGAAATTTTATTTTTCCTATATAAAACAATTTTGAGAATTACAATTTAATAATTATTGACAGATTGTTTTGGTTGAATGTCAATTTAAGAAACTACAAGTAGAATGGTATTGGATATGGAAGGAATGTAATCCCATAAGGAAGACTGATATTTATAGATGCAGAGCCAAACAATATGAGCAGAAAGCTCATCCTTGGAATTTTTTTTTTCCTGTATAAAACATATTTGACATTTATGATTGAAAATGGTTATAATGATATATCATGATGATTGTATGTGTATAATACAGATGAGATGTTGGATATGCTAGCTGGAAATCATGGAAAAAGATATTATTGTGACATGAGAACCTTGTGTCCCTAGAAATATTCTTGTGCAAGAAATCCTTGGTTAGGCAAGATGGATCACTTGAGGGATTGTATAGTAGATAAGGGGATGCATGAGCCTAGGCCTGGAAGGTGAGTGACCACGAGGAAGAGGAGACTTTGATATTTCTTGTAAACTATTGATTGGGATCATGCACACAATGGTTATTTCAAGGGAAAACAATGAGGCAAGTTAACAAGACAACCATATGGATGCAGCTCCATGAACCACACAGATAAGTATTGTACTGAATTATGAAAACTTTACTCTTAAATTATGAACAAAATGAAAATTTTATGCATGAATTGTGAATTAACATGCTCGCTGATTTGAAATGTTGTAGAAAAATGATGAATGTTGAGGATCTAGAAAAATACAAGATTATGAGGGAAAAGAAGAAGGTGATGTTGGAGCAACCGAATGACAAGGGCATAGAATGAAGAAAGTCCATTGGAATTGTTGCAGCTGGAGTTTTGGAAGCCACAACTCTGAAACTTCTTGGTTGAGTGCAATGGAGCCCTAGAGAGAAGCGGAACAACTTGAGAGACTACATGGAAGAGAAAGGGGTTCATTTCTTTGAGTTGTGTAGGGATGAGAGGGAATGAGAGCTTGTTGGTTGGAACTGTTGTCAGAGATATAAATTCTAGAAATCATTATACATGTTTTGGGTCGGAAGTCCTATGTATACATGTTTAATTATAGGCCAGAGTGCTTATGTATATAATATTTGGTTGGAATGCCTACGTGGATTAAGGATAAAGAGCCTAGATTTGTAATCTTAATAACATTGGAATGGCGATGCACATTGAGGACAGTGCCAAAATAAAAGGAGGGGGATGTAACATCCTAGTTTTAACCCTTATGAACTATAATGTACTATGTAATTGTGACTTAGGCTAGTGATCCGACAAAGTAAAACAGGGACCAGAGTTCCTAGGAAATGTAATAATTCATACACATTAAAAAAAATAAACCGTTGATTGCAAGACATACAAGGACAAAAGATATAGGGGGCTATGATTCCACGAGAGAGGGAGCTTGAGGGGCTGTCTTTTTATTATTATTTTATTTAACCATAATTGTTTTTATGGAGAAAAGGGGTTACATGAGATTCTTGGGGAAGGCCATGTGGTTCTTGATTTCCAATTAATTATATAAACCCATCTTTGGTTTTTTTGGGGGTTCACTTGTTCTTATTCATTCACGGTACACCCTTCTCACTTCTTCATCTTTAGGAGCCCCATTCTTGTTGAATTCGTGTGCTCTTGGTATGAGCATGGATACGAATGGTTGCATGAGGATGGCTGATACGGATTTTATGAGAAGAAAGAAATGAATACAGATTATTAAAAGATGCTTAACACAAAATAACAGAGATACAATAAAATTGGTTATCTATTCAATAAGGAATTAAGATGAAACAATAAAATGCAGCGGAAAACAAGCTTGCTAGAATGGTGGTGACTTATCTCTGAGAAGAGATGTGAGGGTTGCACTCATTCGCAAGAAGATGGTTACAATGAGGCTCTCAAATCCTTTTACAATAAACAGGAATTTCAAAATCCCTAGACATCCAAAAATCTAACCCTAGGAGATGAAGCGTCAAAAGTCATGTGGGCCCCATTTGGGTAAGTTAGTATATTAACTTCTTGAGGTCATAACTTTTGCGTATGATATTCATTTTAGGCGCACGATAATTCATTGGAAAGGTATGACTGAGAAGAACAATTTTCGACTGGCCCGGGTTAGAGCCTCTAGCAATCACCTGGGGCCCAAATCCCCAAAAAATGTTGTTTCGGGCCTCAAATTGGCCTCGGAAGTTTGGAACCCAAAAAAACTGTCGAACAATTACCAAGGCGGAAAACTATTTTTCGAGCCAGTGGAATAGGTGGGTGGCCACCGATATCCACTTGGATCTCATTAGGAAGCAATGGTCTCCATTGCATTGAGTTTCCCCATCATATGAGGAAATTTATGTTTAATTTGGCCCCGGGTGAGCCACTTGCCTTGGTGAAGGAGATGCCCTGCTTTGACGACTCGATAAAGCTGGATCATTTATTATCGAGTGCCCTTGATCTGTGTGTCCACAATATGATCACTGGATACATGTTGCATGCAGTCAGGGTTGAGCTCTGTTGGTGTCAACTGCTCTTCTATCTCTGAGGTGTCCAATAATGGTGGGAAATATGGCCAAAGAAGAGTCACGTTGAAGACTGGATGAAAACCAAGGAAGGGGGGAATGTTGAGCTCAAAAAAATTGTCACCCATATCCTTAGTGATGGTGTATGACCCATAAGAGAGTGGGTGAAGATTCCAATGGGGCCTTGTAAGGCGTTCTTTCTGCAAATGCAACCAAACTTCGTCACCCACCTGAAACTTATGTGGCAACCGATGTTGATCATGGCATTGCTTGTACTTTGCATTAGACTTCTGTAGAATATCCTGAACATGTTGGTGAATGTGCTAGATCCGCTCAATGAACCGGGTGGATTTTTCAGCTTCTGGTGGAGTAGGGGACGATTCGGCTAAGGTGGTCGCCAGGAGTAGTGCAACATCCATGGGGCCTAATTGTTGGACTCCCAACCCCACCTAAAAGGGGATGTGACCAGTTGTTAAGCCCTAAACAATGGCTCATTACCCATTAATTGGGGCATATTACATTAGTAATGTTATTTTATTTATGTCAGCTTTAGTCCATTAGTTGTAATTGTCCCTCCTAGTCTCCTATATATAGCAAGGAGACATTTTCATTTGGAATCATCTTGTATTTGGACATTTATTTGGGGTATAAGGAGGTTTCCCCCTCGAAGAGGATTATTACCTAAAATTCTCTATTTTTTAAAGCATTGAGTACTTATTTTGAGGTTTTTATATGCTATATTGATATTTGGTTCTTAACATATGGTATTAGAGCTGAAGGTCTTAGGGTTTCGTTGCTACATCTGACACACCTTGGAATTTTCGCTATAATTTTTTATATACAATGTTTCAGAAGGAATGAATTGGATGATATTTATTAGATGGGTCAAGGTACGTTGTGTTAAAATTTCATCTCCTGAAGCCTTATACTGTCGGAGATACAACCTGTGTAAGATAGGGTTCGAGAATCATCCTGAATTGAATCATTGCGGAATTTTCTCTATAAATTTTTTTTTGTAACATTTCAGACCCTGAAATCTGGAGGCTATTCACATTAATTAGTAAGGTATATGTGGTAAAAATTTCAGCTTCTGGGTCATCTTACATTTGTAGAACACCCTGTGGAAGATAGGGTATCTGACTAGTCCTATTGACTAGTCTCAAGCAGGTGTTCTGGGTAAAAAAATCATAAATTCTTCCTTGAGTATCCAAATTGAGTGAGACTGGTTGCATTGGATATCGGAAAGTCCGTAGTATTTCTGGTATGATTTTCAGAATTTTATATCAATTATTGTGTGTGGGGAACACTATACAAGTGATATCTCCTGGAAAGGCCAAAAATCAGCAAGTTGTGGGGAAGTTATCATAAATTTCACTTGGCACATCCAATTTTGATCAGACCTGTGGCATTGCAAAAAAGAAATATCATAGAACTACAAAAAGGAAAATTTCATACCCAGAAGGGGCAAAATTTTGGAGATACAATAAAAGGAATATTTTCTAGCAGAACCACCTCAAAATCAAGGTTTAAAGTGATACTTGGAAACATGCCACCAAAAAAGGGAACTTCTACACCAAATAAGCCTCCAGACAATCCTATTTGGACTCTTGATGAAGGTGAAGAAATGTGTAGCGACATAAATGATTTATGAAAGAAGACAATAACAAAATATGAACTACAAGATATGAGGGATTCAATGGAAGCTAAGTTGGAGGCAATAAATACTAAGATGGATGGTTTAAAAGGGGAGATCATGGAAGGATTGAAAAATTTCCTAGTAGAGACGACAACTGAAAGTGAAAATGTATCCCATTAAATTCATGATGAGGACACAAGGAATATGAATCAAGAATGGAGAAGCTCTAACTTTGGGTTGAAGACCAACCACTTTCCTAAGATCGATATGATGAAGTTTGATGGCAAGGATCCAATCACATGGATACTTCAGATGGAGCAATTCTTTGATCTACATAATGTGCCACATACACAAAAGGTATGGATTGCTTCTTTATATTTAGAACCCAATCAATTTGTGTGGTATCGATGGCTTTGTTATCGCAAATCACTCATCACTTGGACAATTTTTATGGAAGAAATGATAGCACACTATGAGGATACAAGGATAAATACCTTCTTTATCCAATTGATAAATCTCAAGCAAAAGGGTTCAGTTACAGAGCACATTGAGAACTTCCAAAGATTGAATATAAAGGTAACAGATATTCCATATGAGCACTTGATTGATGTATTCATAGGAACTTTAAGGGATAACATTCAACATGAGGTTCATCTTTGGGAACCCAAATCATTGGATAATGCATTTAGGGTGGCAAGAAATGTTGAAAGTAAAAATATGGCTATGGCTACTAGAAGGACCACTCCTAACATATATCGAGAGAATAATGTTCCTTCTTCTAATACAAGTCAACCTACTAGGTTGACACCTCAACAATTGGAGGAATGAAAAGAAAAAGGTTTATTCTTTAATTGTGACAACAAGTACAGTAAGGGATAGAAGTGTGGTGAGAAGAAATTATTCTACATAGATTGTGAAGAGGAACAAGAACAAGAACAAGAACAAGAACCATCTTAAGATGAAAATGTAGATGTGATTTCTTATTAAGAGTTGACTCCCACGATATCGTGTAATGCATTGGTTGGAATTATCACTCCTCGAACCCTCAAGATCGAAGGATATATCAAAAAGAAAAAGGTAATAGTCCTAATTGATTCTGGTAGTACTCATAATTTAATTCACTATAAATTAGCCAAAGCTCTCAATTGCTTTGTATATCCAACACCAGAGTTTCAAGTAATGATTGTAGATGGAGGAACTATCACTTGCTCAGGAAAATGCAATAAGATCAATATTACTATGGGGAATATGTAATGAATAGTCAAATTATTGTTATACCCATGGGTGGTGTTGATGTCGTACTAGGAATCCAATGGTTGCAATCATTAGGAACAATTGCTTTTAATTTTCAAGAACTTTTCATGAAATTTTCATTGGAAGGAAAATAAATTGAGTTAAGAGGTATCACAGGGAAACTTAGTAAGGTGATAAGCTCCAATGGCATGACAAAATTATTGAAAAATGGGCATCAAGGTGTAATTGCACAACTATGCTCACTCGATATTCAAACATCTAAGCCATCTATTACTCTAGATCTCCAAGGGATCATTGATAAGTGTTCCAAAGTATTTGAAGATATTCCCAAAGGTCTTCCACCCACTCGAAATCATGATCATGATATTCACCTAATTCTTGGGAGTGTTCCTCCTAACATCAGGCCATACAAATACCCTTATGACCAGAAGAGTGAAATTGAGAACATGGTTGAAGAAATGTTAGAGGATGACATTATTATACCTAGCCAAAGTTCTTACTCTGCACTAGTGGTAATGGTATTCAAGAAATATGGCTCATGGCATATGTGTCCAGATTATAGAGAGCTCAACAAGATCACTATTAAAGATAATTTTTCCATTCCCTTCATTGATGAATTGTTAGATGGACTACATGGAGCAATCTATTTCACAAAGTTGGATTTTTGTTCAGGGTATCATTAGATTAGAATGAAGGAAGAAGATGTCCCAAAAACAACATTCTGAACTCATGAAGGCCATTATGAAATTTTGGTCATGCCTTTTGGCCTTACAAATGCACCTTCCACATTTCAAGGGTTGATGAATTCCATTTTCAATCCCTTCCTTTGAAAATTTGTGTTAGTATTTTTTGATGATATACTAATCTATAGCCAGTCTTGGCAGGATCACGTGTGACATGTTGACAAGGTGCTACAACTACTAAAGGAGCAACAACTATATGCAAAACCATCCAAATGTTTCTTTGGGGTGATTGAGGTAGAGTGTTTGGGTCATATTGTATCTCATGAAGGTGTCAAGGTAGACCCTAACAAGATTAAGGCAATGATGGATTGGTCGATTCCCCCAAAAATGAAGAATCTTAGAGGAATTTTGGGTTTGACACGTTACTATCGCAAGTTTGTTTGACACTATGGAAGAATAGAAGCACCTTTAATGACACTAACTAAGAAGGATGCATTTTCATGGACTCCAGAGGCAACTAAATATTTTGAACAACTTAAAGAGGTGATGTGAAAATATCTTGTCTTGACCACTCCAGACTTCACAAAAACCTTTATTGTGGAATGTGATAACTCAGGAAATGGAATTGGTGTTGTCCTAATGCAATAAGGAAGGCCCCTGGATTTTGAAAGTTGACCACTCAAGGGAAAGGACTTACACAAACCCATTTATGAGAAGGAAATGATGGCAATACTACATGAATTGAATAAATGGAATCCTTACCTAATAGGTAGTCACTTCAATGTCAAAATAGATCATGATAGTCTTAAATACTTCTTGGAAAAAAGACTATCTTCAAAAGAATAACAAAAATGGGTGACCAAGATACTGGGTTATAATTTTGAAATCGTCTATAAAAAAGGGAAACAAAATGTTGTGGAAGATGCACTCTCAAGAAAGGATGAAGATGTTAAGGCCTTTCTCTATGCTATCTCGATCATCCAACCTGATTGGATAATAGAAGCAAGGGATGAATGGAAGAATGATGAAAAAGTGTGGACTCTCATTCAAAGGTTGCAGCAGGATTCCAGTGCATTAGAAACATTTACATGGAAAAATGATTCACTATGGTACAAAGATCACTTATATTTATGTAAGAATTCCCAACTCAAACAAAAGGTACTATTGCAATTACACACCTTTTCTGTAGGAGGGCACTCGGGATTTTTGAAAACCTACCATAGGGTCAAGAAGGAATTGTTTTGGGATCTCCTTAAAACTGATGTTCAAAGGTTTGTCGCAGAATTTTTGGTTTTCCAAAAAAATAAGGTGGAAACAATTAAGACCCCAGGTCTTTTACAACCATTAGTCATCCCAAGTTAGTGCTGGGAGGAGGTTTCCATAGATTTCATAATAGAGTTACTAAAGTTTGAAGGAAAGAGTGTCATCATGGTGATTGTTGATAGACTCACCAAATACGCACACTTTTGTGCGCTCTCTCATTCCTTCAAAGCCAGTACAATTTCCACTGCATTCATGGAGACATTTCAAAAGATACATGGCAGCCCAAAGATTATTGTAAGTGACAGAGATCCCATCTTCACTAGAAATTTTTGGACAGAATTATTTTCTTGTTTGGGTACTCAATTAGCTCATAGATCATCCTATTATCCTCAATCTGATGGAAAAACCGAGATAGTGAACAGATGTCTGGAAGGATACCTTCGTTTTTTTGTCTCTGATAAACAAACACAAAGGTTCAAATGGTTACCCTTGGCAGAATGGTGGTATAACACTTCTTTTCATATTGCAACAAAAATGACACCATTTATGGCACTTTATGGATAACACCCTCCTTACATCACTTCTTATCTCAAATAAAAATCTAAGGTTCAAGTAGTGGAATATCACATCGAGCATCAACAACAAGTTCTCCAAATCTTAAAGGACAACCTAACCATGGCAGAGAATCGCATGAAACAACAAGCAGATCAACATCGTAGTGAAATACGTTTTGAAGTAGGGGAATGGGTGTTTTTAAGACTATAACCATACAAATAGATGTCCCTCAAGAAAGCCAAGAAGGATAATAAATTATCACCAAAAAACTATGGCCCTTATAAGGTGTTGCAAAAGATTGGTACTATGGCATACAAATTGTAGTTGTCTGCATATTCACGAGTAAACCCAATTTTCCATGTTTCATGATTAAAGAAGGTTATAGGTTACAAGATCCCAATTCAAACTATTTTTTCAGAACTTGACGAGGAAGGAAAAGCATATTGGAGCCTAAAGCCAACACTGACACAAGAATATGCTAGCCGAGGAATAGATCCATTTCAGAGTATCTCGTTAAATGGAGGAAACTATCAGCTAAAGATTCCACTTGGGAAGATGAGTCTTTTATACAAAAGCATCCAGAGTTACTCAAGCATTACGGACAACACTTGTCTCAAGGGGAGGGGCATGTTAAGCCCTAAATAGTGGCTCATTACCCCTTAATTGGGGCATATTACATTAGTAATGTTATTTTATTTATGTCGGCTTTAGTCCATTAGTTTTAATTGTACCTCGTAGTCTCCTATATATACCAAGGAGACATTTTCATTTGGAATCATCTTGTATTTGGAAATTTATTTGGGGTATAAGGAGGTTTCCCCCTCAAAGAGGCTTATTACCTGAAATTCTCTCTTTTTCAAGGAGTTGAATAATTATTCTGAGGTTTTTCTACGCTCCATTGATATTTGGTTCTTAACACCAGTTGAGCTATGCAGGGCTCAGTTGTAGCTATGATGGACATAGGGAAGACTCTCATACCATGTGCGGGGGTGTTTTGAATTGTACATGTGTAGGATATGTACGACCATCCGATTAACGACCTCATTTTGGCCATTTGTCTTGGGGTGGAAGGCAGTGGATTTGGTGAGCTTGGTATCCAGCGGTGACTAGAGGCTTGACCAGAATGAGCTTAGGAATCGACTGTCACGGTCTGAGATAATGGTTTGTGGGATCCCAAAATGTACCCATACTCGTTCAAAGAATATTTTCGCAGTCACTTATGTTGTGATGTTCTTCTTGCAGGTGACTAGAATCGCCATCTTGGAAAAGCGATCAACAACCACAAAAACACAGTCATTTCCCCTCTTGGTGGATGGGAGGCCCGACAAGTATTTTATTGAGATGGATTCCCATGGCCTATTAGGATTAGGAAGAGGGGTGTACAAGCCCTTTTTCTTAGTGGTCAATTTGGAAATAGCACAGACGTTGCAGGACCTAATATACTTTCCAACATCCTGTCAAAATTTCGTCTAGTAGAAATGTTTCGACAACACTCTACTATCTTTTTGACGCATAAGTGTCCTACTAGTTGACTGTAGTGAGCTTCCCAAATCATCTTCGCACGCTCCCTTGATGGAACACAGAGATGGCCCAGACAGCACAACATCCTGTCATGAAGATGGAAATTAGTGACCATTGAGTTGGCACCCAACATTTGGTAGGTGGTGGAGAAGTCAGGGTTTGTCTCGTAGAGGTGGAGCCATATGGAGGTCTCGTGGCAGCAAGAGTCTAGAAAAATGGTCAGTGTCACAACTAGAGGTCGGTTGAGGAAATCAACAAATCAGTTGGTACTTCCTATTTTATACTTGATGTTGAGGTGGAACTATTGTGTAGTGTACCTTTTTGCGTACTCAGCGCTTAGAACACACTATGTAACAATCTGTACACACTTGCGTTGGATTTACATAACACATACAGTCTAGTATATACTCCACATACATTTAACAGTAATTAAACACGTTTAAGTCTCAGAGTAAAAACATATAATTTTACTGCTACGATTAAACAATCCATAACATTCCATAATAATTCATATACACAGCGGAATCATGATAATATATACAACACAATCATGTGGAAATGTGATAAGAACATAATTAAACACTTATCTTATGACAGTGGATAAATCCACCAACCAAATGCAGGCCTTCCACGAACCTCCCAGCCATAGACCGCACTGCTCCTCAACTCAACAGTGGGTCACCCCCGAGCTGGGACTGAGCTCCACCCCAGGGCAAGGAATCTAGACCCAGGCTGAGGTTACAGGGAATTCAGTCACACACAACCACTAGGAAGAATGCTCTCCCAAGAATCTCCCATGCTCACTGCCCACGGACCCTCATTCCCCACATGCCTGTTCCACCCCAGGAGAGTGCACCTTCTCTGTCACCTGGACAGTCCTTCGGCTGCCAGTCTCCCTTACCTTGGGTTACAGGAACAGACTGGACCGGAAGTCTCCGGGTTCTGTGGCAGCTACAGGGTTCCTGCCAAGAGCTCTCTTCTTCCTCGACGCACTCTCTCACCTGGAGGGAGTCGCTCACATGCCAACAAGACTCACGCAGTCCAGAACTACGTGCCACAAAAAACACAGGGAAAATGGACACAGGCTTCCCAAGAACCGGTTCAGTAGTCACAGGATGTTCTCACGGTCAAGATTTTAGAACAGGGCTCCATGCACAAGCTCGCTCAATGTTTCTTGGGCAAACAAAGACGTTTTTCCGAAATTGACATGGACATTGCGTTCAGGGAATGCACACACTGGTTTTCTCTCACAGACAGACTCCATGGCTATGAACAAGGATCAACACGCATTCTTCATCACCCCACACAGGCTTCCTCTCTGTAACAGACGTACCCGAGGTCTCTTGCAGACTGGCTCATACCGCTCCTGCTCAGGGCAGTCGGGTCGAATGGAATGCGAGAGATCTCCCCCCACGGCTGTTCCTTCTTTTTTTATTTGCATGCGTCAGGGTGGACATTTTTCACCCTGGGAACTGCATGCATTCCATCCGCATGCCTCCCTGTACATGCCTTTCCTTTTTGCTAGGAACTTAAGATAAAATAATATGCACATGGCTTTTTTAGGAAATAATATTAAAATATTATTCCAGGCCTAAGCCCCTAGGCTCAACACTCAGCCCCTCTCCCACCTTCCAGCCCCTAGTTCCTTTCCCACTCTGTGGATGCTCAGTCCCCCTTCACTCATTCATCGTGGTCAGTCTGCACCTGGCGGAGTTTATATTTTATTGATTATTCTGCATACATACAAGTATAGCAATAGGCTCCTGGCCCTCAAACACTTAGGCTTCCTGGCCTAACAAACACATAAGCCTTCCAACTTATACAAAACTTGGTTCACCAACCTATAGAGCACATTTATAATTCATTTCATATATCATGATCTATAACGGGGCTCGGCCTTGGGGACAATACAATCCCCCTCCCCTTATTTTTGCACTGTCCTCAGTGCAACTTACACTGTCTCTGCAAGTCTTTCAAAATTTTCAAAAAGATGCGGGTACTCTGCCCGCATTACTTCTTCATGCTCCCATGTCGCATCTTCAGGACCGTACCAGGTCCACTGGACATTTACAATCCCTATAGCTCGATTCCGGAGCTGTTTTCTTTTCCTGTCCAATATGCGCACAGGATGCACTTGCAGGACACCTTCTGGTTCCACTTGAATCACAGACCAATCGATAACATGATTAGCATCAGGTACATATTTCTTAAGCAGTGAAACATGAAACACATTATGTACATTCATAGATGTAGGTA
>ML787785.1:217479-245039 GCA_009831015.1 Picea engelmannii
CTTGCTGCCAACTTGGCGCAACTTCCCAGCTTCAGGGAACTCCTGTTAGTTTTCACTTTCAGGAAAACATGGTCACCCACTTTGAATTCTCTATGGGTTTTGTTACTATCAGCGTAACTTTTCTGCCTGTCCTGGGCAGCTTTTAGATTCTGTTTGATTTTTATCATTTGATCTTCCATCTCTTTGAGCAGTTCAGGCCCAACTTCTACTCTGTCAGTTGGATTATCCCAACTCACTGGAGTGTTGCACTTTCTTCCATAAAGTGCTTCGAACGGGCTCATTTTCAATGACGCATGATACCCATTATTGTAGGCGAATTCTACCAAATGCAGGTAGTCTTCCCACCTTGATGGTTTATCCATCACATACATTCTCAACATGTCTTCGATTACTCTGTTTACTCTCTCTGTCTGTCCATCAGACTCAGGATGATATGCTGTACTAAAGTTCAGATTCATTCTGAATCCTTTGAACAGTCCCTTCCAGAAATTCAAAGTGAATTTCGGGTCTCTATCAGACACAATTGTCTTAGGAATTTCGTGCAAGTGTGCAACTTCTTTTAGGAAAATATCAGCAACATCTGCTGCTCTGTGGGTGGTTTTCAGTGGGATAAAATGGGCAGCTTTAGTAAGCTTGTCCACCACCACCATGATTGAATCATGCTGCTTGTTTGTTCTGGGCAATCCTGTGATAAAATCCATTGTTACCACGTCCCATTTCCATTCAAGAATAGGTAAGGGCTGCAACAACCCTTCTGGGTGCCTATGCTCCGACTTAACCTTATGGCACTCCATACATCTGGCGATGTATTCAACGATTTCTTTCTTCAAACCTGGCCAAAAATAATGGCTTTTGATTGCTGCCACAGTCTTTTGATATCCAGGATGTCCAACATAAGCTATGTTATGCATCTCCTTTAGAATTGCCAGCTTCAATTCTCGGACATTGGGTACATATACTCTGTTCTTATGTAGAAGTAAACCATCATCTCCCAAGGTGTAACTTTCCTTGGTTTGTGGTTTCTCATGCTGTTGTAGCTTTGCTACAAGTCTTTTGTACTGCAAATCAACATTTGCATCTTCAAGAATTCTGTCTTTAATCTCAGTTCTGTACATGCTAATGGCTGTAGCATGTAATTTGTGCACTTTTCTGCTGAGTGCATCAACCACCTTATTTTCTTTCCCTATGATATGCTTGATATCAAAGTCATATTCACACAGAAATTCCAGCCATCTAATTTGCCTGGCATTTAAGGTTGGCTGATCAAATAAATATTTCAGACTGTTGTGGTCTGTTCTTAATTCGAATTTCTTGCCCATGAGGTAATGTCTCCATTTCCTCAGGGCGTGGACGATTGTTGTCAGCTCCAAATCATGAGTGGCATAATTCTTCTCATGTTCCTTCAACTTCCGGGATTCATAGCAAACTACAAATCCTTCTTGGATGAGAACTCCTCCCAGCCCCTCCTTACACACATCTGTGCACACTACGTAATCCTTGTTTGGATATGCAATCCTCAGGATTGGAGCACTAGTGAGCAGTTGCTTTAGTCGCTGGAAGCTGCTCTCACATTCATCAGTCCACTGAAATTTCTTCTCCTTCCTTTGCAAGGAAGTGATAGAATGGGATATCCTTGAGAATCTGGCTATAAACCTCCTATAGTAGTCTGCCAGACCCATAAAAGATCTAACTTCTATCACACTCCTCGGCACTGGCCATTCCCGAATGGCCTGTACCTTCTCAGGATCCACAGCGATCCCTTCTTCAGATATTATATGTCCCAAGTAATGGATCTGCCTTTGGTAAAAAGAGCACTTGCTCATTTTTGCGTACAGCTGGTGTTCTCTCAACACCCGCAGCACCATTCTAAGGTGTTGTTCGTGTTCTTCCTTTGTCTTGGAATACACTAAGATATCATCCAAGAAGACTATGACAAACTTGTCCAGATAATTTCTGAACACTCCATTCATTAAGCACATGAAGACAACAGGCGCGTTGGATAGTCCAAATGACACCACTGCAAATTCATAGTGACCGTACCTTGTTCTAAAGGCGGTCTTGCTGATGTCTTCATCTTTTATCCTCACTTGATGATATCCAGATCGAAGATCTATTTTCGAAAATACTTTCGTATCCTTCAACTGATCAAAAAGATCATCAATCCTTGGCAGAGGATATTTGTTCTTGACAGTGACTTTATTCAATTGTCGAAAGTCAATGCATAGCCTCAACGTCCCATCTTTCTTTTTCACGAATAGGACTGGGGCTCCCCACGGTGACACGCTGGGACGGATGTAACCTTTCTTTAGTAGCTCTTCGAGTTGCAGTTGCAACTCTTTCAGCTCTGGTGTGCTCATTCTGTAAGGAGCCTTTGAAACTGGAGCTTCTTTAGGCAACAGATTTATAGAAAAATAGATGTCCCTCTTCGGAGGTAGTCCAGGCACCTCCTGAAATACGTCCTTAAATTCTTTGAGTACCTTGTGGTTTTCCAAATTCAAGACCACATCTTGGAATACTTCTTCCACTCGAGCTACAAATAATTGACAGCCTTTTCGATAACATTTCTTCTGTTGCATGGCTGAGATTTCTCTAACAGCCATGGCTCTGGGAATTCCTTGGATTGTTACCTGATTTCCCTCTTCGTCCAGACATGTGAATCTCTTGTTATGACAATCCAGAAGGGCATGGTGCTGGTCCAACCAGTCCATCCCAATTAAGCAATCATATGAGCCTAAAGGCAGAATGTTCAATTCAACCTTAGTGCTCATTCCTTTCATGTCCACCGAACAGACTTAACCAATTCAGTGACCTTCCTCTTGGTCCCTGTGGCTAACTGCACTAACCAAGACTTCTCATGTTTTCTCTTCGTTATATGCAAACTTTCCACCACTCTAGGATCTACATAACTATGGCTAGCCCCTGAATCAATGAAAATAACAAGTGGTCGGTTGTTGATCATACCTTCCACTTCAATCATGTGCGATTGAAATTCTGCTTGCTTATTGTCCAGGGCTACGTAGATCCTCGGCATTCTGCTTCCCATATCCTCCACTGTTTCATCTTGCTGAACAATATGGACAGTTCTTGCTTTGTCTTTTCTGTGGGGGCAGTATCTGTACCTATGATTCCCTTTACAGCCCCAACACTCCATGGGTGGAGGCCTTGGCATCTGCTGACTCCCTTCAACTTTCCTGGGGTCTCTAAAGGATGGTTGTTCCCCAGGGCCATTCTTGAAAAAGGGAGGCCTGTTTCCCTTCTGCCTCTGTTCTTTCTTAAACCTCTTCTGGTCATCCCAAGCCTTCCGAAAGGTAGGCTTTTCTCTTTGCTGTTCGTATAAGCATTTCACCCTTCTTATTGTTTCTTCCATGGTCTTAGGATCATCATATTGGATCTTGTCACCAATGGAAGGTGGCAGTCCACTCAGATACCTTTGAATCTTGACAACCTCGTCTTTGATGAATGGAACATACTTCAGTAGTTCCAGAAAACTTCGTTCATACTCATCAATGGTCATACTGCCCAACTTGAGTTCAAAGAACTCCTTCATCTTTCTGTCATAGTATCTTTTAGTCAGGTATTTCTTCTCGAAATACCTCTTAAATTCCTTCCAAGTGACCTATTTCTCTTGGATGTGCTACACCTGCACAAACTGATCCCACCACATGGATGCTTTAAATTTCAGTTGGTACATTGCAATTCTTCCTTCTGCATGGGCAGAATAATTCTGCAGTTAGAAGTATTTCTTCATGCCAAGCAACCAGGTCTCGGCATATTCTTCCTTCTTATGTTCTCCATCGAATGTTGGAGGTTTAATTTTATTCATCTCTCCTTTCAATTCCTCCCTTCCAGATTTTTGATGTTTTCTGGTAGGGGACGGGCTCAAACTACTGTGTGTCTCCCTGTCCGAATGTTTTTGGGAGCGACTATGATGTCGGATACCACTCCTTGATCTCCTTCTCCCCTCAGGGGTTTTGACACTTCTTGATCTTCTTGTGTCACTCCCCTTTTCCAATTTATTTTCTATTCTTTCCAGGCTCTTCAACATTTTTAAATTGAATTCACCCTGCCGATCCCGGATTTTCATGAGCTTTCGGCTGTCAGCTAGGCGCGCCTGGGCATATTTCTGCAATCTTTCGATGAGTTGCATCATATGTTCTTCCTTATCCTTCTCTTTTCCGTGCCCATTGGAGTTCGATCCTTCCACTCCCATATTGACATCCTTTCCTTCCCGTTCGTCTCCTGTTTCGGAGGCAATCATCACCTTTTCCCATTCCATACTCGGCGTTGGTTAGCTGGAATCCTGAGCTCCGTTGAACTCTGCACATGCACTGTGTAATTAAATTCGAAGTTTGTCAGGCCATTACTCCTTCGGAACAATCATTAACATTTATAAGCCAATATGAACAAGAACGAAAGACATTTTGATTCAATTAAGTTTTCTGAGCTCTCGTTTGGTTCTGCAATTTTCATGTTTTCGAAACCTTCATTTTCGGCACTTCGGGATTTCGGGACTTCGGATTTTGTTCCACGAAGATCCCACAGTTAGATATTCATAACCAAAGTCACCCTTTTGCAACTCGCAATCTCACGAGTTCGTGAGTCGAAGACCCTCGACTCATTTCCTCTAACCGCCGATACCCGAGATGCGACACGGGTGTGGCTCCCTCCTTGCTAGCGTCTGCTATTCATAACCGTAGTCTAGGGCTACATGCTAGCACCCTTCGCTATTCACACCTTGGTGAGTTGTGGCATCCAGCCCTGGTGCCTCCCTTTCACGAAACCCCGAGAAGCAATGTTGACTTTTCTCCTCTCGTTCTCGCTACTTCGCGACTTTGCGAGTTTCAATGTCAAGCTCCCATGCCCTTATCTCGAGAATTCCCAAAATCGTGAGTTAATTTATTCCCCGGGCCCACAGCACAACTGTCATCTTTCACCCTCGTGGCATGTGGCACGTTCAGGAGGTCCACGTCACTTTTAATGACGTCATCGGGTCCCGCCACTCTAGCTTGTCTCTTCGACTCACTGGCACGTGGTACGCATTCATGCATCCATGTCCAATCCAAGCATGGAATCCAATAGTCAGATCCCCTCCTCGGATCAACGAAACAGATCCTTTCGGTGTTTCGGGGTTTACACCATGGAAAGTCCTGATACCTTGTTACCAGGACTCCCGATATCGTGATTCCCGATTTCCCGAAAAGGGAAATCTCATGACACGTGTCCTCCGTCTTTCAGATGGTCTAGATCTATTTTAGAGCATTCTCCCCTTGTCTCTGAGGTTTAACCTTCGGTCATCTCTCGACAGATCCTATGGCTGACGGGTTTTCCGACCGAGATCTGACGGCTCAGATGGTTCCTAACCAATTCAAAATTTTGCGTATCGTGATTTTCCAATCCCCTATGCAATAACCAAAGGCTTTAAACCTTGTGCACATTCTCCAGATCTGACGGTTACAAGGGTTCACCTTCCCTCCCGAACAGATCCTACGGTTCTAACACCATTGGTGTAGAGACCTGTCTCCCCGTGGCCATAGAACACACCAGCTGCGGTTTCTTAACGCCGCTATACCTCCTAAGCTTAATAAAAACTCGTCAAGTGTTCCCTTGGCACTTCGGAAAAAACCAGGGTCCAAAATTGGTCCTCCCGACTCAATTTCCCCTCGCATTCTCATTCCAAAGACTGCTCCACTGGCCCATCTAGGCTCAGTGTCGAAGCGTCGGCTCTGATACCAATTTGTAGTGTACCTTTTTTCTTACTCAGCACTTAGAATGCACTATGTAACAATCTGTACACACTTGCGTTGGATTTACATAACACATACAGTCCAGTATATACTCCACATGCATTTAATGGTAATTAAACACATTTAAGTCTCAGAGTAAAAACATATAATTTTACTGCTACGATTAAACAATCTATAACATTCCATAATAATTCATATACACAGCGGAATCATGATAATATATACATCACAATCATGTGGAAATGTGATAAGAACATAATTAAACACTTATCTTGTGACAGTGAAGAAATCCACCGACCAAATGCAGGCCTTCCACGAACCTCCTAGCCATAGACCACACTTCTCCTCAACTCAACAGTGGGTCACCCCTGAGATGGGACTGAGCTCCACCCCAAGGCAAGAAATCCAGACTTAGGCCGAGGTTACAGGGAATTCAGTCACACACAACCACCAGGAAGAATGCTCTCCCAAGAATCTCCCATGCTCACTGCCCACAGACCCTCATTCCCCACATGCCTGTTCCATCCCAGGAGAGTGCACCTTCTCTGTCACCTGGAGAGTCCTTCGGCTGCCAGTCTCCCTTACCTTGGGTTACAGGAACAGACCAGACCGGAAGTCTCCGGGTTCTGTGGAAACTACAGGGTTCCTTCCAAGAGCTCTCTTCTTCCTCGGCACACTCTCTCACTTGGAGGGAGTCGCTCATAGGCCAACAAGCCTTACGCAGTCCAGAACTACGTGCCACAACAAACACAGGGAAAATGGACACAGGATTCCCAAGAACCAGTTCAACAGTCACAGGATGTTCTCACGGTCAAGATTTTGGAACAGGGCTCCATGCACAAGCTCTCTCAAATTTTCTCGGGCAAACAGAGACTTTTTCCTGAAATTGACATGGACATTGCATTCAGGGAATGCACACACTAGTTTTCTCTCACAGACAGAATCCACTGCTCTGAACAAGGATCAACATGCATTCTTCAGCACCCCACACAGGCTTCCTCTCTGTAACAGACATACCCGAGGTCTCTTGCAGACTAGCTCATACCGCTCCTGCTCAAGGCAGTCAGGTCAAATGGAATGCGAGAGATCTCCCCCCACGGCTGTTCCTTCTTGTTTTATTTTCATGCGTCAGGGTGGACATTTGTCACCCTGGGAACTGCATGCGTTCCATCCGCATGCCTCCCTGTACACGCCTTTCCTTTTTGCTAGGAACTTAGGATAAAATAATATGTACATGGATTTTTTAGGAAATAATATTAAAATATTATTCCAGGCCTAAGCCCCTAGGCTCAACACTTAGCCCCTTTCCCACCTTCCAGCCCCTAGTTCCTTGCCCACTCTGTGGACGCTCAGTCCCCCTTCACTCATTCATCATGGTCGGTCTGCACCTGGCGGTGTTTATATTTTATTGATTATTCTGCATACATACAAGTACAACAACAGGCTCCTGGCCCTCAAACACTTAGGCTTCCTGGCCTAACAAACACATAAGCCTTCCAGCTTATACAAAACTTGGCTCACCAACCTATAGAGAACATTTACAATTCATTGCATATATCATGATCTGTAACGGGGCTCGGCCTTGGGGACACTACATATTGTAAGTATGTTGACCACTTTTGATGACAGTCATTCTGCAATTTTCCTTGGGTCTGCATGAATTGTAGTGGCTTGTGATCAATCTGGATGACTGTCTCCTTCCAAAGAATTTAATGTCTCAATTGGTGGTAGGATTTCACAATGGAGTACATATATTTGTCATAAGTAGGGTACTTACGGACAACATCTTATAGTGTCTCACTATTATATTCCACGGGGTGGTCGTTTTGCGTAAGAATGACGCTCATGGCATAGTCTGAAGCATATGTCTCGATCTCAAAGGGATGTTGCAGGTCTGGTAATGAAATTACCGAGGATGAGCACAAATGATTCTTCAAGTCATCGAAGGATTATTGTTAGGACAAACCCCACACAAGTTTTTCCTTACTTCCACCCCTAGTTACTTGGCTGAGGGCCCATGCGATATGAGAGAATCCCAGCACAAACCTGTGATAGAAATTGGCGAGGCCCAAGAAGTTCTGAAGTTCAGTGAGTGTGGTTGGGGCTGTCCAGCCATGGATGACTTGGAT
This sequence comes from Picea engelmannii, assembly GCA_009831015.1. Lineage (NCBI taxonomy): Eukaryota > Viridiplantae > Streptophyta > Pinopsida > Pinales > Pinaceae > Picea > Picea engelmannii. The sequence continues at coordinate 225,353 of ML787785.1, forward strand.
ATTAGTTGTATCCACATGCACACCATGTTTCACAATGATGTAGCCTAAGTAATGGACCATGTCCATGCTGAAGAAGCATTTTTCCAAGTTTGCATATAGTTTGTGTTGCCGCAGCATGTGAAGAAATTGTTGAATATGCTGAAATTGTTCTGCACAAGTCTTGTTGTATATGAGGATGTCATCCAGATACACCACTACAAAATTATTGGTGAAATTTCGTAGGATATCATCCATCATCCTCATAAAAGTTGTTGGAGAAATTTCCAAACCAAAATGCATGACCAATCATTCAAAAAGACCTTCTTTTTACTTGAAGGCGGTCTTCCATACATATGTTTGTTCTATTGGGACCTGGTGGTAGCTAGACTTCAGATCAATATTACTGAAGTATTTTCCCCCCATGAGTTGATCAAGGAGGTTGTCCATTCGGGGAATCAGGTACTAGTTTCAGAATGTGAATTTATTTAGGGCCCGGTAATCAATACAGAGTCATCAGGTACCGTATTTCTTCTGCAACAACATGATTGGGCTCCCATAAGGTGATGAGATGGGATGGATGTGCCCCTTGTGGAGCAGTTCTTGGATCTACCTCTTGATCTCCTCATTTTCTAACAGAGAGCGATGATAGACTGGCCCATTGGGTAGCGGTGCGCATGGGGTCAGATCGATGAGATGCTTGACCTAGCAATGCAGAGGTACCTCGGTAGGAGACGAGAAGATATCTAAGTATTCTTCCATGACTTTATCCACTTGCTTCTGTTGTGTGCAGATATCAGCCGCGGAGGCCCTGGATGTGGCTGTGATCTTTTGCTCACTCTGAGAGCGAATCACGAAGAAGAAAAATTTCTTGGTCTGAGAGATGACCTTCCTGCATTTCTTGGTCTGAGAGATGACCTTCCTGCATTTCTTGGTAGAGATAAAGTAAATAACACTAGGAGGGACTGCCTCGGGTATCCTGTACAATTTCCTGTTCAAAGTAATAATAACACTACGAGGCCTAGACTCATATAAAGAATGACGTTTCCATAAATAAGGTTGGACCAAAAGAAAATTACAAACTTTGAGAGGAGAAACATCACACAATACCTCGTCTTTGAAGGGCTTGATGTCATATGACAGTCAACACTGTTGGATGATGCATAGATCGCTTCCTTGGAGGAGCCATCCAATGGTGTGGTGTTGTGGGTGCGACGTTGTCGGCAGGGCCAACTACTTGAAAACCCCTTCTGAGATGAGGTTCTTATGGATACCATGATCTAGATTTTATGAGAAGAACAAAATGAATATAGATTATTAATAGACGCTTAACATAGAATAACGAAGATACAGTAAAACTAGTTTTCCATTCAATAAGGAAATAAGTTGAAACTGTAAAATGCAGCGAAAAACAAGCTTGGTGGAATGGTGGCGGCTTATCTGTGAGGAGATCTATGACGGTTGCGCTCATTCGCAAGAATATGATTACAATGAGGCTCTGAAGGCCTTTTTACAATAAACAGGAGTGTCAAAAACCCTAGACATCCAAAAACCTAGCCCTCGGAGATGAAGCGCCAAAAGTCATGTGGGCCCCATTTGGGTAAGTCAGTACATCAAATTCCTGAGGTCGTAAGGTTTGCATACGATCTTCGTTTTAGGCGTATGATAGCCCATTGGAAAGATATATCCGAGGAATACAACAGTTGCTGAAAATTTCATGACAAAATTTTCTGACTGCAACATACCCAAAAAGACATCTTTTAGGGCCTCAAAACGGCTCTGAAAGTTCAGGACCCGAAAAACTGTTAAAAATAGTAAATTACGAAAATTTCCAGAAAGTTGTTTTGAGCTAGCTAGAAAAGGTGGGTGGCCACAAATATCCACCTGGATCATACCACTATCAATGATGACCTGCAACGAGGTGCATTTTACCCACATCTTTTAATGGAAGAGGCGCTCTCCTTCCTCTGGCTCGTCTCGTTCACCAGGCTGGAGCTTGGTGGTAGCAATGGTGGCAATGGGTTATGCGCCAATGATCTGTCTTCCCCTTTCTAGTTCTGAATCAGAGTTAGAACCCGCAAATGATTCATATTCTTTCACTTCGGCCACCAATGACGGCTTTGAGCGGCAGTCAACAGTGTTATGCCAATGGATCTTATGGAAGTCACACCACTTCCCGATATCTTTCTTTGTCTTTCCAGTGTCCTTTTCTTGTGGATTGGATTGGTTGTCCTAACACTATCCATCTTTGCTTTTCCCTTTGTTCTGTGGGCTGGGGCCTCCCTTTCCTGGATTTTTTTGTGAGGGGCTCCCAGGCCCAAATTGTGATGTCTTTTGATTGAGTTTCTTCTCAATTTTGATGGCATATCGGTAGGCCGCGCCCAAGGAAGAGATGTACATAAATTCTATTTTGGTATGTATGTATCTATGTAGAGCACCACAATACTTGAGCACTAGATGTCGCTCTAAATCTTTGATACCCATCTTAGTGCGCAAGGTATGGAAGATATTTGTGAAATCTGGCACTGCTTGGTCTCTTTCTTGCCACAATGTGGTCCATTTTGTATACAAGTCGTCATAGCATCCGAAAGGGTAGTATTGTTCCCTAATAGCATCCTCGAAGGATTCCCAGGTGGTTATGACTGTAAATAATGAGGGTTCCTCTGTTTCCTTTTTCTCACAGAAAGTTTCCCATCAATCTTTGACATGAGGAACGACTTTGAGGAGCGCAAAAGTAATCTTTTCTATATTCGAAAAGTTATGGATAGAAAAATACCCTTCTAGTAGATTTAACCACTTTTCTACAACATCTGTGTCTATATGACCTTCAAATATAGGAATATCGAAGTTGATGTGTACCTTGAAGGGGGCAGTGCCTTCGCTCGAGGAAGATGCATCACATGTTGGTAGCTGCTGAAGGATTTGAGAAAAACTATCCATCATCTCGTTCCTCTATTGCATGAGGAATTACTCAAGCAACATTTTGAAAGGATATCATGTCTCATCATATTTCTTTTCTCCAACCATGAGAGTTTGCTTGGGCGTGTGAGATATTTTGTCCTCAAGAGAAACAAGCTCGAGACCAAATTCTTTGTACCCTTACCTCATTGGGGACATGCATTAAGATGACAAGGATCAAAACCGCTCTAATACCACTGATTCAGATTTTATGAGAAGAACAAAATGAATACAGATTATAAAAATATGCTTAACAAAAAATAACAAGGATACAATAAAATTGGTTTTCTATTGAATAAGGAAATAAGATGAAACTGTAAAATGGAGCAGAAAACAAGCTTGCTAGAATGGTGGAAGCTTATCTATGAGAAGAGATGTGAGGGTTGCACTTATTCGCAAGAATATGGTTACAATGAGGCTCTCAAGGTATTTTACAATAAACAAGAATGTCAAAAACCCTAGACATCCAAAAACCTAACCCTAGAAGATGAAGCACCAAACGTCATGTGGGCCTCGTTTGGGTAAGTTAGTACATCAACTTCCCAGGGTCATAACTTTTTCATATGATCTCCATTTTAGGCACATGATAGCCCATTAGAAAGGTCTAACTGAGAATAATGATTTTCGACTAGCCCAAGTCAAGCCTTTGGCAATCACCTGGGCCCCAAATCCCCAAAAAAGGTTGTTTAGGGCCTCAAAATGGCCTCGGAAGTTTGGAACTCGAAAACTACCTAGGTGGAAAATTATTTTTTGAGCCAGTGGAATAGGTGGGTGGCCACCGATATCCACCTAGATCAATGTCTTGGGGTGACTTTTTGGGGTCATTCTTTCCCTAGTTAGTTCTTCCCTTGGTTCATCTTCTTCCTCTTGCTCCCTTGTTCTTCCTCCTCTTCACTCATTATTGCTAGTTCATGTTCTCTTGGGATGAGCATGGACACTAATGGCAGGAAGAAGAGAGCCATTATTGAATGGTTGTAATATTATATTGATCATTCCATGAGGGAATGGATTCTCATGTGCATGAGATTAATGGAAGTTCAGATAGAACTGTCCATAGTTGAGATTCCTTGGAGTTTCCAGTAGGGTGATTTTCTGGCCAGTAGCACTGGAGCCCTGGAGAGAACTAGAACAGCCTCAGGGATTGCATGGAAGAGAAAGTTGTTCATTTCTTTGGGTTGTGCGGGCTAAGGGGGAAAGGGACATGGAAATTCAGATTCGTTGTTAGGTTGGGAAACCTAAGAGCTAGTTAGCCAACTCTTGCGTGTTTTGGATTTTTCCTAGGACCCATCCATGTGGATTCATAGCCCTGGATTAGGGGTGACCTGATGTTGAGAGTAAATGAAAAATAATGTCTATGCTTGAGAGGAACATCCTTGGTCTGTAGCCAGTTGGTGAATGTTTACTTGAAAGATAATTGCTCTCTGTGTTCTTTGTATAATGTTATTCCACTGTGTATTTAATTATCTCTAAGATATGTATTTTAATGTGCTTATCTATTGGTTATTTGTTCTACATGACACATTTTTACTTATTTATGTTGTAGCATGGATCTTGAATAATTCATGTGGTTCTTTCTTGCTTGTTTCAGATTAAATATTGTTAGAATTTGAGATCTGTTCAGAGAACTGAGTCTTGGGACTGCAGTGTTCCTCGCCTACCAGTGGTTGGGTGTGTTGCGACATGTTTAAGTAGTGTACCTGGGCCTGCGAGTGGATGGGTGTGTTACAACACTAATTATTGGTTGGAATGATGCTTAGAGGGAAAGAAGACCTTCATATGATCAATAATAGACTCAAAGGCATTTGATTTCCGATTGGGTTGATGGTTATTAAAGGAGAATATCTGACACAGGATGAAAGAATATGAAATAAAGGTGGTTATGTATTTCAATATTATAAACCAAGTCAAGTCGTATACCACTTTACAAACTTGGTTATTGGTACAAACCTTCAACTACAAACAATTTCAAGAAAGAACTCATCAAAGGTACAATACATCTTGCCTTAATCTGAGCATGAGAAGTTAATGGAGACCGTCAGTATTAGAAGTGATCCCTATGGTCTACTTGAATGACCATAGGTATGTAAAAGGAATAATATTTTCTTCATTGTCACTGTTGTTAAAATATTTGGAATGTTGTTAAAATATACCTTGCCTTAAAATACTTTGTTATGTAAAATATTTTGACTTTTGTTAAAATATACCTTTCCATGTTATGCCTTGCCTTTCCTTGTATTGCCTTGCCTTCACTTTCCTTTCCTTGACTTGCCTTCACTTTCCATGCCATACCTTGCCATGCCATGCCATACCTTGCCATGCCATGCCATACCTTGCCATGTCATGACATACCTTGAAATTCCATGTCTTGCCTTTCCTTTCCTTCACTTTCCTTGCCATTACTTTCCTTGTCATCACTTGCCTTGTCATGCCTTGCCTTGCCTTACGATGCCATTCCATGTCTTGCCTTTCCTTGTCTTGACTTGCCTTACCTTGCCTTTCCATGTCTTCTCATGCCTTTCCTTGCCTTCCCATGCCTTGTCTTGCCTTGCCTTGCCTTCACATGCCATGCCTTTTCATGCCTTGTCTTGCCTTACCTTCCCATGCCTTGCCTTTCCTTCCCATGCCTTCCCATGCCTTGCCTTTTCATGCCTTCCCATGCCTTTCCTTTCCATGACTTCACATTCCTTTCCTTGCCTTTCCATGTCATGCCATGTCATTCCTTGTCTTTGCATGCCTTTCCATTCCATGACATGCCTTTCCATTCCATGTCATGCCTTTCCATGCCTTGCCTTGCCTTGCCATGCCTTTCCATGCTTTGTCATGCCTTCCCTTTCCATGCCTTGTCATGCCTTCCCATGCCATGACTTTCCTTTCATTTCATTTCCATGCCTTGCTATGCCTTACCAAGCCTTTTCATTCCATTCCTTCCCATGTATTTCCTTTCCATGCCTTCCCATGCCTTTCCTTGCCTTTCCTTTCCATGTCTTTCCTTGCCATGCATTTCCTTGCCTTGCCTTACCTTTTCTTACCATTACTTTCCATTCCTTACCTTTCCATGCCATCCCATGCCTTCCCATACCATGCCTTTCATTTCCATGCCTTTCCATTCCTTCCCATGCCTTGGCATGCCATGCCTTCCCATTCCTTTCCTTACCATGCCTTTACATGTCTTTCTTTGCCTTTCCTTGCCTTGCCTTGCCTTTCCATGCCATGCCTTCCCATGCCATGCCTTTCCTTTCTTTGCCTTGTCATTCCTTTTCATGCCTTGAAATGACTTAAATTGGCATGCCTTTCCATGCCTTCCCATTCCATGTCTTGCCTTTCCTTGCCTTGTCATGCCTTGCCATGCCTTTCCTTGCCATAACTTGTCATTTTGTGCCTTTCCTTGCCTTGCCTTTCCATGTCTTCCCATCCCATGTCTTTCCTTGCCTTTCCTTTCCATGCCTTTCCATTCCTTCCGATGCCTTTCCTTTCCATGCCTTTCCATGCCTTCTCATGCCTTTCCATGCCCTTCTTTCCCATGCCTTTCCTTGCCATGCATTCCCATGCCTTTCCTTCCCATGTCATGCCTTTCCTTTCCATTCCTTACCATGCTTTTCCATTCCTTTTCTTCTCATGCCTTGTCATGTCTTCCCATGCCATGCCTTGCCTTTCCATGCCTTCTCATTCCTTTCATTTCCTTTCCATGCATTTCCATGCATTTCCATGCCTTCCCATGCCATGCCTTTCCTTTCCTTGTGTTTTCATTCCTTTCCATGTCTTCCCATCCCTTGCCTTGCCATCCCTTCCCATGCCTTGACTTTCCTTCCCATGCCTTCCCATGCCATGCCTTGCCTTTCCTTGCCTTGCCATTCCTTTCCATGCCTTTCCATGCCTTTCCATCCCATGCCTTTCCTTGCCATGAAACAAGAATAACAAAAAAAAAACAACATAATAATAAATAAATAAAAAGGAAACATTGCAATGAAACAAGAATAACAAAAAAAGAAACATTTCCATGCCATTGCCATGCCTCTCAATTAAACCCTTGGGATACACCTTGACACCTTTTATTACATTTATTTCATAATTTTCATCCCTTTAGGGTTGTGATGTCTTGAATATTGTAGGGATGTCATGTTTCATCTTGCATTTCAGCATTCATTTGTTATCTAAAACCTAGTTTAAGCTTTCATTTTTATCTTCCTTTCATTTAATGATTAATTGTTTTAAGGGTTGTTATATTTGTCCTTGTATTTACTTGCTTTGGCTTGCCTTACCCTTCTATGCCATGCCATGCCTTGCCTTTGCATGCCCTACCATGCCATGCATTGCCTTGCCTTGCCTTGCATTTCCATGCCATTCCTTTCTATGCAATTCATTTCCTTCCATTGCATTGTGTAATATACCAGATATAAAAAGTATGCAGAACAAAAAAAAAATGCTAGAAATGGTAGAATAACAGCAATATAACCAGAACAATCACCACAATAACACTGAAATGATATAAGAATAACAACAGGAATAACACTTTGATTATGAGAGCAATGTTCACGGGCCTCTTTGAGGGGGAAACCTCCATTCAAGCAACGATCTATTAAAATAATCTTTAAGCTAGGGTTATCATACCCTCGACTCCTATTTATACTAAATACGTCTATCAAAAGAAGCATCTAGAGGAAGATCCTTCTAGAAGCGAATTCTTCTATTAGGTCTTCTTACATTCGACTTATTCTATTTTATTGCAAGGACTTATTAATATTGACCTTTATTACATCTGAATATATTGTTCTACCTATGTTAGGACCCTGACATGTCCTCCCCCTTAAAAACAACCTTGTCCTCAAGGCTTGAGATGTGGAAATTGTTGTAGAATGGTAGTCGGTTCCCAAGTGGCATCTACTGGAGTTGTATCTTTCCACTGGACTAACACTTCCTTGATAGTTCTCTGATGCAGGTGATGCTCACGCAAGTCCAAAACTGCTTGTAGTTGTAGCCAAATGGATCCTTCTTTGTCTAACTCAGGAAGGTTGGTTTGAATTTGGCACTTAGTTCCAATCACCTTATTTAAGCATGAAACATGAAAAACAGGATGTAGCTTTGAATGACTGGGCAAAGCTAATTGATAGGCCACCTGTCCCACATGCTTGAGAATGGTATAAGGACCATAAAATTTGGGCACTAGCTTCTGACAATGCTCAGCCTTGAGGGAATTTTGCTTGTAAGGTTGCACTTGAAGAAACACTTGATCCCCTTCTACAAATTGACGTTCATAGCGACCTTGATATTCTTGTTGCTTCATGTGATTCTGTGAAATGACCAAATTCTCTTTGAGGGTATAGAGAATAGCCTCTCGAACTGTAAGTGTTTGGTCAACCGCCTGGACCTTCGAGACACCAGGTAAGTATGAGAGAACTAAAGGTGGATTTTGTCCATATACCGCTTCAAAAGGATTCATGCGTGTAGCTATATGGTATGAAGTGTTGTACCACCATTCAGCTAGGGGTAACCATTGAGCCCACTGATTTTTCTTTTCTGAGGCAAAACACCTCAAATATGCTTCCAAACACTTGTTGACAACTTCTATTTGACCATCAGTTTGGGGATGATAAGTTGTGCTGAGATGCAATTGGGTGCCTTGTAGCTTGAACAGTTCTTGCCAAAAATTGCTTATGAAAATTGGGTCGCAATCAGAAACAATAGAGTGTGGCATGCCATGTAGCTTGAAGACTTGATCCATGAAAATTTGAGCCACCATGGATGTTGTAAATGGGTGTTGAAGAGCACAGAAATGAGCATACTTGGAAAGGTGATCAACAACCACCATGATGATTGATTTATTTCCCGATTTGGGTAAGCCTGTAATAAAATCCATAGAGATATCCCTCCAAATAGCAGGTGGAATCGGAAGCGATTGTAGTGTTCCCGGAGATTTGATTGTTTCTCCCTTGTTGTGTTGACACACATCACATTCAGTGACAAAATTACGAACGTCATGTTTCATACCATCTCAGAAAAAAGAATGTTTGACCCTATCATAGGTTTTGGTGAACCCGTAGTGCCCCGTTGTGGGTGTAGCATGAAGCTCAGAAAGTATCGTGGATTTAATATTTGAGTGTTTACTTAAATACAAATGGCCTTTGTATCGAAGCTCATCATGGAGCCAAGAGTACCCTGGGGAATCTGTAGCATTGGATTGCAATTGTTGGATCAGATGCGAACTTTTGGGATCTTGTAACCATTCCTGGCGAACAACTTGGAGCCAATCTGGTACAATGAAGGAAAGAGAAAAAATGGATCCTTAATCTTCATATTTTTGGGAAAGTGCATCCGCAACCACATTGTGTTTTCCTTTCTTGTAAATGATCTCATAATCACATGCAAAGAGATTAGTCACCCATTTTTGTTGCTCCGGGGAGGAAATGCATCGTTCCAAAAAATACTTGAGTCTTTGATGGTTTGTCTTAATTTGGAATCGTTGCCCCAATAGATAAGGGCACCACAGATCAACAACATGTAGAATAGCCAACATTTCCTTTTCATAGATTGATTTGCCCAGATTTCTTTCAGATGGTTGCTTGCTGGTAAAGGCCAAAGGCCGACCCTCTTTCATAAGGACAACACCAATTCCTTTCCCTAAAACATCACATTCCAAGACAAAGGTCTTTGTGAAATTAGGAAGGGCCAAGACTGGAGTGGTGCACATGGACATCTTCAAGGTTTGAAAATCTTGAGCACCGGATGGAGTCCAAGTGAAAGAGTTCCTTTTGAGGAGAGCAGTGAGAGGTGTTGCAATCTTTCCATAATTCTTAACAAACTTGCGATAATAACCTGTTAAGCCCAGAAATCCACGTAAGCTTTTGAGAATCTTTGGGTGAGGCTAGTCTTGCATAGATTCAATATTTTTAGGATCCATCCTGACGTTATCCTTTCCAACCAGATGACCCAAGTACTCTAATTCTGAGGCGCCAAAAGCATATTTAAACTATTTCAGGAAAAGTTGGTGCTGAGAGAGTAGATGGAGAACTCGATCCACATGAGCAAGATGGTTTGTCCAAGTTTTTCTATAGATGAGGATATTTATGGGTGTTATATATGCACTAAAAATACAATAAAAACCCTCAATTAAATTTTCAACCTGGGGTAAGTAAACTTAGAGTTGTAGCAAAATATATGCCAAAGGTAGAAGGGTTGGGAGTAGTATAGTCTAACTAAGGAAGGTATCTATCTAAGGGCTAATCTATTCAAGCAAAGCTATCTAATGAGAAAACCCTACTAATCAAATTGAAACTATGCAACCTAAGTACTTTTGGGCCAAGGATCGATGGATAGTTCTAAGAAGACAAGTAAAAACCCTATGTAAAGAAAACTAGTTCATAACAATAAGAAAAAGCAACTGTTAAGCATAACAATAAGAAAATAACCAAAGAAAACTATTTTAACTTGCCAACCTACATTTGTTAGACATTATTTTCATCATCCCTATGAATGTTAATGATGTAAACCTATTTGTTGCCTTCAGAGGGGTCAGTGGCCTTAGTTCCTGAAGAAAGAAGGGAGAAGAACGTTTCCTGAGAAAAGAAGTTGCATTCTCCTTTGTAAAAACCCCATTAAAGAGGATGTTCACAGGTTTCTATATAGGAAGGGTGTGAAAATGCCTAATTTTCATAGGCTGCACCATAGCTAGGTTGTGAAGTGTTTGCAGGTTGCTATATAGGCAGGGTGCGAAAATGCTCATACGTGGGAAAAACGAGTGTCTTCTCGATGCTTCTAGAAGGAGAAACTTCCATGGTGTGGTGGCATATGAATGGTTTGGATAGTACTCTCTTTCATGATTTAGTGGGATCATCCTAACCTCCTCACCTTATCCTCTTCAACTTATAAAAGGAGAGGAGCTCTCATGGAGAAGGTTAGCTTTGGAGCTTTTGGGATTAGCTTGGATTGGATTGAGCTTTGGAGATTGTTAGCTTGGCTAGATGAGCCATTTTGTCAAGATAGATTGTGAATATTATCAAATCTATGCTCTCAGAATTCTTGGAGTGGAAGTGTGTGGGGAATGAAGGACAATTGGAAGGGACCTTATGACATCAAGGCCATGGTTGTAATCTCTCTTTCACATTTAATATGATACAGTAATATGATTATTTCCTATAAAGCTTGTTGTGTTTTATTGTATGATTCCTTGATCACATACATAGGTTTATATTGAGTTTATGTTATTACTATCACTTTGGTTGGTTGCGTTCTTTTGCAGGATCATCATTGTATGAGTGTTGGAATGGATCTAGGATGGTGATAGTGAGAGGAAGCGGTGTTTAAATGGTTTGTCACCTATCCTTCTTTAATTAGTAAATTCGATGTTTAAAACTTAAGGAAAGCATGATGTTCTGGTGTTTTTTGTTCTAGATCTATGTGGATCTAGGGAGATTAGTTAGTGTCCGCACCTACAGATTTATCCAATAACAACATTCAATGAGAAACTACCCTATAAAGCAACTAAATAAACAAGCAAGAAACTATCCTACTAAAGCAAGCAAACAAGTAAGCAAAGACAAATAACTAACCTATTAAAGAAATAGACAAGTAAGAAAAGACAACTAACTAACCTACTAAAGAAAATAGACAACTAACTACTGCAAGAAATCAAATTAAAACTTCTCATTGAACAACTATATATCCTAAGAGGCAAATGGACTAAATTCTTAATTCAAAACTATTTCTAATTCATGAAAGGAAATCTATTTAATTGAAAGCAAGAACAACTAGCTACTAATCTTGAACCTATGATAAGCAAACTATTATCTAGTCTATCAAAGCAAAGACTATCTATCCTACAATAGCAATTCAACTATCTTTTGAAACTATGAAAGCAAGAAATTATCTCTTCTGATCAACAAAATCAAGAAACTATCTTTTCTGATCTATGAAAACAGGAAACTATTATGTTAACCTATGAAAGCAAGAAAACTATCCTTTAACCTATGAAAACAGGAAAAGTATCTTTTAACCTATGCCAATTCAAATATAATGTTGGTGGTTGTGTGAATGACTTCGGTGTCGGATAATATCTTGATGGCACTTTACAACAAAGGATAATTCAAGTGGTATAAGCTCAACACTAATCTCAATAGCAAAATGAAAGGTATGGATTAAACAATCTAATGAGAGTTTAGCCATGACAAAAACAATCGTCAATTACCCTGCATATTTATTAACCATCAACAATATAACGAGATCATCATTGTACTTCTATACCGTGTAAGCAAAACTAGATTCAACCATTAACTAAGAAATATAATTGCAATTTAATTCTAGGAAAGGAAATTACATAAATTGAAATTATGCTACATCTATTCTAACAATTCAAAGTTCAAACTACAATAAGAAAGTGTTTGAAAATAGAAATTAAAACATGACATTAAAAAGTAAACTACCAAATGTATTAGCCAACAACTAAGTAAGAAGGATCTATATAAAACTGAAATAAGCAATCTATCATTAAAAACTAAAATTAACTCTATCCATCCATCAAATCCTTGTCAAAGAAAACCCAAATTAAAACTTTGTTCTATCCTATTTAAAAGTCTGTTTTAAACTTGACTATAAAATCATAAAAGAAAGCATAATCTAATATCTAATTGTGCATGGGGTTAGTCTAGGGATTTGAAAATCCATTCCTAATCTATAAGATCAATTCATGTTAGCACAATTCTTCATTCTAACCTGCAACAGAGAATCAAAGTAATTAAACTACAACAACAAACTAATTAACACAATAAAAATGCATGTACAGAAAATAAAGAGAACAACTAAACTATGAAATGCATAAACAACACAAAGACAGTTACCAGACTACTGGTGGGCCCCCCAGCAAGTCATGGTCACTTTCTAAAATCACACCACGAACTCAACAATTTGAATTCACCATAGAAACTCAAAAACGCAGTTATTATATAATCTGGCAATGTAAAATAGCAAAAGAGAGTAAAAACGTATTTGTGTGTATCACACTAATTTTTCTACTACTTAACAATCATTTGACCACCTCGGTGGTATTTATAATGTTTACACACCAAGTGGTTGACCACAGGAGGGTCGAACCACTTCTAAATTCGGAAATTTTCATTAAATGATGCCCTAACTGCTAAAATAGAGAGAGCCAATAATCTCCCTCTTGAACAACTAAAACTGAGTTGTCGGAAGTTCAGTAGCTAGAGGGGGCAAGCACGAACAAAACCCATGTTCCTGATTCGCCAATCACCGGCCGCCAATACCATAACCACCAAGTCGCCCTCCATTTTTTTGCAATACGCAATGCTGGACAGAGTGTCGGATCGGGTAACGGAACGAGTGCTAGAAGGACTGCCAGACTGAGTGTCGGAAGCAGAAACGTGGTGCGTTTTCACCCTGTAACACCAAAAAACGTGAATCAGATCCTTGGAAGCGTAAAAACATGATGAATTATACTCAATATAATCATTAAACATGAATCATACGTACCCAATGTTGATCATACCGTTTTAGCATAAAATTCTTCAAAAAGCTCCTTCAAAATGTGAAAAACACATATCTACATTCGGTAAAAAGTGTCTAATAACTGTCATAAATTGATCATATCTTGGGCCCAACATCACCCCCACACTTACGATTTTGTAGGTCCCACTGCAAACAAAAATAAGTTACCCCTCATGACTAGGCTTGCTGAGGAGGATCATCTCTGGAAGCTTCTCCTTCTTGCTGTGAATACTTTGCCTTATGCCTCTTATGTTGCTTCACTTGTGCTCTAAGGCTGCGGTTAGATTTGGTCATCTCATCGACCAACCGTTGAAGGGAGTTAACCTTTTATTGGAGGATTGCATTATCATGATGAAGGTGTGTGTCTATTGTCTTCCTTTCCTCCAACTGTTGGAGAAGCTGATGGTTTTCTTTTTGTAGCTTCTCTATGGTTGGGGCATAATTGGTGATCTCGGAGGAATGCTTAGATCCTTTGAGGGATGTGGACAATCTATCAGTCTTAGGATCTAGAGTTGGCATGGGTGAAGTAGGAGTGATGGGGTATTGGTAAGGCGAGGTAGGCTCTGATTTTGTATTTCTTAGTGGCTTTAATCCATCCGTAGAAACTTCCCTAACTCTCTTGTGAGGGCTCTCAAGATCGGAGGACACTTGGATAGGATCCGAAGCAGGCAGGAGTTTTGCATAAGGTTTTGTTCTTGTGCTCCGGGTACTCTTCGAAAGGGTCCTTTACCAAATCGATTGGCTCCCCTCCTATTTGTGGGAATGATGGGGAAGTCTTGCTGAATTAATTATTGGATCTTTTTAGGTGTAGGATCAAGAGAGATTGAAGGCATTGGGGGTTTAACAATAGGCTTCTTTTGGTCTTTTCTGTTGGTCTTTTTACCCGATGAGGAAGTATGGATATCAACAAGATTTTTGTATTGTTCTGGCAAAGAGAGGGTTTGGAGTTCTTGGAGAGAGAGGCTTGGATGGAGATATAGTCTTTAGGATAAGTGGATTTTTGTCGGTCTTAACTATCAAGTGAGGGTTTGCAAATTGGTAGATAAAGGCATCCCAAGTTTGCCCCTGTTTCTCTAGTTTGTCTAGAACAAGGAGTTTGATCAAGCCATGGTGAAAGAGACTATTGTGGGGGTTAGTCACATTCTTCCTCACTTGAGAGGATATCTTCTCCAATATTTTTAGAAAATAGAAGGGGAAGTTCAAAGGTTTGTTGAACAAAAAATGAGCCAACAATCTGAAATGACAAGATTTGAAAGTGGAGTATCTACCTTCACATGTAATTAACCTTATGATGACGATGAGGGGGTTTATCAATTCTGTTTTTATCCACTCCTTAGCATACCCTTTTTCTCCTAAAATGCTCTCGAATTTGGGCTTAAATACCCTGTTATAAATTGAGCGCGGAAATTGGTGGTTTTTGAACCATCTATCTCTCATTCTTGGGAGCTTTGTAGCTGCAGCTATGGACTCTTCTGAAACTTCACAGGTAAGATACCCTACATGTGTTGTCTTCCCATTGAAACCGACGAAGAATTGCATGGAGAAGTTGTCATCATGGCCCTGCAAGCTAGACAAAAATGGCCCCCAACCTGTGTGCAAAAACACTTCTCTGCATTGTGCAAATTCGGTAATGGCAAACAAATCCACATAGGAAGAGGGTTCGTACATCCTAGACATTGTATAAGAGGTGAAATTAACCAGGAAAGGGTGCGAACAGGCCAAGAGATGGAACGAATTGGGCATGGTTCGAGCGTGATTTGAACAGGGGAAGAAATGGCAGAGGTTGGGCACAATTTCTTAATGCAGGGTAGAGCAAATGGAAAGAGCGAATTGAGATAATGGTTTCCCATCCTAATTTTGAATGCACCTATAGTGGAGTAGGTTGCACACATGTGTGGAAAATTCGAATTCGGAGGCTCGTTTTTGGGGGAAATGTAATGATGCGCAGTTAGATCAATGTCCAAGTATTTTGACTTGGACATTTGATCATGAACATATAAATCATCTTCAATCAATTTCCTGCAACCAATTCAATTGAATGTAATTGAGTTCTAGTTACCTGGAATCTAGTATAGTTACTGGTGTATAATTCATATGGGACTTCGTTCGTGACATTTCATATGACACCTTATACGGTACTTCATATGGTACCTCTGTGTTAAGTATATTTGCACTTCTTATAATAGATGGTCTACAAATTTGAAGTGTTTTTGACAATCACAGTGGTAAATGAGCAGAGGCAGAATGTGCCATTGTTGTTGATTTTTCCACCATGCTCACTCAATCCTCTTTCATATGACATATAATTTCAAACCTACAATGTACAACTTGTAATGAAAGATAAACCGATAAAGTGGTCTGGTCTGTTAGGCAATTTATAGCACACATGAGTTTAGCATTTCAAACATAACATGACTATTAATGTAATAACCAGTATCATATAAATAATACGAAAATACTTGCAAATATTTATTTCTCTAGGCAATGATCATTTGTCAGCTCATGAACCACTCCCCCATACCTAAGTATTGTGACACCTCACAATCAAAAGTATAGGAAATCAGCCAGTATCCCCCAATAGCCGAAGATTTATAGTATGTCAAGTGTAAAGATAAAATTTCACAGATTGGTGTAACGAGATGGTTTGAAGATGGCCCCACCTATAGGATAAGAGATCCTATATATAGATAAGAAGAGATAGGAAAGAGAATTTCAAGATAGTATTAGAGTTATTTCTCAATGGAAAGTGTATGAGAGTCATTAACCTTAGCTTAACCACACATACTTCATGTCATCTTTGTCTGCAAGTAATGTCATACATCAAGACAAGTTTAAATTATTTATTTATTTTTGTCAGATTACCATCCTCGCTAGGTAGAATGCCCCATTACCAGCAAGCCTGTTCAGTACTCCGGTGGGTTTACCTAGTCATACCATAGGCCGGTACCCACTACCAGCAGACCTGTTCAGTATCCCAGCGGGTTAGCCTCTTACACCCTCAGAGACTGGCCCTCCATCTTTTAAGATTTTAGTATAAGATTGCTTTATGCAAGAAGATGGGAGGACAACTCTGTAAACAACTTTTTCTTTCTTTTTCAATTGGGATGGTATTTATGTTAGAGGATGACTTTCCGTTATATTACTTAGTGATTGTCCCGATGTAAGGGGTACTTAAGAGGACGTGGCCTATCTAAAGATATGATATAATCAAGCTATTTAGTGTGTAGTGGATGGTACCATTGAGAAAGAACAGAAAGGTATCTCTAGGCTCAACTTACTTTCTTCCTTTGTAGTTATTGTGATGTTTACATGACTAACCGCTAATTAGACCTCCTTGTTACTCTTTGATAAAGACACTTCACTCACTTACTCAGGTTTCTTGGAAAAACTATATGAGAGACCTCTAGGCTTGATAGTTATGGTATCACTTCCTTATACAGTGGTGAAGAGTTTCAAGAGAAACTACTTTAGAATGCCTAAAAATGAGAATTCTTGCAAAAATATGGCTAATGACAGTAAGTCAATATTCATTTTATGCTTTAGTAGACACAAAATTCAAGTGTAATAATTTTTTAAGAAAGATCCTTGAAACTGTGTACTCCTGGTGAAATAAATATTTACATAAATCTCTAGAATTTCCTTATTAACAAAATTCAAAAACTATTTACATATATACAGTAGGAAATATAGAAAAAATTTCAAGAACAAGGGGGGACTTCCCCATCTACGAAGGCCAATTCTTTGTCAACTGACATGACCTGTAGAAAATCCTCTCTGGAAATGGGCTTATGATAAAATTTAATTCGATGTCCATTTACCACAAAGGAGACTTGTCCATCGTCAATTGTTTTAATTTTTACAGCTCCATTGTCATATATAGTGTCTACCTCGTAAGGGCCCAACCAACGGGTGGTAAGTTTTCCTTTGAAGGTTTTGAATCTGGAATCAAACAACAGAGCCCAATCACCAGGATGGAAGTGTTTCTCTTTAATAAACTTGTCATGCCACTTGCTCCTCTGGTTTTGGACTAATATTGTTCGTTGGATGGCATCTTGCCTGATTTCATCCAATTCATTCAATTGTAGGGCTCATTTATTATGAGCCTCATCTAGGTTCAATCCTAATTCTGCGGCAATACGAAAGGTTCTTACTTGGAATTCTATAGATAAAAGTACTTGTTTCCCATACACTAGCTCATAAGGGGTATACCCAGTGGTATTTCTCCAGGTAGTCTGGTATGCCCACAAAGCCTCTAGGAGCCTATCAGCCCAATCCCGGTGATGTAACTAAACATTCTTGGTCAAGATGGCTTCCAGAACTTTGTTTTTGGATTCTACCTGACCATTGGCTTGCGGGTGCTATGGAGAAGATTTACGGTGTTTAATCCCATATTTCTTTGTTAGCTCCTTCATCATCTTGGAAGTGGAATGAGTGCCTTGGTAGGTAAAAATTTCACAAGGACACTAAAGCAGGTAAACATGTCTTCATAGATGAATTTGACAACAGACTTCTCTGTAGCCCTGAATAGGGATTTTTCCTCTACCCATTTGGTGACATAGTCCGTACAAACCAAAATATAGTTCTTCCTATGGGACATGCGTGAAATTGGTCCTACAAAATCGAGGGCCCATGATCCGGATTTATGTAGGAACACAATGAAATAAATAAATACACATAAACACAGAGATGCAGTGGAAATAAGACTTCATTTCATTAACAACAAATGACTGAAATATGCTTACAGACAGAATGGAAATAAACTAGCTAGGGCGTTGGTAGCTTATCTCTGAGAAGAGATATTGGCGCTACTCGCATCCGTGAGCAGATGATTACAATGAGGCTCTGAAGGCCCTTTTACAATAAACGGGAATGCCAAAAGTCCTAGACATCCAAAAACCTAACCCTGGGAGATGGAGCACCAAAAGTCATCTGGGCCCCGTTTGGGTAAGTTGGTGCATCAACTTCCCGGTGTCGTAACTTTTGCATACGATCTCCATTTTAGGCGTATGATAGCTCGTTGGAAAGATGTATCCGAGGCCTACAATGATCAAGACAAAATAGCATTGTTAGATGCTATTTTTCGACAACAACATACCCAAAAAAACATCGTTTAGGGCCTCAAAATGGCCCCGGAAGTTCAGGACCCGAAAAAACTGCTAAAAATAGTAAACTGTGCGAAAACTAAAAAACTGAAAGAAGAAATGGTGGGGGTCCAAGTGGAATAGGTGGGTGTCCACCAATATCCACCTGGATCATTCCTCCCACCTTAGGAAGCAATGGTCCTGATTGCGTTGTGTTCCTCCATGAGATGAGGAAACTTCTGCTGAACTTGGTCCCTGGTGAGCCATTTGCCTTGGTGAAGGAGTTGGCCTGCTTTGACAACTCGATATAGCAGTATCCTTTGTTTTCAGGTTTGCTTGATCTGTGTATCCATGATCTGATCAGTTCTGGCTTGTTCCATGCAGTCTAGATTTAACTTTGTTGGTGTGAGTTGTTCTGCCATGTCAGATGTGTCTAGTAGAGGTAGAAAGTAGGGCCAAAGGCGATCCACATTGAACACTGGGTGCAGACTAAGGAATGGTGGAATGATGAGCTCAAAGGCATTTTCCCCTATAGCCTTGGTGAGGGTGTATGACCCATATCGAAGTGGATGAATCTTGCGGTGGGGTCCAGCGAGGCACACCTTTTGCAAATGCAATCACACTTTGTCACGCACTTGGAAGTTGTGTGGCACCCAATGTTGATCATGTCGTTGCTTGTACTTAGCATTGGCTCTGTCCAAGATGCCATGAACTTGTTGGCGGATGTTTTGAATGTTCTCAATGAATTTGTTTGCCTTATCCACCTCAGACTGGACATGAGCTGAATCTTCCTGAGTAGCCACAAATGGCATGGCTATGTCAATGGGACATAGTGGCTGGAATCCCAAGCCCACTTGAAAGGGGTTGTGGCTAGTTGAGCTATGGAGAGCCCGGTTGTAGTTGTGTTGTACATAGGGGAGGATCTCATCCCATGTGTGTGGATGCTTTGAATTGTACATGCGCAGAATGTGTACGATCATCCGGTTGACGACCTCTGTTTGGCCATCAGTTTACGGATGGAAAGATGTGGACTTTGTGAGCTTGGTGTCCAACATCGACCAGAGGCTGGACCAAAATGTACTGAGGAACCTATTGTCCCGATCTAAGATGATAGACTGTGGGATCCCAAAGTGTACCCACACTCGTTCAAAGAAGAGTTTAGCAGTGGCTTCTGCTGT
>ML787785.1:259942-281177 GCA_009831015.1 Picea engelmannii
CACCAACTGGATGGAAGCACCAACTTCCAGTTAAACAGGCTCCTACCCGCATAACAGAGAACACCAGTTCTCCCTAGCACCACCCTGCCACCCTGGTTTCTCTGGCCACAACCAGATGGAAGCTACAACTTCCTGTGTTCAAGATCCCACTTGAACCTCTGAGGACAACAATCCTCCCGAGCACCTCCCAACCACCCTTAAATATTAATGGTTAAATACACATTCAACTTTACAGATAAATCAGTTCCTACCAGTCTTTCTTTTTTCTATAATTCTGGTCTTCTGTTCACTGTTCTGCTACTCTTCTCTTATTCAACATGTCTTCTCTGTATCATATTTTCTGTCATTCTGCTCTGCTTCTGTTCTGTCTATCATGTTTCTCTTCTTCTGTTCTCGCTCTGCACAGTTCCTTCATTTCTTTCTATTCCTCTGCTCATCTTCTTTCTTACTGTTTACTCATTTTTCATTCAGAATGATCAACTCGGTTCAGTCTCACTCAATTTATTTTATACAAGCTACCTTGACGATTCCACTTCCCCTTCCAATCAGTAATACAAGGACATCTGTCTTGGCAAATGAAACGCTAACTTCTTTGTCATCATCAGTCCGTTTCTTTTAACTGATTCATAACTGAAGCGTGAATGTGTGAGGAAGAACAACAACCCTCCGATCAATACTTGACCCAACGGTCCACATCTAATCGGGATTTCACTCATCGCGATTTCGACATTTGCGATGTCAAAGTTCACAAGTCCTCCGGACTCGCGATTCTCCGATTCCCGATGGCTCCTTTCATATGCTAGCCCTCCTGAGCTTAGCTCTCGGTCAACATGACCATCACTCCGTGACCACATCCTTATCTCTGACAACTGGCCTCCACTACACCACTGTCCTCCTTCGTTGTTGTGCTAACATCTGGCCCCCACTCATCAGGGTTTCGCAATTCGCGATTCTGAATTGCACATGACTCTTGTCAACGGGATCCCCGATTTCCCGATGAACAAAATGCCGACGACGCCTTGATCTTCGACACCTGTCCCTCAGATGGACGGTCTGGATCCCTTCAGGATTTCGAGACTTTCGATATCAAGTGACTTTGTCATTTCAAAGTCCCGATCGCCGATGCCTCTGCTGATGTCATACGTGGTTTGACACGTGTTAGATCCTGCCACGTGTCACTTTGATTCGTGACTTACATGTTCCTGAAGTGTTGAATCTGCCTGACACTTGTCATTCCCTGGTTGTGCCACGTGTCCCTAGCTGACGTGGTCTGCTGTCGTGAGTTGGATCAACGGTCTCGGTCACTTCTAGCTCGACGGCTCAGATTAGATCTCACGATTTTGCACATCGCGATTACTCCCACTTCTCCTTGTACTTTAAAAGGCGTGTATGTTGTCTTTGATCCGACGATGATCGGGTCTTGTGCTTGAATCTAACGGTCACTGAGTCATCTCCACAACCATAACTGTACTCACACTCCATGCAGAGATTCAACGGTCCAGATGCAGTCCTTATCCAACGGCTGTGATTACATCGCGAAATCGCATATCGCGATTTCGGGGTTTTCATTGTCATTATTCATGAGACTCGTGAAACTCCGATTCCGGATTCTTCGATGAGCAAAATCAACGGTCCATATCTCAAGCTTGCTTTAACGGCTGCGATCAGATCACGAAATCGCATATCGCGATTTCGGGGTTTTTGATGTCGAGTGAACTGGACATTTCAATGTCCCGATCCTCGATTCTCCAATGGGTTATCTCTCTCGCAACTTCTACAGATCTGACGGCCCTCGTTCTTTCGGGAAATTTGAATGAGATCCTACGATCACTGACTCTTCTCCTCCCGATTATTGTTGCGCTGCTATTCATTGCTATTGTCATCACTGCAACCACAACTGTACTTGCCATCAATGACAAGTATACGCTGATTTGCTTTCTGTTAACTGAAATTGCCAACAAAACTAACCATGACATCATCTTAAATTCCTTCAGGTATAACCCTAGTCTTATATACTAATTGAAAAATGGTTGGGGTAGGTTGCAGAAGAGGTTGTAACTGTAATTGTTACAAGGTAGTAGCGGTCATAACATTGATGGCTACCACTAGGTCTATGAGAGTGTTTCCAATGGAGACCTCATTAATGGTTATTGTCACTACGGGGTTTCCTAGGTTCCCATATTTTTCTATTTTTGGCTGCTCTGATATGTATTTGGAAAGTCCTCCTATCAAGTGTACTTTAGGGGGGTCCTTTTGCTTCCTACCTAGCTTCTTGATACACAATTCTTTGACAACCTTACTGTAGATTGGAATGTCTTTAATAGCTTGAAGCAGAGGAATATTGACACAAATATTTTTCAATTCATTCAAAATGTCAAATTCCGGTTGGGTGGTAGGTTTCTCGATTACCAATCGGTCTGGATAAGGAGGGACCTTTGTAATTTGTGAAGGTTCATTTTGGTGAATCTTGGGTTCTTGATTCTTTGGTATAATAACATCTTCCCACCTAGTGTCATATGTGGGTTTTTTGGTGGTTTCTTCTTCTTCTTCTTCTTCCTGGATGACTACTGAAGGTCTCTAGCTCTCTATAACTTTTCTCGATCTTAGTCGAATTTCCTGTAATGGAATAGGAGTAATAACATATGTTGAGAAGGCCTGCATCTCAACATTGTGAATAGGTTGAGGGGTCTTATTATTGGGATTCGACACTGGTTGTGCCAGTAATAGTGTTGGTCTTGGGGAGCTTACATTTTGATATTATAGTGGTTGTTGTTGTGGAATAGGAGGTAAAGGTGGTGGAACAAAACCTAGCAGAAGTTATGGAGTGTTCGGTGGGAACTGAGGATAATGATGGTAGGACATAGGGATAGGTGGAGCTTGAGGGTTTCCTTGGTTATGTCCTCCTCTCCATCCTTGAAAGTAAGGATGTTGGTACTGAGTAGACTAGTTTTTCCAACTTGGCAAGTTCCACTGTTTTTGTTGTTGATAATAGGTTGGAACTTGAGACTGTAGATCTAGGTATGTAGGTTGATTCCTAGGTTTCCATGGCCTCTGAGGTGCATAAGAAGACTCCCCAGGATCTCCACTCCTATATATGGCTAATAAACCGGGCAATGATGGAGATTTTTTAGTCACATGGTCTTCTGTACAGAAGCCACAAATTGAAATGTTATCTAATGGGCATTCCCTTGAGGAATTCTTCCTCCTGCATCT
This sequence comes from Picea engelmannii, assembly GCA_009831015.1. Lineage (NCBI taxonomy): Eukaryota > Viridiplantae > Streptophyta > Pinopsida > Pinales > Pinaceae > Picea > Picea engelmannii. Next base: position 263,156 of record ML787785.1, read on the forward strand.
TGGGCAATATATGATCATTGTTGCATTTTCCTCCTCCTGTTTCTTTTTTATTTTTAGGGTGTCCAACTAGGAACCTATTGTGCTTAAAATATCTATCTTGAAGTTCTATAAAAGGTTCCCTATCTCTGCTCTTGTGATACCACCTGAACTAATTGGTTTTAAGCTTCTATTGTAAGGGTCTTGAACATTCTTTCCTTTTTTGGCTCTACTCCTCGAGTAATTTTTACACATTTCACATATTTCAACAAATGGTTTATCAGAGATGTCACTTGATGCCATCAGGTTAAGCATCTCTAGATATTCTTCTGAAATTCCCTTAAGAAAAAGATCCCTAATTTCATCCTCTGGGAGGTCATGGTATTTTGACTTCTGGGAGATATAACCAGATATTTCCATATAATCTTTAAGGGTCTCGTCTTCTAATTGTTGGATTTTAAAGATGTCATTATGAGACTCTTTGTTCTTGCAACAGTCTTGGTACTTCTTAAGAAAGATGTCTTTTATGGCTTCCCAAGACCTAATACTAGATTCTCCCAACCCCATGAACCATCTTAGTGCAGAGTCTTTGAGGGTGGCAGGAAAGATTTTTAATTTTTGGGAATCTTGTATGTAGTTGTAGCTACTAAACAAGATGTCAAATTCAAATAGGAAGGTGTCTGGATCTTCAATGTTTTTACCATAAAAGGTAGGCAGTGTTGAGAGAGGAATATTCTTCATGTTGACATTTGGAGTGGTGTCTAAAATCATAAATTCAAAGGTAGTTTCGGTTTGGTTTCCAATTTCTTCTTCCTCCCCATGTCTTACATTGTTATGGTCTTCTTGATCATCCATATTGGCTTGGTTTCCAAAAAGAGAGTACCTGGGTGGTTTTATCTTTGAAGAAAACAAGGTTTCCCTTTGATGGAAAGGTCTTCCTACGGATTGGATGTATGGAAATCTACTCGATCCGGTTGAGACTATTGGTGCCAAAGTTTCTATGTCAATTTGAGAGATGATTACATTAGTTGAACTACCAAACAAAAGATTCATATGTTTAGGGTCTATGATGTCCTTGAAATTAGGGTCCCCTGGTGGTGATGTAAAAGCAAAGGTTGTATTGTTTGGTTCTACAAAAGGCTTAAGTGGTCTTGCCTCCTGTCCTAATATGATTGATTCTTCAATTTCTTGTTCTATAGTGTTTCTATGTTAGTCTCTTCAGAGACTAATTTAGCTCTCTGAGTTGAGATAGCTCCTATTTTTCGGTATCGGTTTGCGGATTTTATAATCGAAACGTTCCCTCCCCCAAAGAGATTGAAAGGAACCTTGGTTGAAAGGTATGATTTATATTTAATGTATCTACCTTGTGGGTATTTAGGCCTATTCATGAAAGAAATCAAAAACAAAAGAAAAAACTACCATCTGGTTTCTAGGTAGAACCATGAAAGAAAACAAAAACAAAAACTACCATTGGGCTTGGGGGAACCTGCTATAACATATGTAAAGGTTCTTACCTATCATCTTAAGGCTCCCTCGCCACCAATCTAATGCTAAGGTCTAAGAATGATCTATTTTCTAACTACTTCTTACCTTGAGACAACTCCCCGACAACGACGCCAAAAATCGTGGGTGTTATATATGCACTAAAAACACAGTAAAAACCCTCAATTAAATTGTCAACCTGGGGTAAGTAAACTTAGAGTTGTAGAAAAATATATGCCAAAGGTAGAACGGCTGGGAGTAGTATAGTCTAAGTAAGGAAGGTAGCTATCTAAGGGCTAATCTATTCAAGCAAAGCTATCTAATGAGAAAACACTATTAATAAAATTGAAACTATGCAACCTAAGTACTTTTGGGCCAAGGATCGATGGATAGTTCTAAGAAGACAAGTAAAAATCCTATGTAAAGAAAACTGGTTCATAACAATAAGAAAAAGAAACTATTAAGCATAACAATAAGAAAAAGAAACTATTAAGCATAACAATAAGAAAATAACCAAAGCAAACTATTTTAACTTGCCAACCTACATTCAATGAGAAACTACCCTATAAAGCAAGTAAATAAACAAGGAAGCAACTATCCTACTAAAGGAAGCAAACAAGTAAGCAAAGACTTTTGGATCATGTTGTCAATATTGATGCCAATGGTTTGATTATTTGGGAGATTTTTGGATCATATGTCATTGATGTAAATGGTTTGGTTTGATTGATGTCAAGTAATTGATTGATTGATGATAGATGGATCATTGATATGATGCCATTGATGAGAATGATAGATGTCCAAGTGGAAACCAATTGATAAAGATGGATCATTGATATGATGCATTGATGAAGATGGATCAATGAGTTGTCATTGGTACATGATGCATAGTTGATATATATTATGCAGTGGTAAATTGATGCAAATATGAATCATTATTGTCTTATCATGGTTGATAAGGTGCACAAATGGATGAACTCCAAAGTGGTCCCCTTATTGTGAAATCCCTCACGGGAAGACGCCTTACAGGTTGAGTTATCCTAGAAGAACGTTTGGAGGACCCATGCTAGAATGTGGATTAATGAGATGAATATCAATGAAGTTGTTGGTGAAACTATCCTAGACAGATAGTGCTTGACATGCCATTTCCGGTGGTATGTGGAATGTCACATAACTCCTCACGGTTTGAGAGTTATGGCTCTACGAAGTTGAAGGACCCCCATATGATGGCTTGAAGCCGCAAAAGGTCAAAGAAGTCAAAGTGCTTGAAAAGAAGAAATCATTATTTAAATGATAAAGTAAAGTGACAAAATCAAGAAAGATTATTTAAATGATAAAATGAAGTGACAAAATCAAGAAGGGATATTTAAATGATAAAGTATTGGAGAACTTTCTATTCATGGAAAGTGGTTAACCCTAAAATAAGGAAAATAGGTTAAGTGACCTAGAAATGGGTTAATTAACCTAAAATGGGTTAAGTGACCTAGAAGATGAAAGTATAAATAAGAAGCTAGGATCTCTTGTAAAATGTACATTTTGGTGAGAATCCTTTTTGTGGATCACTGGAGAGCTTCTTGTGAATATCTTTTGGAGTATTGATGGAGATCTTCTTGTGAGAGCATCTTATTGATGTGGATCTCTTGAGCATGATTGAAGATCTATTCTGAGGAAGAGAGTGAGAGGAGGATCTCATGGACGCATCAAAGTTTCGGAAATGTCAAAGATCTTGACGGAAAATTTCTCGGATTCACAGAAAACCCTATTTTTTTATGCCCACGCGGCTTGTCTGTGTATAGGGTGCGTGTACACACAGGTTGGTTGTGTATAGGGTGAGTGTACATGTGGGGTGACTGTGTACAAGGAGCTTGGAGTGGATAAAATCATGGAGATTTTTGTTTGACCTGGTGCCAAGCTCTTGGATGATGAGGCAGGTTCCAGATCTACATTCTATGGCCTCGGATCTATCACTGAGACACTGGTATGGTTACATTATTGTCTTGATGGATACTATTGTTTGATGTGTTGTGAATTCTTAGGGAATTCTTGGTATGGCTTCTATGATGTTGTTCAGTTTGGTTGATTTGGTGAGCAACACTCTTGTGATTCAGTAGTGACATGATTGCTATGGTATACTAGTTGTTTATACATGATTGAGATAGCATTCATATTGATTTGTTGTGGAGAATGAGAAATCTATTGGAGAGCTTGGATGTGTTGTGGAGAATGAGCAAGCTATTGGAGAGCTTGGATGTGTTGTGACTGGCTGTGGGTTAGTTTGGACAGTGGAAGATAGAAGAGAAAGTGATTGCAAGTTGCAGAGGATCTGAACATGTGAAGAAAAGCAAAACCCTAGGTTCTTAGAAGCATACACTTGTTGCATTATACATTAGCCGCATTCACACGTGGGCTGTAGTGAGCCATGGCGCATGCACACGTGGGATGCACTACTGACAGGTCCCGTACCTGTTGACAGATTGATATTTGTTGAGGATTGTTGCCTCATCTCAGTTGATGTTGAGGGTGTAAGCTGAGTCTTGCATTATAGAGAAGGTGATCTTACAGAGTTGTACTCTATTCAGTTGTTGCTAATAAACCCCAAGGATTGTAGTCTGTAATAAAAAGAAAATTGTACATACATCTTGTGTTTTTTCTGTTCATTGTGATGATGACTTGTTGATGATATATTTCTGATATATGTTGTTGATATGTGCTCACTCCTAACTAGTTATAAATGACAACAATGGGTAATGAATAAATGTTTAATGTTAATTGATGAGTTTTAGTGCAAGAGGGAAGTTTTGGGAAAAAGAGCCCCACACTCATTCACCCCCCCTCTAAGTGTGGTAGGTGTGTCCAACAATTGGTATCAAAATAGGCCTTCACTACAAGCATTAACAAGCTTGAAGGAGATCCATAGACACACAAATGGATGATGAAGTTCCAATCCTTGATAAGGAAAACTATTATACTTGGAGAATAGAGATGAGAGTGTATTTGAAGACAATGGGAGCAGCTATTTGGAAGGCAACCTTCGGTGGATATGTTCCATTGAAGAACAAGTCAAAGTTTTCAGCTCAAAGGGAAGGAAAGAAGAATGATGCATTGGCTCTCAAGACAATTCTTAGTGGACTCTCAAGCCCTATCAAAGAGAGCATGGGACAATGCACTTCCACTAAGGATCTATGGATAAATCTAGAGGAGACATATCAAAGCAAGGAAGAGAAAGAAGAAATTGAAGACCACTCCATCAAGATCATCAAAGGTAAAGAATCATCAAAAAATCTTGAATGCATTATTTCTAAATGTGATTTTGAAAACATTTCAAGTGAAGATAAAGAATCAAGTGATAATAGCACAAAGGAAGATCTTGAAGATGAAGGCAAAGAATTATGTGTTGATGTTGGAAAAAGGAAGATCATGAAGATATTTCAAATGAAGGTAAAGAACACTCAAAAACCCTTGATTGCAATGATGATGATGAATTTTTCTCTACAAGTGAAGAAGAAGATGTAGAAACAGTTTGTGTAAAGCTTGATGGCATTTATCCCATGAAAATAATAGAAGGAAATCTATTAAAACTTCAAAAGGAAATTGAAGAGGGCTTATATAGATATAGAAGTGATTATTATTATATAGACTATAACTATATTTCAGATAACACTAAGAAGTTTCTTAGGAGAAGTCTAAGACACATCTTGAAGTTAATAGAAATGATGAAGGAACAATAAGAGAGCAATAAGACTCAATTAGAAGAAAAGGAAGAAGAGATCACAAGACTAAAAGATGGAAAAGAAGATATGAATGTAGAAGAAGAGATTAGCAAAAGTTTTGAAACTATTGTCCATCTCAAGACCCAAATTGAAGAAGCCAAAAGAATAGAGGAACTATTGAAGATTCAAATAAATGAAAAGGAAGATTCATTGTTTTCACCCTTTTTGTCGACTTGGTGAGCAAATCAAGGGTGCTTACATGCCCAGTTGGGTCTTGCTGAGCATGACAACTATAGAGGAAAGAGTTAGAGAAAACAAAACAAAACTATAAGCAAGAATTAAATTAAAACAAACTAAAACTATGAGCATATGGATAAATAAATAACAAAGACAACAAGACCAATATCACCAATGTTTTTAGGCTGATCAATTGATGAAATCAAAGCACAATGAAGAAAGGGGACTATGAGTCCCTTCTTCCTCCAAAGGAAGGTTCTTGTGCCCTCACAAACTTGCTCTCCTTACAAGAAGAAAATGAGAATGATGGTGAAAGAAATCCAAGCACATCCACTCAATGGAGAGGTGGATAGCTCAATGAAATGGTGCTAATGTGTTATTGTCAAGGAGTGAGTCCTTAAAACAATCTAAGAAGCATAACATTACATGAAATTCCTTGAGAAAATGATGTTTCTTCATGGCTTTCTATAACATTGCATTGGGTGATTATGTAACTCCTTTGAAGTGTGAAAAGGGGCTCTTTAGGGCTTCATTAGGTCTTTGACCAGCCTACCATGCAGATTCAGCTCAGATTTGATGGTCAAATCGGCTTGGGAGCTGATCCATAAGTGGTTGGGAGGCCGACCAATTCAATAAATGCGCCGTTTAGCAGGTGCGCGGGTTTTTGCGCCAACAGTCGTGCATCGTGCACGCATGCGCGCATGGTACGTTCCTGTTCCGCGCATATGCGCACGCACCCAACTTCTGTAAAGCGCCCTTCAATTTTTGGTTACTTTGTATAGTTTTTGACCTTTTTGGAATGCTGTGAAATTAACTTAGTGCCATGAATGACTTCATTACTGTTTGACGATGCTGAGTTCTTGTCGCTATGTGCGGACGAAATTTCAGTGATAACAGATGCCCCCTGATGGATGAGGTTAGGAGCATACGTATAGCCGAAATCCATCAATGTTTATTCTACTGAGAATGTTTTTGTAAGAGAAATCAATAGTGGGACCGTTCAGAGTGATCCGTTGGAGAAAAAAGGAACCGGTAGGACCCGACCTTCTGAGAGTTGTGCAAAAAAATAGAAAACTGTGTACAAACGAGGCGGGCATGCCCCATGCTCGTGTTTATGTAACTCTGCAAAAAGATGACTGAAGTGTTGGTGTAGACAACTGCAGCACCCTCAAGGGTGATAATGATAAAGGCAGAAGACAATTCTGCAAAGGAACATACTCTGAACAATAGGTAGTGATCGCGGTAATAAGAAGCGATGATGATGCGGGCATTGATGGCCCTACCAAAATTCAGAGGTCTTCGGCAAATGACAAAAATAACTGCAATAGTCGCAAAGTAATACCCACCATAACATGAGAAAGTGTTGGAGTCAAATGTTACAGGGGCCAATGACAACAGGGAGCAATGGTGTTTCACCCTGTGTCGTCCGAGAGTACTCATTGAATAGAGAATGAGAATCAAGATACTGTCGCCCTTCTGGAAAATGGTGTTGATGTCGAAAAAAGGGGGACGCGACTCCGAGAAGCATAGGGCTTCGTGGAATCTACTGAGGTAAAGAAATAACAGAGGTACATGGACGAAGTCAAGAAGTGGGAAGACTCAAGACTGCCCTTGGTTGGAGGATGTATGAGATGAAAAGTGGCCACAACCGTGTAACAAGGTTGAGTTTAAGGGGGGCGAAAAGACTGATGATAAGTTGTGCCAGAGGCGGGACAAGGTGAACAAATTCAGAGGGTAGAGGTAAGTGACCTATGGAGTACTCTGAAGATATGGATGATGCCAGCAAGGGTAGATGGTAAGTAATGTTCCAACCAAGGGTGACATGGGTTGCGTGTGGCCAAAAGGAAGCGAGTCGCCAATGGTGACGACAAAAGAAAATGTAATCACTGGAAATAAAGGCATTTGTACAATAAATAATGAATAATTTTGGGGAGAAACGTACAAATACAGAAATGGGTGCCCCAGTGTGAAATGCGTGCCCCAGGGAGGTCATAATTGTCTTGGGAAACTGATGAAGGGTGGGGGCCCCATTGGTGAGTTTCTGTATGAGGTAGCTGAAATGAGGGTAGGTTCGCAGATGGGCAAACTGATTGTGGATGAAATGGCGGGTTCATGATACTGCGGAGGTGCAGGGAAAAAATAGAACCGTAAGGAGATAATCTGGGAGTCCGTGTGGGAAAGCTATAAAAATGAAGAGAAGGAGTATGTGGCTGATTCACGACATGATGAAAGACTATCGGGACTCCCATCCCTAAATGGTAATGAAGAACAACATGAGTGTCAAAAGTGCCAACATGTGCTATGAATGGGACAACTCATGTGGGTAAGAATGCTACTGGGTAACAGTACCAAAGATGCAAATGGAGGTGTGGGTACTGCAGAGACAGGAATGAGGATCCTAAAGGCCAATATCAGTAGGTGTGACTGGAAATGGAAATGCAATACAGCGGGAGAGACTACATGCCAGTGCTGAATATATACCTGAAGGGATGATGTCAATGACCGATGAGCAAGTACCTGCGCACATAACAACCAAATACCCAAAGTGAACAATATCTGAAGAGAATCAAAGATATGAGCATGTATTTGACAAATGTGACAATGTGCGTGCGTACCTGACCATGATATGAAAAAAAGGCGTCCCGGGGGCTCAGGATGAAAAGTGACCCAGGGACAACTATGATGTAGGTGGCAAGATGCTGATCCCGTGGCTGAAGACGGTTTGAAAAATGGACACCTTGGGCTCCCGGAATGGTGAGTGGAAGTTTGGAAAAAGGCCTATATATAGTTGTAGGGCCCACATTACCACCTCATTTGTACCTGCTGCCATAGTGACTGGACGAGCAGATTGCAGAGGATATTTGGAGTTTCAGGGAGGACGAGGCATCCGATCGACGTTGTGCGAGTATCAGGTTAGTGCTCTGATCATCCTGCATAGAAATAGGCTTTCAATTTTTGGGCAGGGTTGGTACGGGGGGCCGTACCGGGGTAATTAGGGGAATTTGTATGGGGTGTGGGCCCACATGCGCGGGCGATTTGGTGGAAGGCGCGCATACGTGCACGCTTGTCCACCGATTATACGTGCATGGGTGCGCGAGAGAGGAAATGTAAGGCGCGCCCTAGGGGCGCGCCTGTGAGTTGAACAGGCGCGCATCAGTGCACGCCTGTGGGTTGGACAGGCGCGCACTTGTGCACACCTGTATGATGAACAAGCATGCTCAGAAGCACGCCTGTGCAGTGAACAGGCGTGCATATATGCTCGCCTGTATTGTGAACAGGCGCACTTGTGTGCGCGCCTGTGGGTGAAAAAACCGCGCCTTTGAGGCAAGGTTTTAAGGGTAGAAAACGAGTCTTTTTGATGTTGTTGATGGGTATCTAAGCTGATATAGGACTCTGTGTTGGTTGCAGATGGCCAGCAGTGACGATGCCAGTGCGGTGGCGAGAGCGAGACTGGGCCCAGCTGCGAGATGTGGTGGCCATTGAGGGGCCTGGGGTGAGGGAGACTTTGGAAACCTGTGGGTTGCTAAAGTTCTTTGAGGGCCCGTTGATATGGGCCCAGGAGTACTTATTACATCTCCTTCTCCAGATGTGGAGTCCGGAGCTGCACTGCTTCCTCTTGCGAGGAGAGTAGATCCCCTTCACTGCGGTGGAGGATGTTTATTTTCTCACTGGGCTCCCCTTTCGGGGAATGCCCCTACCGGCAGAGCCGGTATTTCCCAGGACCACTCTGTTGGCTGAGATTGGCCAGAGGAACTGCTCAGGTCGGGACTTCATGTCTGGGACGGTTGTGAGCATTAGTGCGATCGACTCCTTAGCTCATCGTTGTATAGCAGCGATAATTGTACGAGTATACGGGTCATTGGCAACCCAGCGTATTCGTGGTGGCCAACTGTTGGTGCTGGAGAGAGTATTGGGTGGCAAGCAGTTCGCTTGGGGACTGACGCTGCATGCTAGGATGGTGGCCCAGTTGGACCACTGTCGGTCCACTGATGGAGGAGAGTTTTCTTTCGGGTCCATCTTAGTGGCCTGGTTTTTAGAGAGGGTGCCCATGTTGCGCCCGAGAGTTCTACTAGAGATTTCGGGGGCACGAGAGCCGTGATTGAGGTGGTGGTCTTCAGTTTTGGTTCGCCACGGTGGTGGCGAAGGTGGCCACTACTTTTCAGCAGAGGCTGCACGGATATGGCGACAGATGCCGCAGGTAGTACTTCGGTACCCCTATGCTGGGGTTTACTTCCGGGGTGACCCGAATATGGTGCTGCCTCCAGATGAGGCGTTCGACCATCGAGGTATGTTTCAGCATTGTATATGTGTTTGTTTGTATGTTGTTTTGTGATATAGCAGTCCATATATGATATAGATGTTGATAGGATTTTTTGTTGTTGTTTTTTTGCATGTGCAGATGTGGCACCTCGCGGGCGCGAGGTGGAGATGTAGCGAGTGCTAGCTCAGCGAGAGCCAGGGGTATGAATGCAGGGAGAGAGGTGGTGGCGGGAGGAGGTCGCGGGTCGACCAGCAGAGCCCGAGAAGGCAACGAGGCGGCGCCGTTTCGATGACCCCGGTGCAGGGCCATCACATGCTCCTCCGGCAGCAGCCGGAGTGGACTTTGATGATATACGCCATCGTCTGGAGACGGTGTTGTAGGACTTGCCTGAGGGCATGTGGACACGGATCCAGGATAAGAGCTTCCTGGAGTAGTGTGTGGGGGTGCTGCCACCATGGCGGGCTATAGTGCGGCGAGCAGCTGTGTTGGCTGCGATGATGAGTGGACGCCTGCCGCCGGGGCAGGAGGGTCCTGTGGGTGGTCCTCCGCCACCGCCTGGGGCAGGTGGTGGTGGGCCACCACCTCCTCCTGAGGGAGGAGCAGGTGGGGGCATGATAGAGGCACCATGAGTGGTGCATGATGTATATCTTTTTGGTTGTATTTAGGCTGGTGAGCTGATTTTTGTACCGAGGGACTGTGCTAGCCTGCGGGCACATGTATTTTTTGTATGTCAACATTCGGATGGCCTGATGAGCCTTTATATATATACAAGTATACATATTTTGAGATCCTGATGTTGTCTACATGTTTTTTTTGTTGATGATGATGATGATGTCTATTCTATCTATATGTTGTGACAGGGTTTATGAGATGTGTTATGTATGTGTAGCTTGATGTGATATATGCCAATCTAACACCATGTTAGCTATTTCATCTGTTGTTTGATTCAATTGTATTGGAATATGTGTAAATGTAATGGAATCAAAATGTCGAGATAACAATTTAACCTGCAGGTATTTGCAAAAGAGGCATGGATCGCGTACACGGTATACATTGTTGAGCTGGAGAACGACTAGTTGAGAGTCGAGGAAAACGCTAAGGTGACGAATATGATGATGTTGGGCGTCGGCCAGGAGGCCAATGACAGCAGTATATTCGTCTTGGTTGTTGGTTGCTGGCCCCAAACATATGCCGCTTGAATGTAGCATTTCATGTGAGGGGGTGTAGAGAGCCCAAGCAGCCGAAGCGAGATTTTGTGTCCAACGGCTGGCACCGTCGGCGTAACCAATGTGGTAGGCTGGTGGAGGAAGCATCTGTCAATAGCACAAAGGATAGTTTAGACGAGAGGGTAGGAGGAAAAAAAATTAAAAACACTAAAAAAGAAAAGATAACCTAAAGTAGGATGACTGCTTCTAAGCATAAAATTTCTTGAGATATAACCAATTGACGGGTTCCTTGAGCGAGAGGCCTTCGGGGGAGGCCAAGATGTATGCGCCTTTGGTGAGGCAATGTTGTATGATGTAAGGGCCATGCCAAAGTGATTCGAATTTTCCGTGGCCAAAGGTATCATGAGCGATATCATAGGCCAGGACGAGGTCGCCTTCGTGGAATGATCGAAGCTTGACATGGCGATCAAAGGTAGTCTTGGATCGTTTTTTCGCTGCCTCGTTGTTCTGTAATGAAGATCGACGATCTTCATCCAGCGACTCCAAGTTCAGCAAGCGCTGCTCCATTGGAGTAGTGTCAGGTAATAGCTCAATTGCGGTGCGTAAGGTGGGAATTTCACACTCGATGGGAAGAGTTGCCTCGACCCCATGGACTAAATGGAATGGCGTGAAACCCATAGCGGTCTTTACTGCCATTCGATAAGCCCAAAGCACGGAAAATAACATGTGATGCCAATTGGTTTTATGTTTATTAACCGTGCGTTGTAACATGGTCTTGAGGACTTTGTTTACTGCCTTGACCTGTCCATTTGATTGAGGGTAATATGGTGAGGCAAACTCGTGAGAGAAGCCTAACCGAGATGAGAATTCGACGAAGATCTCATTCTCGAAGTGTTTCCCATGATTGGAAACAAGTTGGAGTGGTACTCCAAAACGAGATATGACGTGATTAAAGAAAAAACGCGTTGCAGTGTCAGCGGTGTTGTTGAAAGTGGGCATAGCTTCGGCCCATTTGGTGAAGTAATCAACGTCGACAATAATGTATTTGTGACCATTGCTGGAGGGGGGATTACAAGTCACAAAGTCGATGCCCCATTTACAAAAAGGGCCCGCAGTAATGACAGGGTGAAGAAGAGCGGGGGGAGCTCGGGCTTTGTTGGCATAGAGCTGACATTGCTCACATCGTTTTATGGCATGAATACAATCATGAAACAAGGTAGGTCAAAAGTAACCGGCTCATATAATCTTCTGAGCAGTTGATATACCCGAAAGGTGGCCCCCACATGTGCCACTGTGGCAGTCATTTAAGACTCTGTCGGCCTCGTCAATAGTTAGGCAACGATGAAGAATGGTGTCGATGCCCCGCCGATATAGGATGTCTCCGATGAGGAGATAGCGGGGGGCCTAATGGCGAATATGTCGTCGATCATCTCGTGAAAGGTGGTTACTGAACTTTTGAGTTCGTAGGTAGACGAGAAGGTCGCCATACCAAGGATCATCTGAGGTGATGTAAAAGAGATGTTCGTCGGGAAAGTCGGTGTTGACGGGGGCACTGGTGGTGTCAAAGGGGAGGGCCGTGACAAGTTCGACGAGAACGAGGGCCTTCTTACTCTTAGGTGTTGAGAACTCAAGGTCATACTCCTGAAGGATAACGATCCAACGAGTGAATTTTCCATTAATTTGTCGACGGTTGAGCAAATATTGCATAGGGTTGGAATCTGCGACAACCTTGGTGGTGCGAAGTAGAATGTAATGGCGCAGTTTCTGGACTGTGAGGACAACTGCAAGAGCAAGTTTCTCTTCGTGTTTGTACTTCAAGGGTGGTCCCGAGAGGTTCTTACTAACGTAGTAAATGACATGTTCACGATTATCATCTTCGAGCTGGATGAGAACGCTGGCTACTGATACAGTTGATGCTGATACGTAGAGGATGTAGCCGCGATTATAGTCAGGTGCACTAATTAAAGGTGCATTTGAAAGTGCTTCTTTAAGATCGTCAAATGACTGTTGGGCATAGTCGTCCCAGTGAAAGGGGATGTCGTGACGTAGTAAGTGGAGGAAACCATGTGCGCGGATGGCGTAATTTGGGACAAAGCGCCGAAGAAAGTTAGCTTTGCCCTGTAGACTCTGAAGTTGTCGTAAATTTTGAGGAGGTGGAATTTCGGTGATGGTTTTGACTTTGAGGGGGTCCACAGTGATACCGCTTTGTGAAACAATAAAACCGAGGAGGCGCCCTGCGGTGACGCAGAACACACACTTGAGGGGGTTCAAGCGGATGTTATACTGACGACACCGTTGAAAAATGATTCGTAAATCATCGAGATGTTGGGTGCATTTCTTGGACCGAGATGTGAGGTCATCCAAGTAAGCGAGGATGATTTCATCCAAATCGTGAAAGATGTATGTCATCGCCCGCTGGAAATTTGCGCCGTCATTTTTCAAGCCGAAAGGCATGACACGATATGAAAAAGTACCCCATGGGGTAATGAATGTTGTTTTATATTGATCGGCTGGGTGAATTTGAATTTGGTTATAGCCAGAGAATCCGTCCATAAAGGAGAGAGCCTCGTGACCGGCGTAGTTATCGATAATATGATCGATGAAAGGCGTTGGAAAGTTGTCTTTTGGACATGTGTTATTGAGATCGCGAAAGTCTGTGCAAACAAAGATAGTGCCATGTTTTTTTTCGACGGGTACAACGTTGGAAACCCATGAAGTGTAAGCGATGGGGTAAATAAACCCGACCGTACGTAATTTGTCAATTTCGGCTTTGATAGCCGTGGCCTTGGATGGGTGTAGCGGTCGCTATTTCTGGCGAACTGGTGTGATGTCAGGCCAGGTGTCGATGCGGTGCTTGACAATAGATGGGTAAAGGCCAGGCATTTCTGTGTATGACCAGGCAAAAATATCCCTATATTCCTGGAAGAGGGCTTTATATGCGGCGATTTCCTGAGGAGTGCACGCAACTCCAATGATGATTTCTTCGACGATGTTGTTTTTAATGGAAATGTCGATTTTGATGGTGGGGGAAATGTTGGCCATATTACCTTCTTCAAAAGCATCGGGGGCAGGAATAGGATTGTTGAACCAATCGATAGGCCCTGATGGGATAAAATCTTTGGTTTCAATCGCGTAAATGGGGTTTTGGTTAGGAGGCATGAGGGCTTCCTGTGGAAGGAAGAGTGCACGATGATGTAGTGCTTCCCAGGGAGAGTCTGGGTGGTGTAGCTCTTCCAGTATTTCCTCGTCGTTTTGGAAATGCCGGGAATACAAGGGGTCATGAGGAGTGATCTCAGTGCTAGTGTGATTGGCCCCTGCTGGAGAAGCAAGGGGAGTGGTGCGAGAAGATGGTGAGGGTTCACTTGACATGAACCATATATTGAAGTAATGAGGAGTACCCGTGGTGGTTGGGTGGAAAGTCTCCGTAGGGGAATGAGCAGGAGAGTTAGGGGGATTGCGGGGTAAATCCTCAGAGATGTCGTTTAAGAACCATGGAGGTGTTGGGAGTGCCTCGGGCTCGGGAGAAGTGACATGAAGATCCTCAAGTGACGAGGTAATGTCAAGTATTGCCTCTGCAGTTTGGTGAAGCAGGGCCAATTGACATCACCTGTATGCAAGGATCATAGGACATTGGTATGTAAAATGAGCTAGTGAATCGCAGAGAGAGCAAGGACATCTCATACGTTCATTGACTGAAGTAGTGACATAGTGAATGTCAGTGACGTTGGACGAGGATGTAGCAGGGCATGGGTTGTTATGGAAGTTCTGGCGTACGGCCGCTAATGTCTTCCGAAAGCGCGACAGTGCTGGGCAATGATGGGTGTAGTGGCCGTACTCGGAACATATAGCACAAGCGTATTTAGTCCTCAACCCTTTACTATTGGAAGGGATGGTGGTAGTAGTGGTACTAGCAGGAGTGACGGGTGTTGTGGGAGTTTGATTGGGGGGAATCAAATTTCGTAATTCAGGTAGAGATGGAAAATTGTTAGTTTGGTGGCCCTCTTTCTCACATAGTGCGCAAGGTGGTGGGATGCGTGGGGGAAGTGGAGCAGTGGGCTCCTTCTTCTTCCTTCTTCCCCCAGCTGTAGCAGGGGGGGTTGTGAGTATGCGGGTAGTGGGGGTAAGGACGGGAATCGTCATGGGAAGTCCTTCCTGTGGGGGAAGGGATGGTCGAGGGACCATCTCTGGTGGGTGTAAATACCAAACTGGGATTGCTAGCAACATATTTGGTAGTGTGAGCGTTGCGGCTACCTGAAAAGCTTCGATACCTGGTGGAGGGTAAAAGAAGGGAATTTGGGTGAGGGGTTGGGGGAGTGTTTCCAAAATGGGATTATGCCCTTGAGGGGATGTGGATTCGTGGACTGTTGAGGTCGATGGGTGCGCAGGAGGCTCTGGCGGGAGTGGTTCTGCGACTATTGAGACGTTAGGAATGACGGAAGCCTCCTGAGGAGGAAGAGTATCCTCCATGTGAGTTCCGTTAGATGAGACGACGCATACTTGATTAGGGGGAAGGAGTGGTGGTGCTCCATGGTATGTCCCTAACAAGGATGGATCTTTGAAAATCCCTGGACCCATCTCTATGAGTGGGTAGGCGTCTTGGTTGGTGTGCATGAGAGGAAGAATGTTATCGAGGTTGGCAGATGGGTTAGGCTCATAATGTGATACTTGGTCAATGGTCACGATATTCCCATTGTGAGGGAACATCATTATCCTAAAGACGAAAGAGGCCACTGCCTTCATAGCGTACATGTAGCTACGCCCGAACAGGATATTATAATCAAGCGGAGCGTCGATAACTTCAATGTCAATGAGAATAGTCTTTCCCCCGAGTTCAATGGGGACATTTTGGAAGATCCCTTCCGGAGAGGATGGCCGTCCATCATAAGCTCATAATGTGATGGCAGAGGGTATAAGTTCCGGGGAACCAAGTTTCTGCCATACTGTTTTGGACATGATGCATGTAGAGGCACCTTCATCGATGATACATCGATGAACTGTGATGTTCCATATTTTCACTGGTATTTGAAAAGAGATCAAGGCGGGAAGATGAGGTTCTCCACTATCAAGATTGAAGGTGATGAGTCGAGTATATGCAGGGTCGACTTCCCCCAAGGCGGAAACTAAAGATTTCCATTGCGTAGGACAAGTTTGGAGGACTTCCAAGAGTGACATGGCAGCCGGAGATTATGCTAAGTCATCTACTAAGCTATAGTTATGAGCTGCCCTAGCTTGTGGATTGTGGACATTCCTACGCAAGGGGATGCGAGGGATGCGTAGTGGTGGTTTGGTGGACGGGCGAGGGATCACCAATGGGGGTCCCGATGGTGTAGGGTTTGTCTCTAGAGAGATGGGAGTAGACTCAGCGGGTGTATGATACTGACGATTGCGGGTTTGCAGAAGGATTTCTTCCTCACTGGTGAGGAGAATTGTACGCTCTGCTGGATTGTTGGGGTTATGATATTGTCCCACCTGAGGTGGGGGGTGCTGCGTGTCCTGTTGGGTGTTGATCACCCCTTGATGTGGAATAGGGTTTTGCAGCATGGCAGGCGGGGGTTGTAGTACGTATTGTTGTGGTGCCTACTGAGGGGTGGTTTGTGCAGGAGAATGGGGAAGACTACCAGAATCTTTCAGCCATTTGAAATCAGCGATCTGGGGGCAATGGTGAGTGTAATGACTGAACTCACCGCAAAGGGCACAAGGGAAGATGGTTTTAACATTATTCCTTCCTTGGCGTTTTTTATTATTGCCCCCTTGGGGGGTTTGGTTCCCTTGAGTCTGGTTTCCCCCCGGTGGTTGGTGTTGTGGGGATTGATTCCCGCCTTGACCGGGGTTATTGTTATTCATGTTCCGACCTTTCTTCTTGGAATTTTTCGAAGGGTGAGTTGGGTTGGATGTGTTCAACTGTTCGAAATTTTGGTATTGTTGAGCAGCAGAAGGTTGAACAAAATTTACCCCCGCATGTGGATGCGGGGGAGCCATGGGTTGTGGAGGACCAGGAAATGGAAAATATGGATTTTGTGGTGGTACCAATCCATAAGGTACATAGGAAGGCGTAGTTCTTTCACTAGTACTATAAGTTGATGTTGAGGGAGTACCACAGTTTGTAGGAATAGGTGGATGTATGGGAGGTGTCGGTGGTGGTCCACTGATGGGTGGAGGTATAACAACGGGGTATGGCTATTGATAAGGGGGTGGGGGGTAATAAGGAGTGCCCCCATATGCCAACGGCTATTCAGGTGTTCCATAAATCGGTGGTGATTGGGGTTGTGGACCATGGTGCATGGTGGCACCTATTAGTCTGTCTGCTGAGTGAGACATCCCAGGTTTGTCTTGGCCAAATGGCACATGTTTTGGAAGATCAGGAAGTACCGTGTATAAGTACCCTGAATGTACATAAATGAGGTCATACTGTTGGGACTTACTGATGGCTTCCTCTTCGGATTGAGGTAAGGTGGAAGCTACATCCTTTCCAAGGAGAGCGACAAGTGATCTAAGAAACCAGTCGAGACATTGTTGCTTGGTGGTTTTTGCTTTGCACAAACTACGTCGCCTATGCCACTCATGAATGTGGTCAACGATGTGGGTGGCTGAGGTTTGTTTGAAGTTAGATAGTAGTTCGAGACCATTGTTGTGGCGGATGGGTAATTGGAAGAAGGTCAAAAATGCTTTGGCCAATGACTCAAAAGTCATGTGGGACCCTGATTTTTCTTCGACATACCATTTGGCTGAAGGGCCAGTAAGTGTGCGTTGAAATAATCGTAGTCTGATGGAATCATCCATAATGCTATTGGAAGAGCACCATAGATGAAAAGTCATGACATGGTTGGCGGGGTCATCCCCTGCCTTTCCTTCAAACTTTGGTATGTCTGAGGGAAGTTTGGTTGGCATTGCAGGCCATGTGGCGTCATGCAATATAGGATCATTGGTGAGTTTGGTGAGATCCGGTATGTTGAGAGNTCTCCGGCCATGGTGTGTTGTGAACCTGACCCTTGATGGGGACTAGGTGGGTTGGTGCTCCCTCCTTGAGAGGAAGTGGGTCCTCCTCTCCCATGTAAAGGAGAGCGAGTGAATGGATGACCTTGGGAAGTTGACCCAAGTAATGTAGAACCAAGCAAAGCTGATCCTAAGATAGTAGCACTCACAGGAGTGTGTGAAGGAGGTACCGATGAGCGGGTACGACCAGATACTCCCCC
>ML787785.1:290199-310822 GCA_009831015.1 Picea engelmannii
TCAAATCCTTGTCAAAGAAAACCCAAATTAAAACTTTGTTCTATCTTATTTAAAACTTTGTTTTAAACTTGACTATAAAATCATAAAATAAAGAATAATCTAATATCTAATTGTGCATGGGGTTAGTCTACGGATTTGAAAATATGTTCCTAATCTATAAGATCAATTCATGTTAGCACAATTCTTCATTCTAACCTGCAACAAAGAATCAAAGTAATTAAACTACAACAACAAACTAATTAACACAATAAAAATGCATGTATAGAAAATAAAGAGAACAACTAAAGTATGAAATGCATAAACAACACAAAGATAGTTACCAGACTACTGGTGGGCCCCCCAGCAAGTCGTGGTCACTTTCTAAAATTACACCACGAACTCAGCAATTCGAATTCACCATAGAAACTCAAAAACGCAGTTCTTATATAATCTAGCAATGTAAATAACAAAACAGACTAAAAACGTATTTTTATCTATCACATTGATATTTCTACTACTTAACAATCATCTAACCACCTCAGTGGTATTTATAATGTTTACAGACCAAGTGGTCGACCACAGGAGGGTCGACCAACTTCTAAATTCAGCGATTTTCATTAAATGATGCCCTAAGTGCTAAAACAAAGCGAGCCAGTAATCGCCCTATTGAACAACTAAAACTGAGTTGTTGAAAGTATAGTAGCTGGAGGGGGCAAGCACGAACAAAACCCACGTTCCCGATTTTCCCATCACTGACCGCCAATACCATAACCTCCAAGTCGCCCTATGTTTTTGTACAATACACAGTGTTGGACAGAGTGTCGGATCGGATACCAGAACGAGTGATGGAAGGAGTGTCGGACTGAGTGCTAGAAGTAGAAACGTGGTGCGTTTTCACCCTGTAACACCAAAAAATGTGAATCAGATCCTTGGAAGCATAAAAACACGATGAATTATACTCAATATAATCATTAAACATGAATCATACGTACCCAATATCGATCATACTGTTTTAGCATAAAATTCTTCAAAAATTTCCTTCAAAACGTGAAAAACACATATGTACATTCGGCAAAAAGTGTCTAATAACTGTCATAAATTGATCATATCTCAGGCCCAATAGATATCATCAAACAAAACTAATACAAAATGACGTAGAAAAGGATGAAAGACATGATTCATGAGGCTTTGGAAGGTGCAGGGGGCATTACACAAGCAAAAGGGCATGACCAAAAACGCATAGTGTCCCTCATTAGTTCTAAAGGAAATCTTGGGAATATCTACCTCTTTCATACATATCTGGTGGTAGCTCGAATGAAGATCAAGTTTAGTAAAGAATTGGGCGCCACTCAATTCATCTAGGAGGTCATCAGTGACAGGAATGGGAAATTTGTCTTTAATGGTAAGTTTGTTGAGGGCACGAAAGTTAAGACACATTCACCAAGAACCTTCTTTCTTCAGGACCATTACCACAGGAGAAGAGTAGGGTCTCGTGCTAGGGTGGATAACGCCTGCATTAATGAGTTCCTAGACCATTTTCTCAATTTCATTTTTTTGGGAAAAGGGGTGATGATACGGACAAATATTGGGAGGAAGGCTTTCGGGTACAAGGAGAATGGAATGATCATGAACACCACAGGAAGGAGGGAGTCCCTGGGGAGTAGAAAATACCATTTCATGTTTAGAGAGGATGGATTGGAGGTCTTGCGGCACCGAGGGTGTCTTTGTTGCTTGTATGGCATGGAGTTGGGCAATAACACCAGAATGATCTTTTATGGGAAGATTTTCCATGCGATGTGAACTAATTATCTCAGGTGAACTGACAGTGATGCCTTGGAACTTATATTGGTGGCCCTTCTGGTCAAATTGCATGGTTAATTCCTTCAAATCCATGAGAATGGGACCCAAAGTCCTTATCCAGTATGCACCCAACACAATGTCACAACCGCCCATGTCGATAGCGAACATATGAGATTTCAGGTGGTAGTCACCAATATGGAGACACACATTTTCACAATGCCCTCCACATTTCATGGAGACACCATTGGCAATCATGATTTGGAAATTATTGACAACATGGATGTAGCAATGAGTTTCTTCGACAATGCGACAATGAATAAAATTAAGGGTGCTTCCACTATCAAGCAGAATGATGACCTTCTGATTCTTGATGTAACCGATTAGCTTGAGGGTTTGGGGAGTGGAGAAAATAGTGAGAGAATTGAGGGAAATGACCGGTTCTACTTCAGGAGGGTCTGAGGGAGGGGTTATGTCAGTGGTTTCAGGTGACTCAGACATAAGGGGAGTTTCAACATCCTCTTCCGAAATATCCTCGGATATGACCATAAAAATATTTTGTTCCTTACACTTGTGACGCGGGAAATATTTGTCATCACAATTATAACAAATGCCTTTGAGTTGGCATTCAACCATTTCATCCCTGGTCAATTTTTGGATCTTTAGTGGAGCGGAGGGAGTAGTGAGATTTATTGGTTTAGGGTGAGGGACAAAGGAGGGTTTCTGTTTTTGAGAAGATACAACCTGTTGTTCTTCTTTAGCTCTTTTAGTATCCCCCACCAAAATCTGAGGCCGAGACATGAGGACATGTGCCCGAATCTCATCCTTGAGTCCACTGATAAAACACTCTAGAAAAAAGGCATCAGACATGCCCTCTGTCCGAAAATCTAGGCGCTCAAAGGAAGCTATAAAGTCTTCCATTGTTCCTGTTTGTTTCAAATTTTTCAAATGACCCAAATGGTTGGTGTCAGTGTCAAAGAGTTCATAAAGCTCTGCCACAAAGTGTGTCCAAGCAATATACCCTTGACGAGAAGTTTTTCTCCACTGCCACCATTGCCAACGTTCTTGATCTAGATGGAGAACACCGTACCAGAGTTTGGCCAAGTCATATGTAATGTCGTACAAAGAGAAA
Source organism: Picea engelmannii (assembly GCA_009831015.1). Classification (NCBI taxonomy): domain Eukaryota; kingdom Viridiplantae; phylum Streptophyta; class Pinopsida; order Pinales; family Pinaceae; genus Picea; species Picea engelmannii. Next base: position 293,108 of record ML787785.1, read on the forward strand.
TAATGTTCCATTTGGGTTACCCAACCAGTGGGGTCTGAGCCATCAAATTTGGTCACATCGAAATGCGGAAGGCGCAGGTCACGTTGAAAGTGATGGTGCTGAAAGTTATCGGAATGAGAGGAATGTTCACCTTCAGTATGTGGAGGTGATTCAGAGGAAGGGTTATCTGTAGGGATACACAACTTGGTGCAGAGTGTCGAAAAGATAGATTCAAGCTGGGTGGTCAGGTCTTGTTTGATTTCCTCCATTGAGGACTGCATGGTTGTATTGATGGTGGCAACATTAGCACTGAGTTATTTCACTTCTTTTTGGCTCTCGGTGAGACTATATTGCAATGTATTGAAGTGAGCTTCCAATTCTTGGCTAGGGTTATGGGCCATGAGGACAAGGGAACCGAAAAGGGGCGGGTGGGGTCAAAAAATTTTGCTGAAAAATGATATGTATGAATGTGATAAAGGCGAAGAGATGAATCCAATGGAATAGGTCTCAATTTTTGTTTTTTTTACACCTGCGGAGTTATACTCCGGTCTGACGAATATTGCAGTGATGAAATGCCCAAATGCTTAACCAGGAAGAAATGTGTAGTTACTTGGCAACCCAAACACAGTTATGTGGCAATAGATCTTGTCTGTTTTAATTTGTTTATGTTTCTGTCCCCAAGGGTTAGGTATTCAAGGGTTCTACAGAAAAGGGTTTTCCTTGTGCTATAGCTCTCTGATACATGTGCGGGGTCCAACAGTATTTCTCGACCCAATATCTCAGGGAACTAGATAAGGAGGATAGACCATACCCTTAGTCGTACTACCCAACTACCCAGTTACTAGAGAGTATCTTCCCGAGTGCTATTCTCGGTGGCACTATAGCAGTTAGGCGGTCGATCAATTTATCTAAAGAGCGCTTCAGGAAATCTAGGCCAATCCGTACACAGGTGTTGTCGGATGCGCTACCACTCGAAGGGGTACCAACAAGGGTTACAAGGGTGGCCAACATATGTGTGCTTAAGAACCACTTGTATTTCTTGCATGTATGAATCCATCAATCACGGGTTTATGCATGTAATGACAGATCTTTGTGGCTTAAATACGTCGAAATACATCTCTACCCTGAAAAAAAATTACCCACAATTTCTGCCAAGGAAAGTGCTCTGATACCACTTGTAATATACCAGATATAAAAAGTATGCAGAACAGAAATAAAATGCTAGAAATGGCAGAACAACATCAATATAACTAGAACAATCACCACAATAACACTGAAATGATATTAGAATAAAAACATGAATAACACTTTGATTATGAGAGCATTGTTCATGGACCTCTTCGAGGGGGCAACCTCCATTCGAGCATAGCTCTATTACAATAATCTCCAAGCTAGGGTTCTCATACCCTCGACTCCTATTTATGCTAAATATGTCTATCAAAAGAAACATCTAGAGGAAGATCCTTCTATAAGCGGATGCTTCTATTAGGTCTTCTTACATTCGACTTATTCTATTTAATTGCAAGGCCTTATTAATATTGACCTTTATTACATCCGAATATATTGTTATACCTATGTGAGGGTTAGGACCCTAACACATTGCCTTTCCTTTCCATACCATGTCATTCCTTGCATTTCCTTGGCTTGTGTTTCCTTTCCTTTCCTTACCATGCATTTCCTTGCTTTGCCTTGCCTTCACTTGCATTCACTTGTCATGTCTTTCCTTCACTTACCTTCACTTGCCTTCACTTTTTATGCCTTTCCTTTCCTTTCCATTCCTTGCCTTACCTTTCCTTGCCTTTCCTTTCCATGCCTTACCATGCCTTGCCTTGTCGTGGCTTACCTTTCCATGCCATTCCATTCCATGTATTACCTTTGCATGCCTTGTCATGCCATTTCATGCCTTACCTTGCCTTTCCTTTCCTTTCCTTGTCATGCCTTGTCATGCCATGCATTTACTTGCCTTGCCTTGCCTTGCCATGCCATCACATGCCTTGCCTTGCCTTCCCGTGCCTTTCATTTCCTTTCCATTCCTTCCCATGCCTTGCCTTTCCATGCCTTCTCATTCCTTGCCTTTCCTTTCCATGCCATGCCTTGCCTTTCCATGCCTCCCCATGTCATGCCATGCCTTTCCTTTCCTTGGACTATGCCTCATTGAGATTTTTCCAGTGGATAAATGATAACAGAGGGGCCCTGCTAGCTAAAACTCGGTGCTCTAGATCCAGTGCAACTGACGGTTCATCCATCCGAGTCTTGGTTTGAGTTTTATTGTGAGTTTCAAATCACCTCCTCAATCCATTTAGGGACATGTGGCCAATTTGGTTCAAGGGAATAAAATCCAAATCAAGTGGCATAACAGAGTTTTTTAAGCTCCCACAAGTTTTTTGGCCAAGGCCCATGCGACTACACCACCCACAAATACCTCACATAGTGTTCTTGAAACTTGACCTCCTCTTTAGAAATTGCACTATGCATCATTGAGCAAAACCCTTGTGTCGGAGATACTCCAACAAACAGTTTTTTAGTGGATGGAATTATAGCAGAGGGGCTCCACTAGTTGAAACCCGGTGCTCCAGATCAAATTCAACTAGCGGTTCGTCTATCCAAGTCTCGGTTTGAGTTTTATCGTGATTTTCAACTCACCTCCTCGAGCCATTTAGAGACATGTGGCCAATTTGGTCCGGGGGCATAAAATCCAAACCAAGATACATAACAGAGTTTTGTAAGCTCTCAAAATTCTATTTGGTCAAGGTCCACGTGACTACACTACCCACAAATTCTCGACACATTGTTCTTGAAAATCGACCTCCTCTTCATAAATTGCACTATGCCTCATTGAGAAAAACCCTAGTATCATAGATACTCCAACAAATAGTTTTCTGGTCGATGGAATGACAATGGAGGGGCCCCACTAGCTAAAACCTAGTGATCCGGATCCAATGAAAATGGTGGTTTGTCCATCTGAGTCTTTGTTTGATTTTTATCACGATTTTCAACTTGCCTCCTCAATCCATTTAGGGACATGTGGCAAATTTGATCTTGGGGCATAAAATCCAAACTGAGTGGTATAATGTAGTTTCATAAGTTCCCACAAGTCTGTTTGGCCAAGGCCCATGTGACTACACTACTCATAAATTCCCGACACAATGTTCTTGAAAATTGACCCCCTCTTCAGAAATTGCACTATGCCTCATTGAGAAAAACTCTAGTGCCAGAGATACTCCAACAAACGGTTTACCCACGGAAAGAATGAAAATAGAGGGGGCCCACTAGTTGAAACTTTGTGCTTTGGATCCAATGCAACTGGCAGTTCATCCATCTAAGTCCTGGTTTTAGTTTTATCATGAGTTGTAAGTCGCCTCCTCAAGCCATTTAAGGACAAGTGGCCAATTTGGTTCGGGGGCATAAAATCCAAACCTAGTGGCATAACGGAGTTTCGTAAGCTCCTAGAAGTTTGTTTGGACAAGGCCCATGCGACTACACTACCCACGAATTCCCAACATAGTGTTATTGAAAATCGACCTCCTCTTAAAAAATTGCACTATGCCTCATTGAGAAAAACCCTGAGTGCCAGAGATACTCCAACAAACAGTTTTTCGGTGGATGGAATGATAGTGGAGGGGCCTCACTAGCTGAAACATGGTGCTACATATCCAATGAAACTGATAGTTCACCAGTATGAGTCTTGGTTTGAGTTTTTTCATGAGTTGTAACTCGCCTCCTCAAGCCATTCAGGGACATGTTGGTATGGAAATGTAAGGAAAGGCAATGAAATGAAACGGAAGGCAAGGAAAGGAAATCGAAGCCAAGACATGGCAAGGCTAAGAATGGCATGAAATTGAAAGATAAGGAAAGGTATAGGTCTAGGTCTAGGTCTAGGTCTAGGTAAATCCTATTACTTATGATAATCCATGTTAGAGAAATATATGATACATTAGATATATGAGTAAAGAGAGCTTATGTCATGACATTGAAATTCTCATGCAAGTATTTTTATATAAAATATATGGGATAACAAGTTGTAGAATTACATTCTTAATGAATCCTTTGATTGTAATTTTTACGTATTAAACTTATTCATTTAGTACAAGAATTATTTACATATTAAACTTGTTCATTTATGTATTAAACTTGTTCATTTAGTCGAGGTATGACATGGCATAGCATGGCAAGTGAATGCAAGGCAAGGCATGACAAGTGAACGCAAGGAATGGAAAGTGAAGGCATGGCAAGGCATGGCATGGCATGGTATGGCAAGGCATGGAATGAAAGGGCATGGTATGGAAAGTAATGGCATGGAAAAGAAAGCCATGGCATGGCATGGCATGGAAAGTGAAGGCATGGCATGACATGGAAAGGCATGGCATGACATGACAAGGCATGGCATGACATGGCAAGGAAAGGCATGGTATGGAAAGACATGGTATCGAAATACAAGGCATGGAAAGTCATGGTATGGAAAGACATGGTATGGAAAAGCATGACATGGAAATGCATGGTATGGAAAGGAATGGCAAGGAAAGGCAAGGCATGTCATGGAAAATCATGGCATGGCAAGGCAAGTCATGGCAAGGAAAACCATACCATAGCATACCATGGTAAGGAAATGCATACCATACCATGGAAAGGCATGGCAAGGAAAACCATACTATATCATACCATACCATGGCAAGGCATGGCATGACAAACCATAACATACCATACCATGGCTTGGAAAGGCAAGGAAATGAAAGACATACCATACCATATCATACCATACCATGGCTTGGTAAGGAAAGGAAATGAAAGGCATACCATACCATGGAAAAGCAAGGCAAGGTATATCATACCATACCATACCATGGCAAGGCATACCATACCATACCATACCATAGAAAGGCATACCATACCATGGCAAAGCAAGGCAAGGTATACCATACCATAGCATACCATGGCAAGGCATACCATACCATACCATTCTATAGAAAGTCATACCATACCATGGCTTGGAAAGGCAAGGCAAGGAAAGACATACCATATCATACCATGGCAAGGCAAGGCAAGGCATACCAGACCATACCATACCATGGCTTGGCAAGGAAAGTAAATGAAAGACATACCATACCATACCATACCATGGAAAGGAAAGGAAAGGCATGGCATGGCAAGGCATACCATACCATACCATACCATGTCTTGGCAAGGAAAGGCAAGTAAATGCATACCATACCATACCATGGTAAGGCAAGGAAATGCATCCCATACCATGGCAAGGCATGGCATGTCATGGCAAGGAAATGCATAGCATGGCATGGCAAGGCATACCATACCATACCATACCATACCATATCATGGCAAGGCAAGGTAAGGCATGGCATGGCGTGGTAAGGCAAGGCATGGCATGACATGGAATGGCAAGGAAAGGCATGGAAAGGCATGGCAAGGCATGGCATGGAAAGGCATGCAAAGGAAAGGCATGGCATGGAATGGCATGGAAAGGTAAGGCAAGGCAATGCAAGGCATGGCAAGGCAAGGCAAGGAAATGCAAGGCATGGCATGGCATGGAAAGGAAAGGCAATGCATGGCATGGAAAGGCAAGGAAATGAAAGGAATTGCAAGGCATGCAAAGGCAAGGCATTACATGACATGGAAAGGCAAGGGAAGGCAAGGTATGGCATGGCGTGGCAAGGCAAGGCAAGGAATGGCATGGGAAGGCATGGCATGGCAAGGCAAGGCAATGCAATGCATTGCATGGCAGGGCGTGCAAAGGCAAGGTATGGAATGGCATGGCGTGGCAAGGCAAGCCAAGGCAAGGCAATACAAGGAAAAATATAACATCCCTTAAACTAATTAATCATTAAATGAAAGGGGGCTAAAAATGCAAGCTTAAACTAGGGTTTAGATAACAAATTCATGTTTAAATGCAATATGACACATGGCAACCCTACAATATTCAATACATCAAGCTCTAAAGGGTTGAAAGTTATGACATAAATGTAATAAAAGGTGTCAAGGTGTATTCCAAGGGTTTAATTGTGAGGAATGGCATTGGAAAGGCAAGGCATACCATACCATACCATACCACACCATGGCAAGGAAATGAAAGGAATACCATACCATACCATGTCAAGGAAAATCAATGCATACCATACCATACCATGGCAAGGCAAGGCATACCATACCATACCATGGAAAAGCAAGACAAAGGATTGTCTCGCATGGCAAGGCATACCATACCACACTATACCATACCATACCATGGCAAGGAATATCATACCATACCATACTATACCATGGAAAGGAAAGGCAAGGCATGGCATGGAAACGCATGCCATACCATACCATACCATACCATGGCAAGGCAAGGCATGGCATGGAAAGGAAAGGTATGGAAAGTCATGCATAGAATGGCATGGTAAGGAAAGGCATGGAATAACATGGCATTTCAAGGCAAGGCATGGAAAGGCATACAAAAGAAAGGCATGGCATGCCATGGCATGACAAGGTAAGGCAAGGCAAGGAAAGGCAATGCAAGGCATGTGATGCAGTCGGGCTCGCAAGCACGTCCACTCATAGGATCTTTCCTTCTTCCACGACCCGAAGAACTGTAACGCTCTTCTATTCCCCTGTCGAGAAATCTGCACCCACAGAACTTTTCGCATGATCCCCTCTCTGCAGTCGGAGGATCGGACTTAGTGCCTTCGCGAGGTCAGTGGTCGAGCATTGTACCCTCAAGTCCCCGAAACCCGACGAAAGTCAACGCTGACCTTCTCTTCTATTTCGGAACTTTCCCTATCGCAAATTCGACACTTGTGATGTCGAGCAACTCGATTTACCGAACTCTAACTCCCGATACACCGAAACTCCGACGCACGCGTGAGTTGGCTATTCAACGTCCCGTCACCTTTGTCGGGATTTCGGACTTCGCAGGATTGCAAATCCTGAGGTCAATGTTTCGGGACTTCTTGCTACGAAACTCGGATATGAAGTGCCACTTGTCCACGTCACCAACTCCTGTGGCCCCACACTGGTTACGTAGCCATCGGGATATCACGTATCGTGATTTCATGATTCCCGTTGCAATACTACGGAGTTTCAACCTATGAAACCCCGATATGCGAATTCACGAATAGATCCGACGGTCCTTGTGACTCGGATCTATGGTCCTGCCCCACCTGAGATTCAAACCTATTGGGAATACTCCGATGTATCTCCCTTGCACCTCCGCGAGATATAATGGCTTATGGAGATTCGTGAATCCTCCTCGGAGAACTCCGTTCGTCCGTTCCTCCTTGATGATTTCTGCGAGACGAACCAAATCTCCCTCTGTGAAGACTGGTCCACTTGCATGCCAACTTATGACGCTTGCTTGAATGATCCATGACACAAAAATCCCTGTGCTTCTCTTTGATGATTACTCGAAGGTCCTATACCTCATGAGCTTTGTCAACTATGAATCCTTCAGAGAATCATGCACGCACTCCTTACAACAGACATTCAACACTTTCACGTGCTTGAATACTTCCAACTCTGCGCACACCTGCAGCAGTAGTCCTTCAACTCTTACTCATGTTCGCAACCCTGAACTTCACTCATCCTGCGCACTCCTTGCACGACTCATGTGCCCAACCACACTCCTACGGAGATGAGAACAAAAGCTATCTCTAGTTGAACCCTCTGTCAACGCACTCCTTGCAGACACTTCGACTGCACTCCTTGCAGGAATCTCTGGCTCAGATAGAGAAACAATTGAAACTCATTCCTACTTCCTCTCAGACTTCAAACTCAAACATGAAATCATATACATGGCATATTAAAGAAAATGTATAACAGGAAGCAAACATCAAATGAGCATAACATCCATACATAGAGAACAAACACAAAACCATGAATTTGAACCAATCCTTTCTATTAATTCAAATGTTTGTACATGGGTGTTCTTACACATCTCTCTACATGCTCTTGCTCTTCTTCCTTGATTCAATAATATTACAATACACAATGAGGGTGTCTATATCCCGTTTCCCTCTTGTGCTCTCAAACTGTCTAATCTAGAATTAAATCCTATCTACCTGCATTAACTACTTTAAATGCCTTCTACCTACTAAGGACGAGAGCTAAAGGCTCAAGGTTCGATTACATTATACAAGTGCGCTTCATCTTAATGAATTCATTTAAGATAGCGCAACAACTTCCAAGGTAATTTCAAAATTTGCACTGGTGCTCGTCTAGTTGTCCGTTGTCTTCCACGCTGGCTCGCCTAATGTGGGAGATGCTACTACATCATACTCCCTCACTTGAAAACTTGCATGGGATCCTGTCCATGAGCTCTTGCACGGTCTGTCCATGCTTATGAATCTCCGCTTCGGTCTCCCATCTAGCATCTTCAATTGGATGGTTCTTCCACTTGACCAAATACTCAAAGTATTGTTTTTGTCTGGTCCTCTTGCTCACTTTCTTATCCAATATGCGCTCCATCTGTGGTTTCTCTGCCACTGGCATTTGCTTTGTCCATTGGATCACTGGTTTCTCATCTCCAGTCTCTACTTCCCCAGCTCTGTATGGGTACAAATCCGAGATATTGAATGTCGAAGAAATTTCGATCCCATCGGGTAATTCAATCTCATAAGCATTTGCCCCAATTTTCTTTAAGACCCTACATGGCCTGATTTTCTTCATCTTCAGTTTATTGTATGTTTCCCTCGGGAACCTTTCTTTCCTCAAATGTTCCAGAACCAGATCACCAACCTCGAACTGAAGTTGTATTCTATGATGATCGGCTCTGCGCTTATACTCTTGACCCAATTCCAACAATCGTCCCTTCACCTGGCTATGAAGTTCTTTCATCACCTCTGCAAATTCTTTTGCACTAGCGCTTCTAGTCGCAGTCTGTTCTGAATCCCTCAGTTCAGAAATTCCTCTCGGCTACATACCATAGACAACCTGAAATGGACTCTTCCCTGTGCTCCTATTAACTGAGTCATTATACGCAAACTCTGCCTACGACAATATACTGTCCCACTGGCTGTGGTGCTCTGTCACCAAGCTCCTCAGTAAGTCTCCCAGACTTCTGTTCACCACCTCTGTATGTCCATCCGTCTGAGGATGATAAGACGAACTAAATGCCAAGTTAGTTCCTTGCTTCTTCCATAATGTCCTCCAAAAATACCCTATGAATTTCGTATCTCGATCCAAAACTATACTCCTCAGCAACCCATGAAGTCGAATGACATCTTTGAAAAACAGGTTCGCAATGTGAGTTGCATCATTGGTCTTTTGACATGGAATGAAGTGTTCCATTTTGGAAAATCTATCCACCACCACAAAGATTGAATCGACACCTCTTTTTGTTCTTGGCAACCCCAATACAAAATCCATGCTAATCGCATCCCATGGCCTTTTTGGTATGGGAAATGGTTGATAAAACCCTGCATTCTGCTTCCTTCCCTTCGAATGCTGGCAAATTCTACATCTGTCTACAAATATCTTGACATATGCTCGCATTCCCGGACAAAAATATGACTCGTTCAACTTTGCGAACGTCTTGTCATGACCAAAGTGCCCTGCCAATCCTCCACTGTGTTTCTCCTTCAACAGATTCTCCCTCATGGAGCATTTCAGAATACACAGTTGGTTGCCCCTGAACAACAATCCTTCTTGGATCATGTATTTGGCCCACTGGCTTCTATCCCTGAGAACTGGATTCTCAGTTGCTTCATATGCCTCCTTGAAATACTGATCATTTGTATACATGTCCCTGAGATCATCAAAACCCAACGTTTTGACTCGGAACTCCCGCAACAAAAAACACTTCTTGCTCAAAGCATCAACCACTTTGTTAGCAGTACCATAAATATGTTTAATCACAAAGGTGAAATTTTGCATATACTCAACCCATTTGACATGTTTCTGATTCAAATTTTCCTGTTGAGTCACAAACTGCAGTGCATGATTGTCACTATATAAGACAAACTCTTTCGGGATCAAGTAATGCCTCCATTTCTTCAATGCCTGAATAATAGCATGGAACTCCTTATCATAAGTGGAGTACTTCACTTTCACCTCATTCAGCTTCTCCTGAAGTATGCTATCGGCATGTCTTCCTGACTCAAGACTGCCCCTATTGCAAATCCGCTTGCATCGCATTTCACTTGAAATGTCTTTTGGAAATCTGGCAACACTAAAACTGGTTGTTCCGTAATCTTTTTCTTCAACAGGTTGAAACTTTTCTCAGCTTCTTCTGTCCAGTGAAAAGACTTGTGTCTTTTCTTCATGGTATCCATCATCACTGTGCTAATTCCACTGAAATTCCTGATGAATTTTCGGTAGAAACTAGCCAATCCATGAAAACTTCTCACCTCGAAAACATTCTTCAGTGATGGCCAATTCTTGATTACCTCCACCTTATCTGGATCCATCCTCAACTCATTTTCCGAAATAATAAACCCCAAATAAACGAGTTATGTCTTCATAAATGAGGACTTCTTCATATTTATTAACAACTTCTCCTGTTGTAGTTTCTGCATCACTATAGCCAAATTCTTCAGATGCTCTGCCACTGTTTTACAGTAAACCAGTATGTCATCCAAATACACAATGACAAATTTTCTGATGAAATCCCTTAGGACTTCGTTCATCAACCTCATGAAGGTACTTGGTGCATTCGTTAAGCCAAACAACATAAAAAGACATTCATACAACCCTTCATTTGTTTTGAATGCTATCTTCCATTCATCACCTTCTCTCATGCAGATCTGATGATAACCGCTTTTCAAATCAATCTTTGAAAAATACTTTGCTCCACTCAAGCAATCCATCAGATCATCCATCCTCGGCAATAGAAATCTGTACTTGATGGTTATCTTATTAATCGCCCTCGAGTCAGTACACATCCTCCAGCCTCCGTATTTCTTCGGACTGAGTACTGTTGGAACAACACATGGACTCAAGCTTTCCCTGACTAAACCTTTGTCCAACAAATCCTGGACTTGCCTCTTAACCTCTTCATTCTCTTGTGGTGTCAATCTGTACGCGGATTTGTTTGGAAAAATAGCTCCTAGTATGAGGTCAATATGATGAATCACACTCTTGATCGGTGGCAACGAATGAGGTAATTCGTCCACTACTATGTCAGCGAACTCTTCCAACAGTTCCTAAACTTTTTCTGGTAAATCATCCACTCTTGTGCTAGTCAGAAAAATCCTCGGTTTTCTGACTACAATGAACTGTGGATCCTCCTTCTTCTTAACCTCTGTAAGAAGTTCCTTCCCACTCATGAGAAGTACTGTGTTGCTTACTTTAGGCTTCACCTCCTTATCCTTTATCAGAAGTAACATGTGTGTCCTCCCATTCTTCTCTAGGGTGTATGTGTTCATTCTCCCATCATGAATCACATTTCTGTCATATTTCCACGGTCTGCCCAGCAATAGATGACAAACATCCATAGGAATGACATCACACAAGATATTATCATTATATCCCCCTATCTTGAATTCAACTAAACATTGTTTAGTGACAGTTACCTGGTGTCCCTTTTGTAGCCACGAAACTTTGTATGGGCTTGGATGATCAGTCGTCTCCAGCTCCAAATTTTCTACCATCTCTGTAGATATGAGATTATCCATGCTACCACTGTCTACAATGACCTTGCATACCCTGTCCTTGGTATTGCAAGCAGTCCTGAAAATTCTGGTCCTTTGGACTGAACTCTCCACCTCCTTCTCGGGTGTCAAAAGGACTTTTTGCATCATCAGCGATCTTCCACCTTCAGCGTCTTCTGCCTCAACATCCTGCCTCTATGCTTCGGCGATGTGAGCTTCTCCAATGTCCTTCTTTTTCTCTGGACATTCGTAATACTTGTGCCCATTCTTTCCACATGTGAAGCATGTGATTACTCCACCTCTTCCTCTGCCTCTGCCTCTAGTATGAGGAAAATTGTTGTTATCAACATAATCTCCTTTCTGCTCATTATGTTGTCCTCTCTGTTCAACATATGGTCCTCTCTATGAGGTCCCACCCCTCTCTGTTCATGTCTAAGGTTTCTTCCAGTTGTCCTTGGGCTTCTGGTATTTATCCTAGGCAACTGACTTGCCTCTGGCCTGACTTCTGCCTCGGCCCCTATGACTCTACTTTCGGCTTAGCTTCTCCTCAGCTTTCAGAGCCATATGATAAGCATCTTCCACCATTCGAATGGTTACCATGCTCATCTCATCCTGGATATCATATCTCAGGCCATTCATATATCTGGCAACTTTTTCATCATCGCTCTCTCGATGACCTGCCCTGATGTTTAGCTTGTAGAACTCTTCAGTGTATTCTTTCACTGTCATCAACTTCTGTCTCAGGTTCTACATTCTCCTAAACAGAGTAATTTGATAATCTCTGGGGATGAATTCTGCCTTCATCTTCACGATCATTCTGTCCCAATTCTTGATCTTCTGCTTGCCCTTGCAGCGTTTGTCACCTTGTAGTTCATCCCACCACAATCCGGCATGTCCCTTTAATCTTGTGACAGCGTGCTTGACCTTCTTGTCCTCTTCAACGTCTTCATAGTCGAAGTACGTGTCCAGAGCTCTAATCCAATCTAGAAGCTCTTCTACATCCAAGTTTCCCTCATAAACTAGAATGTCCATCTTTTCCCTTGCACCCATCCTGGCAATAGCTCTGATCAAACGTTCATTTGATGCATCTTCGGCTGCAATTTCTTCTTCACATTCAGCCTCAACTTCACTTTTGGAATCACTGAGATCCCCTGCACTGGTTGTGCATCTTTGCGCTGTCTCCATGCCTTCGAGTCTAGCTCGTAGATCACGCATCTCTCTCTCCATGGCTATATCTTCCATTTGCCTACCTCTTCTTCTTGGCATTTCCCTATCCTCTGGATGGGGTGATTGCATGTCCCTTCTCCTGGGTGGCATGGCGAATTCTCTTCTCTGCTATAGAAAGAAAAGAACCTTTCTAAGATCTGATACCAAATTGACGTAGTCGCGCTCGCAAGCACGTCCTCTCACATGATCTTTCCTTCTTCCATGGCCTGAAGAACTGTAACACTCTTCTATTTCCCTGTAGAGAAATCTGCACCCACAGAACTTTTCGCGCGATCCCCTCTCTGCACTCGGAGGATCGGACTTCACACCTTCGCGAGGTCAGTGGTCGAGCATTGTACCCTCGAGTCCCCAAGACCCGACAACAGTCAACGCTGACCTTCCCTTCTATTTCAGAACTTTCCCTATCACAAATTCGACACTCGCGATGTCGAGCAACTCGATTTACCGAACTCTAACTCCCAATACATCGAAACTCCGATGCACGCGCGAGTTGGCTATTCAACGTCCCATCACCTCTGTCGGGATTTCAGAATTTGTAGGATTGTGAATCCTAAGGTCAATTTTTTGGGACTTCTCGCTGTGAAACCTCGATATGAAGTGCCACCTGTCCACGTCACCAACTCCTATGGCCCCACACTAGTTATGTAGTCGTCAGGATATCGCGTATCACGATTTCGCGATTCCTGTTGTAATACTACGGAGTTTCAACCTACGAAACCCCGATATGTGAATCCACGAACAGATCCGATGATCCTTGTGACTCGGATCTACGGTCCTGCCCCTCCTGAGCTTCGAACCTATTGGGAATACTCCACTGTATCTCCCTTGCACCTCCGCGAGATATAACGGCTTACGGAGATTCGTGAATCCTCCTCAGAGAACTCCGTCTGTCCGTTCCTCCATGATGATTTCTGCGAGATGAACCAAAGCTCCCTCTGTGAAGACTGGTCCACTTGCATGCCAACTTACGACACTTTCTTGAATTCTCCACGACACAAAACTCCCTGTGCTTCTCTTTGATGATTACTCAAAGGTCCTATACCTCCTGAGCTTTGTCAACTCTGAATCCTTCAGAGAATCATGAACGCACTCCTTGCGACAGACATTCAACACTTTCATGTGCTTGAATACTTCCGACTCTGCGCACACTTGCAGCAGCAGTCCTTCAACTCTTACTCAGTTTTGCAAACCTGAACTTCACTCGGCCTGCGCACTCCTTGCACGGCTCCTGTGCCCAACTACACTCCTGTGGAGATGAGAACAAAAGCTATCTCTATCTGAACCCTCTGTCAACGCACTCCTTGCGGACACTTCGACTGCACTCCTTGCAGGAATCTCCGGCTCAGATAGAGAAACAATTGAAACTCATTCCTACTTCCTCTCAGACTTCAAACTCAAACATGAAATCATATACACAACATATTAAAGAAAATGTATAACAGGAAGAAAACATCAAATGAGCATAACATCCATACATAGAGAACAAACACAAAACCATGAATTTGAACCAATCCTTTCTATTAATTCAAATGTCTATACATGGGTGTTCTTACACATCTCTTTGCATGCTCTTGCTCTTCTTCCTTGATTCAATAATATTACAATACACAATGAGTGTGTCTATATCACGTTTCCCTCTTGCGCTCTCAAACTGTATAATCTAGAATTAAATCCTATCTACCTGCATTAACTACTTTAAATGCCTTCTACCTACTAAGGACGAGAGCTAAAGGCTCAAGGTCCGATTACATTATACAAGTGTTCTTCATCTTAATGACTTCATTTAAGATAGCGCAACAACTTCCAAGGTAATTTCAAAATTTGTGCTGGCGCTCGTCCAGTTGTCCGTTGTCTTCCGCGCTAGCTCGCCTAATGTGGGAGATGCTCCTGCATCAGCATGGCAAGGCAAGACAAGTCAATGAAAGGCATGGCATGGCATGGCATGGAAAGGAAAGGAAACACATGGCATGGAAAGCCAAGGAAATGCAAGGTATGAAAACGCAAGGCATGGCATGGCATGGCATGGCAAGGCAATGCAAGGCATGGCATGTCATGGCAAGGCAAGGCAAGGCAATGCAATTCAAGGAATGGAATGACAAGGAATGTCATGGCAAGGCATGGCATGGAAAGGCAAGGCAAGGAAATGCAAGGCATGGCATTGCAGGGCATGCAAAGGAAATGATTGGAATGGTATGGCATGGCAAGGAAAGCCAAGGAAAGGAAATACAAGGACAAATATAACAGCCTTTAAAACAAGTAATCATTAAATGAAAAGGAGCTAAAAATGCAAGCTTAAACTAGGGTTTATATAACAAATGTATGCTGAAATGAAAGATGACACATGAAATCCCTACAATATTCAAGACATCAATCCCTAAAGGGATGCAAATTATCACGGAAATGTAATAAAAGGATTCAAGGTGTATTCCAAGGGTTTAATTTTGAGTCATGTAAATGGCATGGCAATGCTTCTTTTCTTGTTATTCTTGTTTCATTGCAATCCACATTTTGATTTGAATTTTTCCTTGCATAATTTTATGGAACGTTATATTTGTTTTTATATAGGTTAAAATGGGAAACTACATGACAAGACATGGGAAACTACATGACAATGGAGTGAAATGGAATGGAATGGAAATGGAAATGGCATGCCATGGCATGGCTTGAAAAGCATGGAAATGTCATGGAATGGAAAGGCATGGAAATGGCATGGCATGGCATGGAAATGGCATGGCATGGCATAGCATGGCTTGGCAATGCCATGGCTTGGAAATGGCATGGCAATGGCATGGCATGGAAAGGAAAGGAAATGGCATGGCATGGTGTAGTGTACCCTTTCACTACCCAGGTTTCCCATACCAATTTGTAGTGTACCCTTTCACTACCCAGGTTTCCCAACCCCTCAGTTTACCAATTTGGACATGGAAGTTTACATAATTGGTACAGGAATTTTAAGCACATGCATTTAACCAAAATTAAACACATTTAAAAATACAGAGTGAGACATATTTGGTTACTGCTATAATTAAACATTCCATAGCATTCAACGGTAACTCTTTTACACAGCGGAAAACATGATACATGAACAACACAGTCATTCCAAATGTGTTAAACATAACTCAGAATACTTATCTTTTATCAGCTGGAGAAATCACCAACCAAGATCAGGCCTTCCACGAACCTCCCATCCTTAGACCACACTGTTCATCAGCTCAACAGTAGGTCACCCCCGAGATGGGACCGAGCTCCACCCGAAGGCAAGAATCCTAGGCTAGGTTGAGGTTACGGGAAGATAACACATTCACATTCACCAGGAAGAAGCTCTCCTAGGAATCTCCCACGCTCACTGCACACAGACCCTCATTCCCCACATGCCTTCTCCACCCCAGGGGAGTGCACCTTCTCTGTCACCTAGACAGTCCTTCAGCTGCCAGTCCCCCTTACATTGGGTTACAGGAACAGACCGGACTAGAAGTCTCTGGGCTCTATGGCAGCGACAGGGATTTCTCCCAGGAGTTCTCTTCTCCCTCTGCGCACTCTCTCACCTGGAGGAGTCGCTCACAGGCCAACAAGCCTCACGCAGTCCAGTACTGCGTGGTCGCAACAATCCACAGGAGACACAGACAAATGCTTCCAACAACTGGCTCGGCGATCACAGGATGATCTCACGGTGACGTTTTCGGAACAGGCTTCACGCACAGGCTAGCTCAGTTTTCCCCGAACCACCAGGGGTTCTTCCACTCGAGCCCAACACAGGGAATTCTAGTTCAGGTAATGCGCTCTCAGGGTTGTCTGGAATGGCGCAACTCACAGCTTTGGACAGGGTCAACACGGTTTTCCTCCGGCAAAACAGCTTAACAGGTTCCGAGATGAATCAGGATATCCGGCAGAGGTTGTACTGGTTCCGCGCTCAGAGGTTCGGTTCATAATGGAGGAGAGTCCCCACCTACGGTTCAGTTCAAGGCTTATATTTGCATGCACCAGGGATGACACTTGTCACCCTGGGAACTGCATGCATACCACAGCGTGCATCCCCTTTGCACGTTCCCTCCTGTGCCAAGAACTTAGGATAAACAGAAATGCACATGTCTCTTTTTGAAATAATATTACAAGATTATTTCCCAGGCTTAAGCCCCCTGGCTTGGCACTCAGCCCTTTTCCCACCTTTTAGCCCCTAGTTCCTTGCCCATTCTGTGGACTCTCAGTCCCCCATCACTCATTCATCATGGTCAGTCTACTCTGGCGGTATTTATATTTTATTAATTGACCTGCATACTTACAAGTACATCAACAGGCTCCTAGCCTTCAACACTTAGGCTCCCTGGCCTAACAAAACACATAAGCCTACAACTTATTCAAAACTTGGCTCACCAGCCTATAGAACATATTTACAATTCTTTGCATATAACATGATCTGTAACGGGGCTCGGCCTTGGGGACACTACAATCCCCCTCCCCTTATTTTGCACTGTTCTCAGTGCAATTTACACTGCCTCTGCGCGTCCTTCAAAATTTTCAAAAAGATGCGGGTACTCTGCCCGCATAACTTCTTCATGCTCCCATGTTGCGTATTCAGGACCGTACCAGGTCCACTGGACCTTTACAAGCCCTATAGCTCGATTCCGGAGCTGCTTGTTTTTCCTGTCCAATATGTGCACAGGATGCACCTGCAGGACACCTTCTGGTTCCACCTGAATCACAGTCCAATTGATAACATGATTAGCATCAGGTACATATTTCTTCAGCAGTGAAACATGAAACACATTATGTATAGTCATAGATGCAGATAATGCAAGCATGTATGCAACTGGCCCGATCCTTTCCAGGATCTCAAATGGCCCACAAAATCTTGCTGCCAACTTGGCGCAACTTCCCAATTTCAGGGAACTCCTGTTAGTTTTCACTTTCAGGAAAACATGGTCACCCACTT
>ML787785.1:320086-354663 GCA_009831015.1 Picea engelmannii
ACAAAATGGCAACTCGTGCCCAGTATACAAAGCGACAACAAGTTCCCTAACATAAAAAAACATCCATATGGTGGCCTAGATACAAAATGGTAGTAGTTGGTCAATCATTGACCACTTCCACCCTCACCACCCTCAGGAGCATCTTGGAAATCAATATTTCTTCTCTTGATCAAGGAAGCACCTCGAGAGGTTCTAGGTCTGGGCGTGCTTCGACGCTCTAGAGACTACACAAAGAATAAAAAAAATTATAAGTTTTTTTCCTCAATGAATTAATAAAAATACAAAATGATACTTTGTAATTTAACCTAAGATAGCTCACCACATATGCTACTTTCAATCATGAGGATCTTACCCTCCTCCACGACCCCAATATCTCCGTGATTTCAACCTGCATCAGTTATAAGTATCAAGTCAATTAAACAAATATTCGTAAAATCAAATCCATGAAACATACAAAATTATCATCAATGCATTATCGCATCGTGAATATATTAGGCCTCTATGGAGATTCATTGGAAGATGGAGCACTAGGTTTTACAACTTGCTCCAAGACAACCTCTATTGTGGCAGTCTCGATCAATGGGGTTGATGGGGTTGATGGAAATTTTGAGGGTGGGTCGTGATGGGCCTCCATAGGCTATACAATTGATTTCAACTCCCTAGGCCTAGATAAAGGTAACCTAGAAGAAATTCCCAGGTGCTCAAAGAGTGAAATAGTACCATAACTAGCAAAAATATCCACAACTGGCATACATATTAATAAAATTGAACTATTAGTACCAACTAGTAAAATTAAAAAACATAAACACAAAAAAATTGAGAATTATAATATATTTACCTCTACACATCATACTTGTGATGTAGGTTACTTGTCCATCCTAGATGGACATTCCCCAACATTTCCAAGTCCCAAATCCTGTAGAAACACGAGAACATTAAAAATTTGAGGATGCCATAAAATAAAGAAATGAATATGGTGAATTTATCATATGTGGCACATACCTACATGTGGGGTTCACCCAATGAACATGATGCCTCTATTGCCGCATCAGTGGTGGGGCTAGGCACTAATGCATCCATCAGCGTAGAGGGTCTACTGCTAGGACGTAACAACTGCAAAACAACATACAATAAAATATCGATATAAATACACATAATATAAAATAAATGTATAACAATGAAGAACATAAAGAGGGTTACGATACTAACCTCCTACATGAAGCTATGTTGTACAATGGGCTCTATAGGCCCATAACATGTCTTCCTACAACTCGATCATCTGTGAGGTTCACATGGATGGCTATTATGTCCATGTGTCCTCTCCTCATTGTAATCGTATGTGCATGTTGAACCTCCAACCCCTCTATCAATGTCATTGGTCAGCACCTCCTGCCCAGATAGTGCAACAAAGCTACTATGTTGCACTAGGCTACGAGTCAATGATGAAATGGCTAAATTTCCTTGTTTCAAAATCTCTGCAATAAGAGGATGTTGAGTAAGGGGTTCAGGGATTTTCCTAGGGGGATGAGGACCTAACACGAGGTCACTCCTGGCATGATCTCGGTCCTATGTGGACCCTAGACCCACCCCCTGGAAGTCTTCAATGTCAAAGTAGTTGACATGCTTACCCAAAATAAACTCAGCCCATAATTTTCTCAAAAAATATAAGGGCATCTCCCTGTTATTGTAGGGAGGTTTATCAAAAACCATATACCACCTATCCATCCAATTTTGACTAATCTGGGGATGGATGCACTAGTCAATGGAGATGTGTTTCTTGTTCAATGGTAGTTCTTGTCTAGTTCTAGGATCCCTAAAAATAGGCAATATTTGTGGTTTTTAAATGCCCAGGTCTTTGACTTGGTTCTTGTCAAAACCAGTGTTGTAGTACTCATACATTCTTTCCCTATAATCAGAAATAGAAGTCAATTTCCCTTGGGCACTTGCAATGGATTTCAAAATGATTTTCAAAGAAGTGGCCAAGGAGAATTTGCTAGTCTCTCTAGTGTCCCTTAATTGTTCCTCAAGCGTTCTTAATATAGTCAACCCCTCATCAATTTGAGTGTTTACATTGGTTGGTTGTGGTGGGTTTGGGTTTTGATCTTCTTGGTTTTCTTCTGAGCGGTCTTCATTGTCTTGGGGTTCCATTTTATTATATATGCTATAATTTAAAATCCATGGCATCTAAATTAGGTTCAGGGATGATTTTAGGGGGTAAATTTCTCTCATGGGATAGTTTTCCATGGTTTTTCCCAAAAACCGATTCTCTATTCTAAAAATGATTTGCCCAAATTCTATAGGATAAAAAACTTTTACCTTAAAAATAGCCAAAATTTTATACATACTATATAAAATCCTTAGAAATTTGAATATTTTTACAAAAATATCACCAAAAATGTATAGTTGGCATATGAAGGATTGGTAATATTCGCCAAGGTTTCTACATTTTATAATAAATTTCCATCCTTAAAATCATCCCTGATTAGGTTGGTTTTTTAATTAAAATATAAAATTACAATTTTTTTTTAATTTAGATTCTTGGAAGAAAAAGACTAAATTGGAAATGAAAAAAATGGGTTAAAAATAAGATAAATCAAACATACATGGACACATTGGCAATAACCTTCCTCTCTATCTCCTCTATTCGCTCATTGAGAGTAGAAACACGAGCGTGGTTTGTGCACAATTACCACAAATCACACTCGCGGCCTCTTAAAAACGTTTATCAGTAGGAACGTGCACACATTCTTGCCACTAAACCTACGTGGCAAGCCTCATGGAGGTTCGACCACCTCCACACCTAAAGGTTTAGGAACACATGCACATTCCTTAGAACGCACATGTGTTCTTGCGAGTGTGTGTTCCTACTGCATGGCTTACCACTTTTTCATCCATGACCTTCTTGCACTCACCCATATTGAGGCTCAGTTCTTTGAGTTAAAAGACCACGTGATAGATCAAATACAACTTTTTCCTCCTTTTATCCATACATGAGAAGAAGTTCTAGAAGGTCAAAGACAATACATGGTATAAAATACAACTTAGTGAAGTGCACTCCATCAATCACACCTTCCTCAATTAACATAATTAAGTGATATCAGAGTAAGATTAATTTTATCGATTTATTGACTTATGGGATGTGAAACATTTTTCTTATTGAGATCATTTGGATGATCGAATATGACTTTTTTACCTTGTTTTATGGCATGTAGCATACCACAAAATAGGCTTAGAAAGTCACATTCGATCATTGTCATGTCCCCATTTTTAGGTTTCCCCATTTTTTAGTAGAAGGGACTTTTGTGGTTTGTCAATGGAGAAAAATGAGTAAAATTAGGGTCATTTAATATCACTTAGTTAGGAGATGTTATGTTTTAAAAGTGACATTAGAGAAATAAATTGACTTTAGATTAATAAGTTACTTAACCATTATTAAAGTGAATTTTAATCTTAAAGTGAAAATTGGGGGGGAAATAAGGGTTATATTTGACTTAGTCAAAAAGGGGAAAATTCTAGAACTTATATTTGATTTAGTCAAAAAGGGGAAATTTTAGAAGTTACATATGATTTGGTCAAGAAAGGGAAAGTTCTAGAAGGCATGGAAAAGGGATAAAAGGAGGGGTCGGAGCCTCACTTTGGCATTATGATTTGATTGATCTCTTGTATGGTGCTCTTGGAGCCATTGTTTCATTAGGGTTTATCAAAACCCATCCATTGTTGGTCTTGTTTTGGTGGTGCAATATCCACCCTAGCTATACAAGGAGGAGGATGGATAGTGATTTTATTGGTGAGGTTGCGGCACTTGGAGGGTTTGATCTCATCTATTGAGGAGGCCATGGCATTATTACAAGTTTTTGGCTTATATTGTGTGTTTTCCATTGATTTATTGCAGCTACCATAGCAATTGTTGGATTGTCGTATTCAATCTCCATTCAAAATAAAATATTCCATGATTCTCTTCTATTCCAAATGTATCTAGGATGCTTGCAATATGTTTGATGAAATGTCTTTAGTAGATTGAATGCAAAATATGTGTGGAAAAATAACATAATTGCATAGTAATTCATAAAATCCCTGCCTATATCTATTGGGGATACTAAAGTGGTATCAAATTTGGTAATCATTCAAGCTTGTGATTGCATCGGAGCACTTTCCTTAGCCAAAGAAGGGAAAAAACAATTGGGTCTTTTTGTAGATTGTTTTTAGGAAAAAAAAAGAGGTTGACGCACTTCAGGATCATATATGAAATTTTCTAAAAAGAATTTGGAAAAAATAAATGGATATTTAAATTCCCCTCGAAAAAATACCCAATTTGAAAAAAAAAAATCAATTGAAACATAGTCCGAGAAGTAAAGTTATCAACATTTCTATTTCGGAAAATTTTCAGGTTTTTTCCAAAAAACGCCACGCGATTTTTGTCAGCTTGTAATTGCATGGTTTACAAAATAAATAGAGGTAAAAATCAG
The DNA here is from genome assembly GCA_009831015.1 of Picea engelmannii. Taxonomy (NCBI): domain Eukaryota; kingdom Viridiplantae; phylum Streptophyta; class Pinopsida; order Pinales; family Pinaceae; genus Picea; species Picea engelmannii. Next base: position 324,553 of record ML787785.1, read on the forward strand.
CATGGACAAGGGGATGATAGAATTTATGTATAACATGAAGTAAAATCAGGATAATATGGTAAGGGTGTGGGAGAAGTTATACTTGTTAGTTGAGAAGAAGAGAAAAAGGCCCAAACCTAGAAAGGTTTATGAAGCCAAAAACTCAACTCATGATGGGGGTTTGGCATAATCATAGAGGGACTTGCATACATATATAAATATTGAGGAAGTGTGCATATAGGAATACCAAACAACATCCTATGAGACATCATTATAATAAACCGATGAGGTCGGTGACACTAGCGTGTTGGATGGGTGTACCTCTGATGAATCAACAAAAGGTGAGGATGCAACATCAGATGACGACCATATGTTCCAATCAGCTAATGTTGGGGGTCCAACATATTTCACTATTAATGATAATTATGATGAAGGTATCAGGGTAGCACCTAAAAATGATGAGGATTCATCCCCATACCTCATTTATGATGTTTATGATGAGGTGGATGTGATTGCACCTCGACAAGGTTTGCAATGCCAATTGGTGGTCAGGAGGAGCAAATTGTGCAGGTGTTTATAAGGGAAGATGGTGTTGGATTACTGAGAGGGGGGGGTGAATCCGTAATAGATCAATTTAATCATTTTTAACCATATAATTCAAGTGTTATATCAGTGTATCATTATCATTCAATAATTGAAGAGTAAATAAACAATGAACAAATGAGAAATCATACACATACACAGTACACTAGTGTTTTTATGTGGAAACCCAAAGCGGGAGAAAACCACGGAATGGATTTTCTTATATGTCTTGAAGAATTACATTCATTGGAAGCACCAAATTCCTTTGTTTTCCAACTGCAAATGGAAGGAGGCTCCAACCCCCTAGTTTCTCAGGCTACAACCTGAGGGAAGCTTCAACTCCCCAATTCTCTGGCTACAACCAGAAGGAGGCAACAACCCCCTATTTTCTCTGGCTACAACCGGAAGGTGGCTACAACCACCTATCCTTTCCCCTTCCAACCACCCTGACGTACAAGTAGAATGATGGAACCACTGTCACACTATCACTATGAGATATATTGTTGTAAACCTATACCAATCAACCTACACCAAACAACATGTACCAATCGACCTGCACCAAACAACCTGTACCAATAACCTGAACCATGCATCAACCTGTACCTCAACATGTAATCAACCTGTACCATAAACAAGTGCATCAACCATGCACCAACCTGTACCAAACAACCTGTAATCAAGTTGTATGATAAACAAGTTCATCAACCATGCACCAACCTATACCTCAACCTGTAATCAACCTATATCATAAACAAGTGCATCAACCATGCACCAACCTGTACGAAACAACTTGTAATCAACCTATGCCATAAACAAGTGCATCAACCATGCACCAACCTGTACCTCAACCTGTACCATGAACAACTGCATCAACCATGCACCAAACCTATACAAATAAAATGTCACAACAACCTATCCAAACAACCTATCCAAACAACCTATCACACCAACTAATCTCATCATTCTTGTCAACCAAATCAGATCTACTCACCAAGATCAATCACCAAGAAAACTCTCAAAGATGTGCATCAACCAAGCATAACACAACAACTCATAATCATCACCAAGATCAATATGTGTTTCTAACAATATACCAATACAAGTATGCTACATCATCCATAAACCATGTGTCAAAAAAAATACTAACAAGTGCCTCCAACCATGTACCAAGTATGTACCAATCATGTATCAACTACTCATCAACTATGACTCATCAAGATGTACCAACATCATCAACTATACGCCTCATGTATGTGCCAACTCATCAACTACTTGTCTCAACCATGTACCTAGCATGTACCTCAACCAAAATCCCTCATCAATTTCATCATCCAAATCTGATTTGTAACTATGTAATAGACTTGGTGCATAAGATCACATACCTGCAAACCTTCCTTAACTTTAACAACAAGAGACTAGCATTTTCATCAAACTTTACATTAGTCTCACATGACAAATTTTGGATTATTCAACAACCCTAACTTGAAATAATCATAACTATGTACCTGTAATGAATAAAGATCTAAAAATGGTACATGACGCAGACGCACCCTCTACCTTGGCAAAGGTCTCTGCGCTGACCTCCTGGTCTTAAGGATCATTCTAATTCCACCTTTGAGCCAAAGTGGCTCTTTGATCCCTCCTCGGAATCTCTGATAAAATCAACCCATAGGGTTTTTCTGCTCCTTACAGCCTTTAGGCCTAATCGTTTCTCTGTTCACCACAGAAAAGTAGAATTCGGACTTCGGGGTTTTCCAATCCCTGATGTCTAAAACCTTTTCCTTCCCAATTTTCCGATCTCCGATATCCCAAGATGCTTCGACCTCAGTTAGTCCCCTGGGCTAAACTCCTGTTCCACATGACCTCCCCTTATGTGACCGCAGTTCTATCTCCTTTTGGGGTTTCGGGCTTTCAAATGCCGAAATGCATGGACACTTTGTCCTCAGAATCCCCGATATCCCGATATGACATCAACTAGCCCTACAACAGATCTTCCCACCTTATCAGGATTCTGGACTTCACATTTCTGAAATGCGCGAACGCTTTGTCCTCAGGATTCCTGATTTTTCGAATCCCATAATGCCAATAGATGGCTTTCTTTTCGGGAAATTTCCCAAATGCTTAGATCTCCGCCACGCGTCCTCCTATGATGGACGGTCCTGATCGCTTCTCATGGTTTCACGAAGTCAAATTCTGATGTCCTCCTGTCCTCCTGAATCCTGAAAATCTGAAATGCAAAATGTCGATGAGCTCTTGATTATCGCCACCTGTCTCAACAAATGGACGTTCCAGATTCAGTCTCGGGATTTCACAACTTGCGATTCCCCGATGTTTTAGTTCCCTATCAACTTGAAACCCCAGTAGCCGAAATCCTGACAGGTGCTTGATCTCCACCACGCGTCCCTTCAAGATGGGCAGTCCAGATCAAAATCGGGGTTTTCACCCTAAAGTAACCCGATCCCTTGTCCACAGGACTCACAATATCCTAAGCTCCAACACCTCGATATCCCGACGCCTTTCGGGACCTTCACTCTATCTGTGAGAGTTTAACCCTCGTGCAACTCTAGTCAGATCCTACGACTGACGGGTAATTGGGTGAGGATCCAATGCTCACGATCTCCTGAGCTTGAAACTCTGGAAATGACCGTAACCTCCTTGCTTCTCTATCAGATTGGACGACTGACGGGATTTCGCAAATCCTCCACACAGGATTTTTTTGACCATTCGTTCCTTCCCTTTGACAACTTATCTGGTTTGAATCCTTTTGAGATCTTCCACAAATTCAAAACCTTTCGAGAACCTCCTGCATGCATTTCTTGCAGAAACTCTTCCAATACTTCAAGTGTTGAACACCTCCGACTTTGCGCACTCCTTGCAGCAATAGTTTGTCAGCAACTCCTCGGGTTTCAAACCTTGAAACTATCTTCAACTTGCGCACACTTTGCACGACTCTTGTGCCCAATTGCACTCCCAAGGAATGATAACAAAAGCTATCTCTCCTGAGATTTCAGAGACAAACCTCTGAACACTTTGTCGACGCACTCCTTGCGAACAAATTCAACTGCACTCCTTGCAGGAACTCTTGCTTAGATAGAGAAACAATTGAAACTCATTTCTCTTACTCTCTCTCTCTCTCTCTCTCTCTCTCTCAGATTTCAGAAATTCAACAAGAAATCATTCATACATAGCATAAAAACAATTGCATGACAGAAAGAGTAAAACATTCATGAGCATACAATTCAAAAATGCATACACAGAGAATACATGAACACCATAAGTCTGAATCACAACTTTCTTAAATTAATTCAGAACTTCTGTACATGGAGTCTGCTACACAACTCTCTGCTTATCGTCTATGCTTTTGCTCCCTTTTCCACAATGGTACAAGTGAGGGTGTCTATATCCCGTTTCCCTCGTTCCTTCTAAAATTGTCTAATCTAGGAATTCAATTCTACCTACTTGCATTAACTGTCATAAACGCTTCTATCTACTTCAAACGAGAGAAGCACGCTCAAGGTATGTTTACAATATTACAAGTACGCCTCCCTCTTTAATTATTACATTTATGTTTGGCACATCAAATTTTCAAAATGATTCAAATAACTTTATCATATGTCAAAATGCGTTGTCGCCTGCCCCACGCTCGCTTGACGTTGGCGATGCTCTTGCATCATACTCCCTTGCTTGAAAATTTTCATGGGCTTCTGTCCATGAGTTCGTGCACGGTCTGTCCATGCTTCTGTATTTCTGCTTCATTCTCCCAGCTGGCATCTTCAACTGGATGGCCCTTCCACTTGACCAAATACTCGAAATATTGCCTTCGCCTAGTCTTTCTACTCAGTCTTTTGTCCAATATGTACTCCATCTGCGACTTTTCTGCAACTGGCATCTTCTTTCGCCACTGCACCTCTGGCTGCTCATTTTCTGTCTCCGCTTCCTCGGGTTTATATGGGTACAAATCTGAGACATTGAATATTGGAGAAATTTCGATCCCATCGGGTAATTCAATCTCGTAAACATTTGTCCCAAATTTCTTCAAGACCTTGCATGGTCTGATTTTCTTCATCTTCAGTTTATTATATGTTCCCCTTGGGAACCTTTCCTTTCTCAGATGCTCCAGAATCAAGTCACCAACTTCGAATTGAAGTTGTCTTCTGTGCTGATCTGCCCTGCATTTATACTCCTGGCTTGAATTCTGCAATCGCTCCTTCACTTGGCTGTGAAGTTCCTTCATCGCCTCTGCAAAATCTTCTGCACTAGCGCTCCTAGTTCCATTCAGTTCTGTATCCCTCAACTCAGAAATCCCTCTCGATTGTATGCCATAAACAATCTGAAATGGACTCTGCCCTGTGCTTCTGTTAACTGAGTCGTTATATGCAAACTCTGCCTGTGGTAATATGTTGTCCCACTGGCTGTGGTGTTCTTTCACCAAGCTCCTCAGCAAGTCTCCCAGACTTTTGTTCACTGCTTCAGTTTGTCCATCCTTCTGAGGATGATAAGATGAACTAAATGATAAGTTAGTTCCTAGATTCTTCCACAACATCCTCCAAAAGTGTCGTACGAACTTCGTATCTCTATCTGAAACTATTCTCCGTGGTAAGCCATGAAATCAAATAACTTCTTTGAAAAACAGGTTCGCAATGTGAGTTGCGTCGCTGGTTTTCTTACATGGAATGAAATGTGCCATCTTAGAAAATCTATCCACCACCACAAAGATTGAGTCAAATCCTCTTTGTGTTCTTGGCAACCCCAATATAAAATCCATGCTGACTACATCCCACAGCCTCTCAGGTATGGGTAATGGTTGATAAAATCCAGCATTTTCCCTCCTTCCTTTCGAATGTTGACAAATTTTGCATCTATCCACAAATATTTTAACGTCTGCTCGCATTCCTAGCCAAAATTATGACTCATTCAATTTTGCGAATGTCTTGTCATGACCGAAGTGTCCGGCCAATCCTCCACTGTGTTTCGCCTTTAGCAAATTCTCCCTCATGGATCATTTTTGAATACAAAGTTGATTGCCCTTAAACAACAATCCTTCCTGGATCATGTATTTTGTCCATTTGCTTTTATCTCTGAGAATTGGATTCTCAGCTACTTCATACGCCTCCTTAAAATCTGGATCACCTGCGTACATGTCCCTGAGATCATCAAAACGCAATGTTTTGACCTTGAACTCCTGCAACAGCAAACACTTCCTACTCAAAGCATCAACAACTTTGTTAGCAGTACCAGAAATATGTTTAATCACAAAAGTGAAATTTTGCATATATTCAACCCATTTTACATGTCTCTGATTCAACTTCTCCTGTTGGGTCACAAACTGCAGTGCATGATTGTCACTGTATAGGACAAACTCCTTCGGAACCAAATAGTGTCTCCACTTATTCAATGCCTGAATGATAGCATAAAATTCCTTGTCATATGTGGAGTACTTCACCTTCGCTTCATTCATCTTCTCACTGAAATACGCTATCGGCCTATCTTCTTGACTTAAGACTACCCCTATTGCAAATCCACTTGCATCGCATTTCACTTGAAAGGTCTTTCGGAAATCCGGCAACACCAAAATTGGTTGTTCCGTGATTTTCCTCTTCAACAGATTAAAACTCCTTTCAGCCTCTTCTGTCCAGTGAAAAGACTTATGTCTTTTCTTCATTGTATCCATCATTACTGCACTAATTCCACTAAAATTCCTTATGAAATTTCGGTAGAAACTATCTAATCCATGAAAACTCCTCACCTCAAATATGTTCTTCGGTGATGGCCAATTCTTAATCACTTCCACCTTATCTGGATCCATCCTCAACTTGTCTGTAGATATAACAAATCCCAAATAAATGAGCTTTGTCTTCATGAATGAGGATGTATTCATGTTTATCAACAGCTTTTCCTATTGTAGCATCTTCACTATTCTAGCCAAATGTTTCAAGTGTTCAGTCTCTATTTTTATGAAAATCAATATATCATCAAGATATACGATAACAAATTTCCCGATGAAATCTTTCAGGACTTCATTCATCAATCTCATAAAAGTACTTGGCGCATTTGTTAAGCCAAATGGCATGACAAGCCATTCATACAACCCTTCGTTAGTTTTGAAGGTTGTTTTCCATTCATCACCCTCTCTCATGTGAATCTGGTGATAACCACTTTTCAAATCAATCTTCAAAAAACAATTTGCTCCACTTAAGCAATCCATCAGGTCATCCATCCTTGGCAATGGGAACCTGTACCTGATTGTTATCTTATTAATCACTCTTGAATCAGTACACATCCTCTAGCCTCCGTCTTTCTTTGGACTAAGTACCGTCGAAACAACACATGGACTCAAGCTTTCTCTAACCAAACCTTTATCTAATAAATCCTGAACTTGTCTTTTGACCTCTTCATTCTCCTGCGGCGTTAATCTGTACACTTCTTTTTTTGGTAAACTGGCTCCTGGTATGAGATCAATGCGATGAATCACACTCCTGATTGGTGGTAACGAATGAGGTAGTTCGTCCACTACTATGTCAGTGAACTCTCCCAGCAGTTCCTGAACCTCTTCTGGTAGATCATCTATCCTTGTGTTGGTTAAAACAAGCGCCGACTTCCTGACCACAATGAATTGTGGTTCCTCCTTCTTCTTGACCTCATTAAGGAGTTCCTTCCCACTCATGAGAAGTACAGTGTTACTTACTTCCGGTTTCACCTCCTTATCTTTGATTGGAAGTAACATGTGAGTCCTCCCATTCTTTTCTAAGGTATATGTATTCATCCTCCCATCGTGAATCACATTTCTGTCATATTGCCATGGTCTACCCAGCAATATATGAAAAAAATCCATGGGAATAGCATCATAGACTATCTTATCATTATATCCTCCTATCTTAAATTCAACTAAACATTGTTTAGTGACATTTACCTGATGTCCTTTTTGTAGCCATGAAACTCTATATGGACTTGGATGTTCAATCGTCTCTAGCTCCAACTTTTCTACCATCTCCGTTGAAACGAGATTATCTGTGCTACCACTGTCCACAATGACCTTGCATACCCTGTCCTTGGTTTTGCAAGCAGTCCAAAAAAGTCTATTTCTTTGGACTTAACTCTCCACTTCCTTCTCTGGTGTCAAAAGAACCTTTCGCATCATCAGCGATCTTCCGCCTTCAGCATCTTCTGCCTCAAAATTCCACCTCTGAGATTCGGTGATATGAGTTTATCCACTCTCTTTCTTCTTATCTAGACATTCATAAGATTTGTTTCCATTCTTTCCACATGTGAATCATTTTATTACTCCACCTCTTCCTCTTCCTCTACCTCTAGAACGAGGAAAGATATCATTATCAACACAATCTCCTCTTTGTTCGGTATGCTGCCCTCTTGGTTCAGCATATTGTCCTCACTGTGAGGTTCCTCCTCTCTCATTTCAAGTCTGAGGTTTCTTCTAGTCTTCCTTGGGCTTCTGGTTTTTATCCTGGGCAACTGATTTGCCTCTAGGATGACTTCTGCCTCGCCCTCTTTGACCCTGTTTTCGGCCCAGCTTATCTTTAGCTTTTAGAGCCAATTGATAAGAATCTTCCACTGTTCGGATGGTAAACATACTTATCTCATCCTGAATGTCATATCTCAGGCCATTCAAGTACCTGACAACCTTTTCATCATCTCTTCCCCGATGCCCTGCCATGATGTTCAGCCTGTAGACTTCTTCAGTATATTCCTTCACTATCATCAGCTTCTGTCTCAAATTTTGCATTCTTCAAAACAAAGTAATCTGGTAATCTCTGGGAATGAATTTTTCCTTCATCTTCGCAATCATCCTATCCCAACTCTTGATTTTTTGCTTGCCTTTGCAGCGTCTGTCAGCTTGTAGTTCATCCCACCACAATGTTGCATGTCACTTCAATATCGTGACAGCATGTTTGACCTTCTTGTCCTCTTCGACATCTTCATAGTCAAAATATGTGTCTAGAGATCTAATCCAATCTAGAAGCTCTTCAGCATCCAGGTTTCCTTCATAAACTGGAATGTCCATTTTCTCTCTTGCACCCATTCTTGCAATAGCTCTAATCAAACGTTCATTTGCTGCATCTTCGGCTGCAACTTCCTCTTCTTCATGTCCAGTATCATATTCATTTTTGGACTCACTGATATCTCCTACATCAGTTGTGCGCCTTTGTCTTATCTCCATGTCCACAAGTCTGGTGCGTATGTTATGCAGATCTCTTTCTACTTCTGGATTCTGCACTTGCCTACCCCTTCCTCTGGACATTTCCCTTTCCTCTTCTGGATCGGGTGATTGTCTGTCCCTTCTTCTTGGCGGCATGGTGAATTTTCATTTTCCTTGCCATAGAAAGCAAAGAATCATTTATGAGCTCTGATACCAAACCTGACGCAGATGCACCCTCTACCTCGGCAAAGGTCTCTGCGTTGACCTCCTGGTCTTAAGGATCGTTCTAATTCCACCTTCAAGCCAAAGTGGCTCATTGATCCCTCCTCGAAATCTCTGATAAAATCAACCCACAAGGTTTCTCTGCTCCTTACAGCCTTTAGGCCTAATCGCTTCTTCGTTCACCACAGAAAAGTAGAATTCGGACTTCAGGTTTTCCAATCCCTGATGTCGTAAAACTTTGCCTTCCCGATTTTCTGATCTCCGATATCTTGAGATGCTTTGACTTCATTTAGTCCCCTGGGATAGACTCCTGGTCCACATGACCTCCCCTTATGTGACCGCAGTCCTATCTCCTTTCGGGGTTTTGGGCTTTCAAATGCCGAAATGCATGGACACTTTGTCCTTGGAATCCATGATACCCCAATATGACGTCAGCTGGCCCTACAGCAGAGCTTCCCACCTTATCGGGATTCCGGACTTCGCATTTCTGAAATGCGCGAATGCTTTGTCCTCAGGATTCCCAATTTTTCGAATCTCGTAATGCCGATAGATGGCTTTCTTTTCAGGAAATTTCCGGAATGCTTAGATCTTCGCCACGCGTCCTCCTATGGTGGACGGTCCTGATCACTTCTCACGATTTCGCGAAGTCAAATTCCAATGTCCTCCTGTCCTCCTGAATCCCAAAAATCTGACATGCAAAATGTCGACGAGCTCTTGATTATCGCCACCTGTCTCAACAAATGGACTTTCCATATTTAGTCTCGGGATTTCACGACTTGCGATTCCTCGATGTTTTAGTTCCCTATCAACTTGAAACCCCAGTAGCCGAAATACCGACGGGTTCTTGATCTCCACCACGCGTCCCTTCAAGATGGGCAGTCCAGATCAAAATCGGGGTTTTCACCCTAAAGTAACCCGATCCCCTATCCACAGGACTCCCGATATCCCGAGCTCCAAACCTCGATATCCCGACGCCTTTCAGGACCTTCACTCTATCTGTGAGAGTTTAACCCTCGTGCAAATCCAGTCAGATCCTACGGCTGACGGGTAATTGGGTGAGGATCCAATGCTCATGATATCCTGAGCTTGAAATTCTAGAAATGGTCGTAACCTCCTTGCTTCTCTATCAGATTGGATGGATGATGGGATTTCACAAATCCTCCACATAGGATTTTTTTGACCGTTCGTTCCTTCCCTTTGACGACTTATCTGGTTTGAATCCTTCTGAGATCTTCCACAAATTCAAAACCTTTCGAGAACCTCCTGCATGCATTCCTTGCGGAAACTCTTCCAATACTTCAAGTGTTGAACACCTCCGACTTTGCGCACTCCTTGCAGCAATAGTTTGTCAGCAATGTGGTACATGGTGATATGGTGGTATGCAATAGTATACAACAATATACAAAAGTGTATAGTGATATATAGTGGACATTTTCCCTAGGGTGACCTCCATACAGGGACTTCATGGAGTTTGGCTCACCCAAGATAAATGAGTGGATGGACGAGTTTCATGAAGAGGAATATTCCTCAGAGATTGATCTTTGATTGGGATATCACCAGAGCATGAACAAAGAGAAGGATACCCACGAGATCATTCTAAGATATTACTTTGAGTCCTTGGTCATACCATTTAGGTTAACCAAAGAACCTAACATTTATCAGTTTAGAATGCAGTGGTAGTGGCATCTAGTGTTGTTTTCTGGCGCCAGTAGTATATTCAGCAACACATGGAGGGTTCACATTATTGGTTGTGGAGCCTGATTATCTTACTTATTCATAGGTCTTTGTTTTCAACCATATTTATACCCCATGAATACTTTACACACAGTAAGAATGTACACTCCTCCACGTGGGGGAGTGCAGAGGGGGGTTACCCCCTCTGTGGGGTTTGGGGGAAAGCGGGACCCCAGAGGAAAATTTTCCTTGTAATTTCATTGTAAATATGAACCATTCATTATAAGGGCGAGATTTGATGGTATAAGTTATGTTAGGGTTTGTTTCCCTAGAAGGAAACCCTCTTTTATGAGGGAAATTTATTGTGGCTATGTATCATTGTGAATATTGTATTCTGAGAGGAGACTGTAAAACAAAGAAGAGGAATTTATAGCAGGTGTGTTGTAGGTTGTATCTCTTCATTTGCTGGATAATAATAAAGGAAGGACCTGGAAATTTTTCTGGTGAACGTAGCCCACACTGGGTGAACCACGTATATCTGTGTCTCTATTGTATTGTGTATCTTTTGTGTTTTATTTCTGCATTTGTTTTATTTCATTGCTCTGTGATCTTGTTTTTCTAACAACTGGTGTCAGAGAGAAAGGTAACTCATAGGAAAAGAGGGTTCCTAGTTCGAGTGGGAGAAATGACGGAAGTTGGAAATTTTAGGGTCGAGAAATTTAATGGCCAAAACTACCAATTATGGAAGATGTAGATGGAAGATTATTTATATTAGAAGGATCTATTTCTACCATTGGGTGGAACAAAAAATAATCCAATGGCCATGAAGGAAGAAGAATGGGAGGTTCTTGACAGAAAGGCACTAGGAATGATACGGTTGAGCTTGGCAGCGTCGGTGGATTTCAATATTTCAAAAGAAAATATGACGAAGGAGATGAAGGACGCATTTGATAAACTGTATGAAAAACCCTCGACATCCAATAAGGTATTTCTAATGAAGATATTATTTAATATGAAGATGTCAGAAGGTGGGTCTGTTGCAGATCATTTAAATGAATTTAATACGGTTACTAATCAACTAAGTTCTGTAAAAGTGGACTTTGATGATGAGGTCAAGGATCTTCTAATCTTGTGCTCATTGCCAGAAAGATGGAACAACTTGGTCATGGTTGTAAGTAACTCTGTCTCTGGTTCAAACACTTTAAAATTTTATGATGTTGTTGGTGTTATCCTTAGTGAGGAAGTGTGACAGAAAAGCATAGGTGAGACATCAGGTAATGCGTTAAACATGGAGAACTAGGGAAGAAAAAAGGATAGAGGAAAGGGCTCAGGGAACCGCGGGAATTCTAGGAAGGGTATATCCAAACCAGATTTGGAAAGATAGAGTGCTATAATTGTGGGAAGAAATAACATCTAAAGAAAGATTTCAAAGCTCCAGAGAAACAAAGAGATGGACAACATGAGAAAAATCAGGTAGCAAATGTAATATGTGATGTGTTACAAGATGCTTTGATTCTTTCTGTAGATAATATTTCTGAGTCTTGGGTAGTATATTAGGGGCTTCATTTCATGCCACACCTCATAGGAAACATTTTCTATATTATGTTCAAGGTGATTTTTGACAGGTTCATTTGGGTGATGATGCACCATGAAAAATTGTTGGAATGGGAAAGGTAAAAATAAATCAAAGCAATGGAAACCAATGGTTGTTGAAAGAGGTAAGACATGTTCCAAATATAAGGAAAAATCTAATTCAATAGGGCAGTTGGCAATTGAAGGTTGTATATCATATTTACAAATAAGGGGTGGAAGGTCACCAAAGGATCATTGGTGATAGCAAAAGGAGAGAAGGTAGGTACATTGTATTTATGTACTGGTAATACTGACTCTTCTATCTCTTTAGCTTCTATGGGAGTGGATACAACCCTATGGAATCATAGGCTTGGACAAATGAGTGAGATGGGGATGCAGATACTTCACAAAATAAATTTGTTTCAAGATCTTAAACAAATTGATTTGGATTTTTGTGAGCATTATGTTTATGGAAAACAGAAGAGAGTCATATTTCTCAAAGTCGAAAAAGAAAAGAAGAGTAAAAGGTTAGAGCTTGTGTATATAGATGTATGGGGACTAGCTTAGGTATCATCTCTTGGTGGCTCTCGTTATTATGTTACTTTTATTGATGATGCAACTAGAAAAACTTGGGTTTATTGCATTCAACAAAAATCTGATGTTTTTGATACTTTTAAGAAATGGAAATATTTGGTTGAGAATGAGACAGAATAAAGGTTGAAGTGTCTCAGATCAGACAATTGAGGTGAATATTGCAGCAAGGATTTTGATGATTATTGTTCATACCATGGGATTCGTAGAGAGAAGACAATTCCAAGATGAACAGGACAATCATGGAGCATGAAAGGAGTATGAGATTCCATGTTGGTTTGCCCTTACATTTCTAGGAAGATGTTGTAGCTACTATTGTTTACTTAATAAACAGAGGACCTTCAAGCTCTTTGGATGGTATAATTCTAGAGGAGGTATGGACAAGTAAAAATTTAAATTGTTATTTTTTGAAGACTTTCGGTTGTGAATCATTTGTTCATATTGATAAGGAAAATAGAACAAATATTGAGGGAAAATCCAAGAAGTGTACCTTTATTGGATACGGTGTTAATGATTTTGGTTATCACTTATGAGATTATGAAAATAACCAAGTAATTAGGAGTAGAGATGTCATATTCAATGAGAAGGTCGTGTACAAAGATCATTTGCAGGGAAAGAAACAAGAAAAAGAAAAACTAGAATACACAGTGCTTGATGAGATCACTGAAAAAGAAAGTCCAAAGGTACCAGAAAATCATAATGTACAACAACAGGATCAGAAGGTACATCAAACTCTTGTAAGTGTTGTTATAATATCTAATAGGTGAAGTAGACCCCATGAATGATACTCTCCTTCATTGTATTATTTATTGTTGATTGATTCTGATGAACTAGAATGTTATGAAGAGGCAATGGAGGTAGACAACAAAAATAAATGGGAGAAAGGCATGAAAGAGGAAATGGATTTCTTGGTAAATAACCATAATTCGATCATTTTCTTGCGGGAAAAAGAGAAGTGCAGAATAAATGGGTTTACAAGTTGAAGGAAGAAGATGGAGGAAAAAAATGGTACAAGGCTAGACTTGTTGTAAAGGGGTTTGCACAAAAGAAAGGTATATATTTTAATGAAATGTTTTCTCTTGTTGTTAAAATGACTTCAATTAGGACTATTTTAAGTCTTGTGGAAGTAGAATATTTGCATCTTGAATAGTTAGATGTAAAAACAACTTTTCTCCATGGGGATTTTGAGGAAGAGATTTATATGCAGCAGCCACATGGGTATGAGGTCAAAGGGAAGGATTATTTGGTATGCAGGTTGAAGAAGAGATTGTATGGCATAAAGAAAGATCCAAGGGAGTGGTATTTGAAGTTTGACAGGTTTATGACAAAACAGGGTTATAGTAGATGTCATTCTGATCACTGTGTTTATTTTAAAAAGCTAGAAAATGGAAGCTATATTATATTGATATTGTATGTAGATGAAATGCTTGTTGTAGGGTCTAATATGCAGGATATAAATGTGCTCAAGAATAAATTATCTAATTCATTTGCGATGAAGGATTTGGGTGCTGCAAAGAAAATCCTTGGTATGAGAATAACAAGAGACAGGAAAAATCGCAAATTGGCATTGTCTCAGGGTGAGTACATAGAGAAGGTGTGTGAGTACCAGTTAGTACACCTTTGGCTAGCCATTTCAAATTAACTAAGGAAATGTGTCCCAAGACATAGGAGGAGACATAATACATGTATAGGGTCCCTTATTCATCAACACTTGGTAACTTGATGTATGTGATGGTTTGCACAAGACCAGATATTGCACATGCAGTGGGAGTTGTGAGCAGGTATATGAACAATCCAGGTAAAGAACATTGGGAGACAGTAAAGTGGATTCTCAGGTATTTGAGAGGTACTGCTACTCATGCATTATGTTTTGAAGGTTCAGACATTGTTCTACAGGGATATGTTGATTCAGATATCACAGGTGATAAAGATAGCAGGAGGAGCACCATAGGGTATGTTTTTACTGTAGGTGGAACAATGGTAAGTTGGATTTAGAAACTGTAAAAGGTTGTTTCACTTTCAGCAATAGAGGCAGAGTATGTTTTTGCTATAGAGGCTAGAAAAGAAATAATTTGGTTACAGAGGTTTATGGAGGAATTGGGAAAAAAGTGGGAGAATAGCAGGTTGTACTGTGACAGTGAGAGTGCCATTCATCTTGCAAATAACTCATCCTGCCATTCAAAGACTAAGAATATAAATATCAGGTACCATTTCATACGATCTGTCTTGGAAGAAAGAAATTTAAGGTTGGGAAAGATACACACTAGCCAGAATCCTGCAGACATGTTAACAAAGGGAGTAAATAGGGAGAAACTGAGTTCCTACTCATTTTCAGTTGGTCTTCAAGAATGAATATGAAGATGAGAAATTTTATAGGTCCAAGAAGGATCATAGTCCAACATATACAAAAGTGGTGGAGTTGTTGAGATCAATCTCCAAGTGGGAGATTATTGGTTGTGGAGCCTGATTATCTTCTTGATTCAGAGGTATTTATTTTCAATCGTGTTTATACCCCATGAAGATTTTACACATTGGAAGAATGTACACTCCTCCACGCGGGGGAGTGCAAAGGAGGGTTACCCCCTCTGCGGGGTCCGAGGGAAAGCGGGCCCCCAGTGGGGGTTCGAGGGACATCGTTCCCCAATGGGGGTTCGAGGACGAATCCCTTGAAGGAAAAATTTCCTTGTAAATGTATATTTTAATTTCATTGTAAATCTGGACCGTTCATTATAAGGTTGCAAATTTGACGGTAGAAGTTATGTTAGGGTTTTTTTCCCTATAAGGAAACCCTCTTTTATGAGGGAAATATATTGTGGCTATGTATCATTGCGAATATTGTATTATAAGAGAGGAGATTGTGAGAGAAAGAAGACGAAGTTACATTGGGTGTGTTGTAGGTTGTATCCCTTCATTTGTTGGATAATAATAAAGGAAGGACCTGGCAATTTCTCTTGTGGACGTAACCCACACTAGGTGAACCACATATATTTGTGTCTCTATTGTATTATGTATCTTCTGTGTTTTATTTCTGCATTTGTTTTATTTTATTTCTCCATGATCATGTTTTTCTAACACACATAATTTAGTTGGGTGAGGTAGGTAGGATTATAGCCATGTCAAAGTTATTTCATTTGGGCTATGTGGTTAGGGCACATATCTGGATTGTATTGGATCAGTTCACAGAGATTTTAGTTGACAGAGTGGTGGATGGCCTTATCCACTATGAAGGTTGCACACATGTAGTCCCTAATTCCACACTTAGGGAAAGGATTATGAGAGATATGTATGATTCACCGCAGGTGACATGGTTACTTTCCATGGAGGTGTTTAGAATCCATGGATTACTTGAGTACATTGACGGTGATCGAGATAACAAGTTACCTGGTGCATTTTGGAAGGAGTTGAATAAATTAACAAGCACAGATTTGATTCCTAGTACTTGGTCTCCACTAGATGATGGCACACCAGGGACTTGGCTCCTTTTGAGTTTGATATCACAACAAATGCTAGAAGAAATTGGGAGTGGTGTACTTCCAATTTGGTGGTGGGATCCATGAATTCATCTGAGTGATAGATTGATTCTGATGATGATGATTGATAGAGACATGGCAATGATTGGTCTGATTTATTTTTTGGATGTTAGTAGAGGGAAGGTCGAGACTTACTCTATTTGGCAGGACATGCTCGAGGAAGGTTGTGGATCTGTAGACTTAGACTTCACTGAGATACCTTTGCAGGGGAGGATTCATGATGGTGGTCTCAGTCCCTTCAAGGAGATCAAATTGGGGTTCCATCAGAGTGGTGCAACGTCAGCGTGGTGGTACCTTTCCAGGATTAGTTTGAGACCCTAGAATTACATTGCTTGATAGTTAAATTACTATTAGAGATGTGAGTGTCAATTTGAATATCTAGAGTTTACATTTGGGAGGCTTAGGAGTGGTTGCATGGAGGAGTGTTATTTCGAGGAGTTGGTTGAATTTATGTAACTTATGATTTCCTAGATTATCAGGAGCAGGCAAGTGGATATTGTTATTTTCACCTTATAGACCAGTGTTATGAGTAGAGGGTGGTTGATGTCTTACAAGCTAGTGTGGGATCCTAACGACTTTACCTTCTATGGGGTTATTGTGTTTAGGGACTCTACGGATGATATGTTGGGGGATTGTCCAGACGATGCTTGGATGATTGTAGTAGACTGGGGGTGTTGGATTATTAGGAATTTTCCATTTGACACTTGGAGACAATGTGTATTGGATTCCCTATTAGTTGATGACCACATAGAATTCTCTATGATATATGATTTTAGAGTTGGGATACATTGGATGGGTATGATCCTCGATAGTGGATGTGATCCTTTGAGGAATTACAACTTATGGATGTGGAGTGGGAATGATGGTCGAACGACTATGATCAGAATGGAATAGCATCAACATGGTGGTTCCATTATGAGAATAGCTTGGGACCTCAATATTTTAGTAGGAGATAGTGTGTAATTTGACACGAAGGCGAGAACCATTTTTTTCCTTCATGAGATTAGTTCTCTAGAAGAGTATTTCCTTGGCAAGTTGATTGAGTTGTTGCAGCACCGAGTGGCCTTACTTGTGGGTGGTTTTCAAGAGACCTCAGATGTTAGTACATTATCGAACCACGTCTTGAGTGGAGGATGTTTCACCTCTTACAGGATGGTTTGGGATCCTAGTATCATTTTCAGTTTCATTCGATATAAATCGATGGAGTGCTAGGTCATGATGGCATTACTTGAGGACAAGAAATATTTGGGAAGAGAGGATTTGTCTCATCCCCATTTTTTGGTTTCCCCGTTTTGTAGTAGAAGGGACTTTCGTGGCTTGTCAATGGAGAAATATGAGTAAAAATGGGGTTATTTAATGTCACTTAGTTAGGAGATGTTATGTTTAAAAAGTGACACTAGGGAAATAAAGTAACTTTAGAATAATAAGTTACTTAACCATCATTAAAGTGACTTGTAATATTAAAGTGAAAATTGGAGGGAAAATAAGGGTTATATTTGATTTAGTCAAAAAGGGGAAAATTCTAGAAGTTATATTTGATTTATTAAAAAAGGGGAAATTCTAGAAGTTACGTTTGATTTGGTCAAAAAGGGAAATTTTTAGAAGGCATGGAAAAAGGATAAAAGGAGGGGTAGAGCCTCACTTTGGAATTATGATTTGATTGATCTCTTGTATGGTGCTCTTGGATCCATTGTTTCGTTAGAGTTTAGATAAACCCTTCTATTGTTGTTCTTGTTTTAGTGGTGCAATATCCACCCTAGCTAGACAAGGAGGAGGATCCATCCAGGATCTTCATTGGAGCTTCATCTTGGGTTTGTTTTCAGTTTTGAGTTGTAGTGATTTTTTTGGAGAGGTTGTGGCACTTGGAGGGTTTGATCTCATATCTTGAGGAGGCCATGGAATAATTCTAGGTTGTTGGCTTGTAATGTGTGTTTTCCATTGATGTATTGCAGCTACCATAACAACCATCGGATTTTTGTATTTAGTCTCCATTCATAATAAAATATTCCATGATTCTCTTATATTCCAAGTGTATCTAGGATGCTTGCAATATGTTTGACGAAATGTCTTTAGTAGAATGAATGAAAAATATTTGCGGAAAAATAACATAATTGCATAGAAATTCATAAAATATTTGCCTAGCTCTATTGGGGATATTTCAATCACTCAAATGTTCTCAATAATAAAATTGTTCCACATCCATGACTCAAATAATTGATCAAGCAAATCACTAAATCACTTTAATTAAATATGGCCAGATTGATCGAGTCCCCATCACCAAAGGAAATAGTTGAGCTCAACTAATGGTCACATTTGAAGGGGAGTTGATACCATGCATTGTCTTTGTGCTATTTGGAACTTCTTCTCATGTATGGATAACTAAATTTCCCTAAAGCAAGACTGACATAGCGTATTTGATCATTCAAATAAATCTATCAAGGAGTTGATCGAACTCAATATTTCTATTCTAACTACTATGAGGTTGAATATTGAGTACCCATCACCAAAGGAAACAATTGATATTATTATAATGTCATGGCCAATGGTCAAAGCATCAATAGTGCAACATAGAAAATGTAAACATAATATCCCTATGATGAATCTCTCCCTATCTAAAGAGGACATGGATATGTCATTGAATTCATTTTCTTTGGATAAGGTTGTGACATATTTTTGTAGTACACCTTAATTGCTTATTTTTTAATGATGGAAGGCATAAAATGAATTCATTATACTTTTTTGAATTCATCTACTTTGGATAAGTTTGTGACATATTTTTGTAGTACACCTTAATTTCCTATTATTTAATGATGGAATGTGTCATGTCCCCATAGTGTTCCTTATGATCGTACACCTCTTGAGGGAATGCAACACCGCGACATTTCTCACTTGGCTACTTGGAAACACCAATGATACTTCATCCGGACTATGCTTCTTCACCTAGAGCATACCCATACTCTGTTCTAGGAAACCAACGAATCACACTCCTACTCTAGTGGAACTCTTGTATACTTAGACATTTGTTAACAGCTTAACACTTAGTCATTTATAAGCATACATTCATGAACATTAGAATCCATGAGAACAACAATGGAACAAACAAAATACATACACATAAATAGTGTGGGCAGCACAAACCATGCCTAGCACCCAACTAAGTCTTTGTTTTTGCAAAACAATTACAATATGAGCACTATCGGCTCAGTTTACAACTTGGGTAGAGTCAAATGACTCTCCACACCTCACCAAGAAACTCATACACAAATTCATCAACAAGACTCTCTGCCGCAACTGTCTCTACAACCCCTTGTGGTGCTCCTCAGACATGCCATCGACCGTAGGCTTGTTGTCTCTTCGTTTCTACATACTTTTCATATTTTAGTTCTACCTTGTTATAATGGGATTTGTACTTGTGCAAATCCCAACACAAGTTCCCCAAATCTTCATAACTATGGAAAATCCTACCACTATCACTTTATTAAGAAATTCCCTCATTTTAGTGATGGAAGAGGTCCACCATAGGGGAGGATTCCCCGGTGACCTTAAGGGATCAAAGTATAAAGTATCGTAGCCAAGCTTTCTTCCCTGACCTCTATTGATCACCTAAAGAAAGGTTTAGGTCAAGAAAATAGGAGTATGAAATTGTTTGAGTACCTGCCAGGAACAAGAACACTTTATAGAAAATATATGATTATTTCCAAGTTCAAACATGCAATAAATACTCCTTGAAGACACAAGATAATGAAATTGTTATGGTTGTTATGAATTTGCAGAAATGAATAGTAATACAACAACAACAAGGAAATTATAACAACAATAATAATGATCAATCAGAAATGCAACAATTGACAATGTAAATTTAGCACTCATCCACTAGAATAATATTGAATTCTTATATGCAATTTCTAAACATGTTAGGCCACCTTTCCAAGAGTGTATGCAACAAATAAGAGTGTATTCAGATAATTGTAGCAAACTTTCGAAACAACGACAAGTTTACTAGCAAGTGAGTGAGTGTTAGTGTTATCAAAGTTAGTAGAAAGCTTGAGAGAATTATATTAGAGTGTTTGTAGATCAATTTCACTACAAGAGAGTTTTAAAATCAATGCCTTTTAGGGATATGGAGTCTTTATAACAAAAAATGAAACAATACTTGAAGATTTAACAAGTAGACACCAAGGGGTGGGACTCAAACTCTAAGGTGCTAGCATATTAGGGCCTAAGGGTTTGAACCCTAAAGAAAATGATTGCTAGAGTGCAAGCACTTTTGGGCTCTAGCAACCTTTTCTCCCTTCTTGATGCTTCAACTAGATTAAAACCAAACGTCTAGGGTTAAAATCTTAAAGTGCTCACATTTTAGGGCCTTAGGATGCTAACACTAGCAAGGATATTTTGCCAATTTTGAACAAGAATAACCTTGTGAGAGGAGGAAGCACTTATGCTCCTCTCTTAGGGTTTCACCTAGAAAAACATCTAGCATGAAAAATAGAAATTACCATGAAGCATTGATAACACAAAGATAAAATTGCATAAATTCCACTTACTTCACCAAGATAGCATGAGATAAAACCATCATTGCAGAATTTCCATTCAAAAATCACCAGAAGCATCCAGAAATTGATCATCCAAGCAAGTCGCAAAAGTAGAAGAGATAGATAGCCCAATAAAGGGAGAAAATTTCAGACATGTCTCTCACAATGGTGAGTCATGAATCATGATAAAATGAAATTAGAAGGTCCTCTATTTATATGAGGCCTTCTTAACCAATTTGTCCACATAAAATTGTCAACAACAAATTAGAAGAGGGCCTACCCCCTTCATTTTCCTTTACAATATGCAAAAAATGAAAAATACATAAAGTAACAACCTAAAAGGGTGATGTAGGGATAAAAAGTGAGATGTCAAGCCTCAAATAAGACATCATTGGACCTACAAAGGCCATGTGTCTTTCTCTCATGTGCAAAAGTGCCACCTATGGAACCACATCATCCACCAAACCCTAGCCTCCAAGATGACGCCAAGGGATAAAGGGTGACATCCTATGCCTCCAAAGTCCACATGTAAGTGAAAGAGGGGTGCAATATCGTCCTCTAGTGATTCCAAGGTGCCTCTAAATTCAATTTCCTCCATCCTCTATGCACAATAGCTTCAGGGTGCTCTGCCCAGGCTATGGACTTCCATCCCATATGAAGGTCCAAGTGGCATAGTATCTTTTACTAGGAAAGCTCCTGCAAAGACAAATAAGTATGCCTTGCAAGGTAGCACAAGTCATATTAAGCATGCCAAGTAAGCCACATTTAATAAAATAACCACCCAAACAAGTGCATTAAATCATCCCTTTTCAAATTAAATAAATGCTCAAATACCTTATAAAGTTTTCCAAATTTAGGTATGGGAGGGGTGTCATGGTGCCATGTTGGGTAGGTCAATCCCCAAGTCAAGGAATGTTTCCCAAGAAGAACCTATCTAGATCATGTCATGAGTATGAGGTGGAGTATGAGGTGGATTGGGGAAAGACTCTTGGGCTACATCCTTGAGTTTCCCTTTATTTGCATTGCAACATTTTTCCAAGCCCTTTACTTGCCTTTTTATTAAGTTCGAACATTGAGTGTTATGTGCAATGGAAATAAAAGAGCACACAATGCCACTTGAAGTTAGAGTGCAATGGGTGTTATGTGGACTAGAAATAAAAGAACATCACAATGCACCCCCCCTCCAAGCGAGATGGTTTGTTTTCATTTATTGTTTTACTTAAATGTCATTTATTTCTTTAGAGAAGTGTTTCATGGATCTTAGGACTTTAGGGTGAGAATTTATGTATGATTTCATCTACAACACCTCTGGACCTTTATCCCCTTCTTCCCATGAAATGAGATAGAAACCCTTATTAGGGTCAATGAACCTGAAAACCCAAAAGATGAGAAAATGGAGGGGAAGACATGTGGAAAGTGGAAAGTATGAGTGGGAATGGTATGATTACCCTTCAAGGAGAACCCCTAGTAGAAACCCCGTTTCCCGAGGGTGACCAACTCACTAGGATACCATGACAACCACCAAGGTGAAATTAGGCAAAAGATATAATTTCCAAGCAAACATTACATAATCAAGAAAGGACTCTTTGCAACATGCTCAAATTCTTTAAATATTAAAGTGACACTTACCATGAGACTGGACTTGTTACCTCATGAATAAAGACCGGTTGTCTTCTGAGGGACAAACTGATGCAGTGGATGTTTCTTTGTTGATGGAAATTAGTGGTGATGTGACATGAAAGGAGGGGCCCTATCTGCTTAATGTGGGCTCTACTGGTCAATATGACTCTTGGCACTCCATGTCTGCTACCTTTGGGCCTTGAGACATCATCTCCTTAGTTATTGTTGATTTTTGGATCTGTTAAGACCGAAACAGTAACCTCATGAGGATATTAATCCCCATGTGTTTTTATAGATGTGGTACTCCTCTTTGGCTAAAAGATATATCTTTAATATCTTGGATTAGGAAGAATTATTAGGAACCAAACTCCATATCATTATTTATTGGATTCATGTATGAAATTATTCTTCAATAACCTGATATAATATTTAAATGGAACAAAAAGTCTTTTAACAAGAAAAAGATTGAAGGTAGACTTCAACATCAAAATATATTTATGCTCAACATCATATATACAACTTTCTTAATTAGATACAAATAATACATCCATATCGTCTCTTGAGAAATGGGAGGAAATGGTTTCAATCATTCAAAAAAATTTAAAAGAGTATTGTAGTCAAAACAGAAGCGAATTTGATAAGAATACTTCGAACATCTCACACTCAGAAATCCCAAGATCTGAAACATCATTGAAGTCATGCTCTGAAGTAATTATTTGTGGATTTGTATTCATGAAATATATTAAAAAATATAAAAATATCCAACAATCACATTCATGGTTGTAAATGCTCGATGATCATATAAGAAAATTTCTTTGAAGAATACAAGAAAGAACACTGGAAAATCAACCCCATGTTTGTATAAGAAATACAAACATAAAGCCATGAGAAATCAGTGTAGAAGAAGAAAAAGACTGGAGAATATGGAGATATCTTTTTTTTTATCATAATCCTCACTGCATATTGATGTATATACCTTGTTCTTCTAATCTTCTGCCCCTTCCCTTCTGAAAAATATCAACTTTGATCAAACCCTTTCTTGCCTTTTAAGAATCGGATCTTCTAACTACTTGAGTAGTTAGGGTTTTTATTTTCTTGAAGAGATCAATTTAATCAATGATTCAATTAATTATCATTAATGTTTTTTCATCATTTATTTTTGTATCATGAAATGGGTTTTTATCGTCTTTAATAAAAGTTTTTTAATAAAATTTTATTTTGAAAATTTTAATTAATTGCCTTTTTAAAAGGGGGACTGTGTTTTGATTTTATGGATATGATATCCAAATTTTCATACATGGAAACCATTTTGTATTTGAACTTCATCGTATTATATTTCCAACGAGTCCTCCTGGATGTGATTTTGTTTCCTAGATCTCAAGATATGACCTCATGAAGTCGATGTATCAAGCAGATTTATCAGCAAGGCATAAAACATTTGTTGATTGTTATTTTCTTTTTTGAGAAATTTATGGAACATTTCAGCTCTCAATGCATGTTCCATCATCTTCCTCATTTAAATACCTTTCCAATGAGGTAAATGTTTCACAATTCTGACTATTGGATCTCAAGATATGGTCATTAGAAGATTAAGACTTAGCAGTCATTCATTGAATTTGATGGGGCATTATGGGCCCTTGAATTGAATTTCGCCCTCCTTTGTTAAACTTTCGACTTTTCCTCATAATTTTTATCCCACATGCATGATATTTTGGAATTCTTTAGTGTATATAGTAAATAATGTAATATACACTTGTAAGAATTAAAACAAAACTATGGAGAATTATAGGTTGACCCCTTAGGAAAATGATTAATTAATTAATATTTTGACCAAAGTCATTCTCCACCCATGCCCACTCAATGCCTAGTGGCATTCCCGGTCAACATGAGTCATAAATCCACGTGTTGCCACATCTCATCACGTGATAGGTCAAAAATATTCCACATGCAACCAATAAGAATATGTCATGTGTCTCTAATAATAATATGCCATGTGTCATAATTTCATTGGTTAATAATTAGAGTGTTCTCATTGGTTAAGGGTGTAATGTAATGAACTTGGGACAAAGTAACCAAAGTCATCCTCCACCCATGCCCATTCAATGCTCAGTGGCATGCCCAGTCAACATGAGTCGGAAATCCACATGTTGCCACATGTAACCAATAAGAATATGCCATGTGTCATAATTTCATTGGTTAATAATTAGAGTGTTCTCATGCCATCACGTGATAGTTCAAAAATATGCCACATGTAACCAATAAGAATATGTCATGTGTCTCTAATAATAATATGCCATGTGTCATAATTTCATTGGTTAATAATTAGAACGTTCTCATTGGTTAAGGGTGTAATGTAATAAACTTGGGATAAAATAACCAAGTGGGGAAATAAGTAAATGGAGAAGTAAGGAGAGAAGGGGAAAGGTGTGACGGGTTGGAGGGGTGAGGGGTAAGAATATGCCATGTGTCTCTAATAATAATATTTCATGTGTCATAATTTCATTGGTTAATAATTAGAGTGTTCTCATTGGTTAATGGTGTAATGTAATGAACTTGGGATAAAATAACCAAGTGGGGAAATAAGTAAATGGGGAATTAAGGAGAGAAGGGGAAAGATGTGGCGGGTTGGAGGGTCTGCAAGAGTGTACGTCCTCCTACCTGTCAAACAAAAATAAAGTTAAGTATGAAATGAGGGGAAGGGAAGGTAGTGAGGGTTTAAGAAAAAAAAAGATTCTAAGTGTGGGATTAGGAGAGTGTATATTAGTGCAGATATTAAGGAGAAATGAAGATTAAAAATAAACTAAGTATGGGAAACAAGAGAAGAGTATGAAGTATAAAGAATTTTGAAAATGAGACTAAGTATGGAAGAGGTAGTATGGAGGTATAAGGAGATGGGAGAGGAGGGAAAAATAATTTTTAAGTGTTGGAATAAGAGTGAGTATGGGAAAAGAGATGAGAGAAGAGTGGAGCATGGCGGGTGTTGTAAGTCAACCCTCCATGCTATAATAAGAAGGAATAAAATGGGTATTGGGCTTGCGAAGACTCAAGAAAACCATGGGTTATAAACCCAAGAAATTCAAGAAACTTTTAAGTGTGGAGTGATATGTACCAAGAGATGAACATGGTTCTGAGAACTCAAACATGCCATGGTTCCAAGATTTGAATGTGTTTTTGAAAAATTACTCATGGTTCCAATATTTGAATGTGTTTCCGAAAAATTCCTCGTGGTTCCACATGGAAGAAACGTTTTTTCCAATTAAACACAAACTTGGATAACTTGAGCATACGAACTCGTATTTTGAATCCAAAAAATGCATAAACAATCTGAGATTGAGGACTACGTAATGAACTTGTTATTGTTCAAAAATTTTCTTTTTCTGATATTAATTTTTTTATTATTCCATGAGCAGGAAAATAGGGGTGACCAATTTTTGGTCAACAATTACGCCCAGGAATCAAGGGGTAACATGTCTCACACATGCCTCTAATAGACTTGTGTTTCCATACTTCCCCAAAAGGAGGTTGCCCAACTCTGTCCACTGAATCCACCTCAAGACAACACAATTCCTCCCATGTGGAGCCACTTTTCCCCTTGAGGGAGCTCACCCCTCTTCATCTAAGCATGCCTTAGAACCATAAATCTCTTCTTTCTCTCCTCCAATATGTCTCCCTTAGTTTTGTTCCCTTGTACCTTTATAGGCGTTGACCCATGCCAAGCATCACATCTGTATGCCCATGGGTGACCTAACCCATCAATTCACCAAGCCATGTCCCTTCACAAGGTTGGGTTGACTCCTCATGTGGGTTCATTCGAGCGGCTTTCCCAATAGACCCATTGAACATTATGTTCCATCGTCTATCTGACCCAATGAACTCTCGGTTGATGCCCCCATCCATCTAACCGACTCATCATCTTGGGTGTTCGTTACACTAAGGTGAGTCAAGTTGACTCACCTAAGTGTGCCCCCCATGCCTTAGTCAATTTTTCTTCATCGGTGGAGCGCCCAAGTATTTTCCTTAACCTTTCATCAAATTGTCCTTCATTTGACTTGTGTCGCAAGACATCTCAAGTGGATTCTCCCCTTGGTGTGTCGCATGTCCAAGGAAATCCAACTCTCTCCATATATGAAGACTTTGTTTCTTCACATCCATTGTGCATCATGCCTGCATGATTTCCTTCATTTCAGTCTATGGTGGAAATTCACATGCCCGGGCTTGGAGCCCCAGGACTTACATCCTCCCCCACCTCAATTTTTTTTCATCCTAAAAAACATCCATGAAATCTGTGATCTCCAAATATATTCCCAAATTCATGCCCCCATCACAACTAAGTCTCCTAGAAACCCCAAGTTTCATGCCAACTCAAAACCCCAAATTCTACCAAAGTGGAAACCTCAAGTTTTACTGCGAAGTGGAATCCAAATGTTTCCAACTCGCATTGCAATCATCTCCAACTTGTGAAACCATCCACATTTCCTGCTTCCCAAATTTTTTTGCAACGAAACTATCTTCTACAATGGAAATACATCTCCTCCCCAACTATGTTTGCAATGTATAATCTTCCACTACCCCGTTGTGACAATCACTCTCCATTTTGATGTTGTTTCCACCTCTATTTTTGCTGCAACATCAACCAAAAATTTAAAAATGTCTAAGTGTTTAACTTTGTGAACTTTCCATTTCACCCATACTTCAACCAACTCTTTCATGTCTCTACACAATGCTAGCCTCAAGTCTTGCATTGGTTGGCTAGCTAGTCCAATTGTCACATCCAGTTCTTGAGATGTGCATCTCCATGCTTGAACTTAATATTTTTTGTTCTCATCTCTGTCACTCAATTCAACTCCAAAGACTAAGGAAAGTTTCCATCCTTGCCTCATTACTGTTTCCATCGTCTGATCTTCGTCACATAGATTATCCACAATGTCTAAGTGTTGCACTTTGAACCTACTGGTGTGTTTGTTCTTTGACTTCCTTCCACAATTTGATCCATCCACACAAAAATATCAATCCAAGGAAAGGTTTCCCCTCACCTTTTTTCACTATGAAGTCACCCCAATCAAAGTCATTCGCAATAACTTGACCCCATTGTCCACCTCATGGCACAATTAGCCAATATTTGCACCAAGAATTGCACATTCAGACTACCTTTTCCCCACAAATTCATCACCTAGCCATGCTGCTACGTCTACCTCTTTATGCCTTGGAATGGTTGGGCTTCACCCTCAACCATGTTTTCCAATGCAAGAGGAACATCTTGTTGGGTATGTGTTGTATTATTTTCATGACTATACCTAGTGTTGGTTGTGGCGTCACATGGGTGTCGGTTGTGGAGCCTAATTATCTTCTTGATTCATATGTGAGTATGCCTACCCCTATTTTTTGGGGGTTTTGGGGGTTGGTTCCCAAGTTAAGGGGGTCTGGGGAGGACTATACCCCTTTGTCTAGGAGGAATGGGAGCCAGCGGGCCCCTAAAGAAAATTTTGGTAAAATTGCCTTGTAAAATATTGTAATTTCGTAGTCAATCTGGACCATTCTTTATAAGGTCACATATTTGATGGTAGAAGTTATGTTAGGGTTTTTCCCCAAGAAAACAACTCTCTTTTTGTATGAGGGAATTGTATTGTGGTAGTGTATGATGAATAGAAGAGGTGTGGCTCTAAATCGTTTTCTAGTTTTCCTGATTTGGGTTTCCAGGGTAAAATATCTATGTAATATGTGTGTATGTGTGTGTGTGTGTGTGTGTGTGTGTGTTCCATTGAATATTTTTTGTTTTTATTAAGAATTTTTCTGCAGTAACTAATTGTACAAGGTTAAAATATACACGTCCATGCTCAAGTAATCTCTTCATGCTATAATCTTCATGTCCGCGCAATCTTCCAAATGAAGGCAAGTCCTCAATTCACCTCCTTTCGTCAAGTCACCTCTCTGCAGCTCAATATATGTGATGAGTGTGGCCCACATGCCTTCACTCCTCAAACATCCTAATGAACCGTTCAAAGAACATAAATTAGAAAGAGTCACCTCAAAGAAATTACATGCCTTAGGCATGTTCGCACTAATACTTCTGCCAACCTCAACCAACAATCAAGTATGGATCTCTGAGTCATCGCACAATCATCCACAAGTCACCAAGGTGCGCTCTACCTCATCTAATGTCCCATACCAAAGGCTAGAGAACACTACTAAAGTCACTTGTTATGAGGTCTTCCAATTCAGGTTGATTATCAAGAATTCTTGGTCGACTTCTCTATTGACTACGTCCATCTCTTAGAATGGAACTATGTTGCACCTTCTGCAAACGTGTAAACTCTAGAATTTTCATTACAACAATCAAGTCAACAAACGACTCAAAAAATGTGGCTAAGGTGCCTCACCCATCCTCTCAAACTCGGCACATACATACTTCATCAAAATGACCTATCCAACACACCTCATCAAAGAGTTAGGTAGCTTCCTCAAGCCACCTCCTCGGCTACATACAAATCTTCCTAAGTCCACCACAGGACTTGTCCAAGCAGGTTGCCTCAATATCTCCACACATTCGCCCAACCAAGGTGTCCCAACTCTACTACAAGACATCTTTGAATCTTCAACACTTGAGTCACCCTCAATTTTGTCGGTTCTCATTGTGGAAATGGATTGGACTTGAACCACCAAGTCATCCAACTTTCCTTCAAAGAACTCACTACAACACTTAGGAAATGCAAGAACTTGAAACCAACCATACCTTTCCAATAACGTCCTTCGTTGAAACCATGTTTTAAGTTTCTTGTATTAGGCCTTCACTTTCCCAAGAAACTGACTCTCTGCATGAACTCCCCTCAATCATCATCTACAACTCCACAAACCTGCAAGACCTTCACTGCAAAACAAGGATGAGTCCATCCGTTGATTAGAAAATCCTTAGAAGTCAAATTATTTCTTAACTATATATAAGCATCCTACCAGATTCGGAAATGAAGATTGTTTTTTACTATTTTCAAATAACATGTGATTGTCTTACTTATCCATAAAATTCAATAACTTATCTAGATGGATATCGGTGGCCACCCACCTATTCCACTAGATCAAAGAAAAATTTTCCATTTTGGCAATTTTTTACAATTTTTCGAGTCCCAAACTTCTAGGGCCATTTTGAGGCCTTAAACAACGTTTCTTTGGACTTTTTGGGGGCCGAGGGTTCTCAAAAACATATCCTAACCCTTGGAGGAATTTATACTTCTCAAATATACCTTTTTGACGAGGTATCAAATGCCCCAAACGAAGATCGTGTGTAAAAGTTACGCCCTTGGGAAGTTGATGTATCAACTACCCCCATCGAGGCCCGTAAACCTTTTGGATTTTCATCTTCCAGGGTTAAGATTTTTTATTTTATTTATGTTAAAAGGGCCTTTGGAGCCTCATTGTAAACATCATCATCTTCTTTCAAATGAGCATAACCGTCACATCTCTTCTCAGAGATAAGTTGCCACCATTCTAGCAAGTTCATTCACTCTGTATTTTTATAGTTCTGTACATTTCGCTCATTAATAGAAATTTTGTATTATTGTATATCCATTCCTCTTGTTATATATATGATATATCTCTATTATATTATTGGTTGTCTTGAAATATCTCTATATATTTCTTTGTTATATCTCTTCTCTCATTT